>JAUNZM010000022.1:0-526477 GCA_033459285.1 Clamator glandarius
AATAGCAGCCAGCCTCCAGCCAAGTGCAAGTTCCCCAGTCAGCCAGGAATGCTGGAAGATGATGGAAAGGGATTTGGCCAGCATGTCCGCCAGCTCACTCAATACCCTCATGTGGATCACCTCTGGCCCCATTGATTTGTGAGTGTCTAATTGGCCAAATAAGTGCCTGACCACCTCTTCTTGGATCATGGGAGCTTTGTTCTGCTCCTCCTGCTCCTGGAGATGTACACACAGGGAACAACTTTCCTTACTGGTAAAGCCTGAAGCAAAGAAGGCATTAAGTATCTCAGCCTTGTCCTCATACTTCGTCACAGTTGCTCCTTTCGCATCCAATAAGGACTGAATATTCTCCCTGGTCCTCCTTTTACTATTGATGTAATTGTAGAAAGATTTTTTATTATCTTTCACCAGATTGGCCAATTGAGCTCTAGTTGGGCTTTAGTCCTCCTGATTGTTCCTCTGCGTGATCTCACTTCCTCCCTGTAGTCTACTCAAGACTCCTGTCCTTTCTTCAAAAGCACATAGATATTCCTTTTCTTTTTGATGTCCACCCAGATCTCTCTTTGTTTAACCATAATTTTTTTTTTTTATCTCAACGACACATTTTCCAGCACAAGGGGATAGCTTGCTTCTGCTCTGCCAGGATTTCCTCCTTGAAGAGTGCTCAGCCCTCATGGGCTCCCTTGCCCTTAATGACTGTCTCCCATGGGACTTTATCAACCAGCCTTCTGAACAGTCCAAAGTCCTCCCACTGGTAGTTTAAGGTGGCCGTTCTGCTAAGACCCCTCCTCATCTCTCCTAGAAATGAGAAGTCTACCATCTCATGATAGCTTTGCCCCAGTCATCCTCCAGCCATCACATCCCCCACAAGGGCTTCTCTGTTCACAAACAGCAGGTCCAGGAGGGCACCTTCCCTTGTCAGCTCACTCACCAGTGATGTGAGGAGGTTGTCTTCCACACACTTCAGGAACCTCCAAGACTGCTTCCTTTCTGCTGTATTGTACTTCCAGCATATATCTGATTAAATTCTCTCACAAGGACAAAAGCTAGCAATCTTCTATTTATAATAAGATAAAAATGTTGCTGTTTATAAGGATTTTGAAAATATACCCTACTGAAATGTATATAATTTTGGCTTGTTTTAAACAGCTTTTAAAAGTATTCTGTCAGGAATTTATATGTAGACTTCAAATAATAACGGTTGTTAAGTATGACCATACACGAAGAGACATGATTATTTCTGTATTTATTACTTATTTATTGTGCACGAATACAATCCATCAAGGAACCTTTCTTTCACTTGATACATTTAATCTTTGTCTTCTTTCCAAAATAATTGTAGCAAAGAATCCTTTTCCCTCTATTTCTGTACAGCTGAAATGTACTTAAAGTACAGCTATGGAACATATCCACAATAGAGACAACAAATATCACACAATTGGTTTTGATTTGTTAAAAGTATGCAGGATTTTTTCTTCATTTTTGTACCTTTCGTAAGTGTTCACAATTCATTCAGTGTATTTAAGCAGTCAAAATTATTCCTTTCACTATTCAAAATTTTATATTATGAAAAGAAGTCCCATAAGCAAGCTCTCAAAAATGTATTCTCAGTATATTTCTGTCCCTCTGGTTGATTTCTCTCTTCTCTGTTGTGTTCTGCTTGATAGAACCATTGAAATATGAAAGGCTGTAGTGGATATTCCCTGTGTTATATTCTTTCATGGTATAGTTCTCCTAAAACCTTCTTAAAGTTCTCTAAAATAATAAGACAGTATGAAGAAGCAAATATTGACTTATTAATGGATCTTTATATGATCACTGCTTTCATATGCATTTTCATGACTCTTTAAATTACTCTTTATATCAGACCAAATAATTTTTTTAAAAAAAATATTGATTTTGTTATGAGGAGGATTTTCAAAATTTGTAAGTGTTTAATGGAGTTAAAGACTTATCAAAAGAAGAATAATGTTACTAAAATGTAACAAAATCCAAATACTGAATACCTTTACCAAGCATTGCTCAATCATTAGTTCAGCATAAAGTACCATTATGGAAGAATAATTTAGACTATTGGATTGTTTAAATTAAGAACTCTCAAATTAAAATTTGTTTCTTATTTAAAAACTGACCAGTTAATGTAGAGAGAATGACCTGGGCAAATGAGAACTGTTCATAATTTCAATACAAATAATAACAGCTTTTAACTAAAATTAATAAAATTTTAGATCAAAATTGAGGAAGGACGTTTTGTCATATTATTTGGGTCTGAGACATAAATCTCTCTGTTTTTCAACTCTTCCTCTTTGAAATTCTGTGTACTCATTTTTTGAAAACTGGAAGTAACTCAGAATATTTTGTTTGAGGAGAATGCATGGGGTTTTATCAAAAAAATTAAATCAAACTCCCCCAAACGAAAATATTCTCAGAAAGAAATTAAATGTTTTTGTAAATTTAACTTCATTCCCTCACTAACTAAACTAATAATGTTTTATGTTACTTCAGTGATTAACTACTGTGCACTACACAGATTATGTTGTTCAGACTGTTTCTTATTTAAGAAATACCAGTATATTTAACACAAAACCTTTATTAACTCTAATAGTTTAATTTGTTCCTCTTTTTATATGTAATCATCTGCTTTTGCTAGGAAATGCAGTTTCTTTTATGATTAAACTAATGTGTAAGAGTTGTCCTCAAGGATGATGTTGTATATTTCAATAAAGTTTTCAAAGTGACACATGAAATTATCTCACCAGTAAATGTTAAAGCTTTTGTTCCATGAACATGAATTTAGTTTGTATTAAGATGTAATTCATCTTCACCCTCATTATGTAATTTGATCAGAGATTTTTTTTTCTTTATGCTTTCCTAAATATAATACAGTTTATTCAGAGAAGGAATGATATCTTAGAAGTTACAACTATTTTTTTTGCTTATAAATTTTCCCTTTTAGCACTAATAGGAAATATGACCAGTTGAGATAAAGACTAGGCAAAAGACCATATGAGCAAAGATATTTGTCTAACTCTTATTTTCCTCCCAATGGAAATAGGTGCCTTGAGTCCCATGGGAAGTAAAACAAGTTAGGTACACAAACACTTCTGCTTATGTGAGCTTCACCTGATGTGGCTGATGACCTGGAGTTCTGTGGTGTTGCCCTTTATCCAATTGTTTCACCACCAGTGAATTTGTTCTTGCTTTCTGAACAGTCACATCTTGAGAGAAAATATCTGCAAATATGTGTAAGGTTTCAACACAAATCCCCCTAGAATTCATGACTTTCTGCGGAATCAAAAGAAGTCTGAGTGAAGTGGTAGACTGCAGAAAAAGTTTACCATCTGTCAGTAAACTACATTTTAATGTTAACATTTCTTCTCTATATGACATGCGTTTTTAAATATTAAGAGACATAGTTAAAGAAAATTAACTTCTCTTGGTTTTAAGGATTATTCTATGACTTAGTTCCCTACGATTATGCTTTAAAATGCCCAAACATGTTCTTTGAAACAAAACATTTTTGTTTCTTTTAAAGGTTGATGTTTACTTGTCTGATGCTGCAATAGTGTAAAAGAGGAGAACAGGCGTGTTTTCTCATTAAAGATTATTCATACAAATTGAACAGCCTCACAATGGCTGATATTAATAGATTATTTTTTTTCTTGCTTGTAGCTCTTATATTTAACACATTGCTTCGAAGTTTAGATCATTGCTGAAGGAGTCTTATCTGGTACATAGAATATTTGGGTCACATTTTTTTTTTCACTTATGAAATAAACACTCCCTGTGCAGTTTGAATTGTGAAAGGTGCACAGGGAGTGTTTATGGATTTCTTAATTTTCTCAGAATCACTTTCATAGTATTAACATGTTTCTGAAGAGTTTAGATTTCAAAATTATAAATATAGTGTCTGAATCCATATTAAATAAAGCAATAGCTTATATTAGGTTATCGTGTTTAAAGCTAATATATTAGGAAAAATTTCAGAGTTTGTGATTAAATGAGTAATTTTTTAAGCCATTTTTTAATTTTTTGGAAAGAAAAATTATATTTTTTTTTTTAGTTTTAACTCAGCACATTTGTTTTAGGACATTGAGTTCTTAATAAAACAGATTGACCAAATATCTGTTGACTGATAATTTACTTGCTTTGTAGATCTTGAGTTCTTCTTACTTCTCTGTGCTATTTACTTGCTGTATTTCCAGTTCTGTTCTTCACATTCTTTGCTCTTCACTGCTCATCATTGACAGATTTATTTCTCTAGACAAACTCCTTGTTTTCTAACAGCATGTTCAAAATATTTTAAACTTCCTTCCCTTGATTATATTGATCAGTCTCTAAAGACATCACTGCTGTCAGAAGAGGTGGGATTTGGTTGCCTAAAAATTGCAACAAGGGCATTCTGCCTTGCTATCAGGTGCCATTCTAGAAGTGTACAGTTTCCCACAGGTCTTCTGTCATGTCTAAGAGAACAGTGAGGATGTCTCGCATCTTGAGGCATCTCACTTGGAACTAGATGCCTATGTTTAAGTAACAGAACTATTTTACTCAGTAATTTATTTCTTTATTGTTACCCATGAAGTTTTCAAAATTTCAAATGTTTCTTCTTTCTGAAAGTTTTAAAAATCTACACAATTATTATTCATGCAATTCTCTTCAAAAGTTTAGTTTTTTTTTTTTTTAAATAAACTAATTATGCTTCCAGGTATTTGATTAGTTTAGCAAAGATGTCCTTGTTCTACTTCATCATATTCTCATATAGGAATATCAATATTGCTGAGAAGCTTGCAGGGCTCATTGACAGAGATTTAAACTAGACTTGATAAGGAGGGGGCTAATATCAGGATTGCCTGTGACAAGGCTCTGGGATGACATATCAAGGTGTGGCAGGCTAATGCGGGTGACACTGTTGAGAGTGTTTACTACAGGCCATCTGATCAGGAAGTGAAGGTTGACAAGGCCTTCTACAGGTAGCTGGAAGTAGCATCATGATCCCTGGTTTTATTGGGGAAATTCAGCCATGTGTAGGTGAACCCGCTTTAGCAGATTGGACTAGACAATCTCCAGGGGTCCCTTCTAACCCCTTCTGTTCTGTGAGTGTGATTCTATGAAAAGTTGCTCCCACATTTAAAAGAAGTAGAAAGGTGAAGCCTAGGAAATACACACACGTGCCTAGGGAGACGGTGGAATAGATCCTGCTAGAAGCTATGCTAAGCCATGCAGAGGACAGGGAGGTGATTCAAGACAGCCAGCATGGCTTCATCAAGGCCAAGTCCTGCCTGACCAATCTAGTGGCCTTACATGATGGAACGACTACATCAGTGAACAAGGGAGGGCTCACAGTTGTCATCCCTCTGGACTTCTGTAAGGCCTTTGACACAATCCCCCACAGCACCCTTTTCTCTGATTTGGAGGGATATGGTTTATATGGATGTTTTCTTTAAAAACAGAAAATGTGGTCTACCTTATTACATTAACATTAATTATCATCTTAATCTAGTAACAAGTCTACATATTCCCCTGTATCTGTTTTTCTTTGTTTTTAAAACTTGTAGCTCTTAACATCACTGAGGATTTTTTCCTAAGCATGCTATCAATGCTCAATACTTCATAGCTTCTAATTTAGTATACTTTCCTCTTCCATACTTTCACCATAGTTTTATCTTAATTCATTATATCTATATGAACTTTGTCATGGATGAAAAAATGAGCTTGAACCACCATTTACTCTTTAATGTAATAATATATGGAAATGCACAAAATATTTGACTTTAAGTCCTCCAACCATCTGATAGGCATTACTTGAGAATTCCTGGAAAAAAAGATTATTTATTTTTTTGCACCCTAACACTGTTACTCATCCTTCTATGCCCTCAATGTTTAAATCTTTTTTGAATACATTCAAGCTACAGATCTGTTACTGTGTGAACTGCATTCAAATGAATAAAAATATGAAATTTACAATGTAGTAGTTTGACGAGTGAGGAAATAACATAGTTCTGTATAAAAAATAAAAAGTTAGTTAAATTCTTTGCATGAATTCAGAGGTATTTTCATCAGGAGAGAAAACATTTAACTTGGGAATAATGATTAGGACTCACATATTCTAGGAAAACTTCCATATTTTCTGTATCCCCTGTTCTTTGAACTGATAACTGTTACTAGTCACACTGAATAAGCTAATTATTATACACTTATGTTTCTGTTTAAACACATCTGCTTTGACTAGAATTACAGAAGAAATACTGTTACACTACTCTGTTGATAGGGGACCCATTAATGCTCCAATTCAAGAAACATTTGCTAGTTACTCAGCTTCAGGTGACTTGCTTGATTAGATATTAATTCTTAAATTGATGTCAGATTCTCATTATGAATAAAGATGGGGACTAAATCTACCAGTTCTCTAAAGCATCTTTAAAAACATAGTATAACTCACCTCTTCTTTAACATTATTATGGATCAGGAGAATCTTCTTGTGCAATTGTGGAAGAATGAAGGGATCATTTATGTTAAGGAATATATCTGAGTCAACATAGAGTTAAAAAAAGATTACTTAAATGTAATTAATAAAATCATGTAATCTTAGAATGGTTTGGATTGGAAAGGACCATGACAGTCATCTGGTCCAACTCCCCTGCATTAAGCAGGGATATCTTCAACTAAATAAAGTTGCTCAGGGCCCCATCCAAGTTAGCCCTGAATGTTTCCAGGGATGGGGCACCTACAGCCTCTCTGGGTGATGTGTTCCAGTGTTTATCACCCTCATTGTAAAAAATTTCTTCCTATTCTTTAGTATGAATCTACCCTCTCTTAGTTTGAAACCATTAGCCATTGTCCTATTACAAGACCCGCTAAAAAGATTTTCCCCATCTTTCTTAAAAGACCCCGTCAAGTACTGAAAGGTGCCTATAAAGTCTCCCTGAAACCAGGCTGAATAACCCCAACTCTCTCAGCCTGTCCTCATAGGATAGGTTCTCTAGACCTCTGATCATCTTCATGGCCCTCCTCCAGACCCATTCCAACAATTCCACATCCTTCTTATGCTGGGATTCCAGAGGTAGATACAGTACTCCAGATGGGAGTTGTTACAGAAATTCAACATTACTCCTCCATTCCTAACTCCTTTACAGTGGCAGAATGGGAAATTGGAGAGGGGTGTTTAGAGTCCAGAACAATTTCTCTCTGCCACTCCTTTGTACTCACACTTTTGCCCAGTCTAGGTCTTCTGCAGGGGCTGAAGTTCTTTCAGAAAATATCAATCTGCTCCAGCATGAGGTCCTCCATGGACTACAGTGTGGATGTCTGCAGCAAATTGCGTCCTTCTTGTAAGAAAAACCTGGTCCAGCACGGGCCATCTGTGGACTTCAGTTCCTATGCGGAAATATCCAACTGCTCTGCCATGGACTCCTCCATGGGCTGCAGGGAATATCTGTTCTGCCATATGGAACCTCTCCTTCCCTACTTCTTCTCTGAGCTTAGTGTCCATTGCAGAACCTGTTGTTTCTGGCATTAGACAGCCCCTAGTCTCTTCTCACAGAAGTCACTTTTGGAGCCCTCCACTACCAATGCCTTGTAATGGGACAGACAGTGCAGTATCGTATCCAGCAGTCTTAGTACAGTAGCAGCTGTTCTTACAGAAATAGAAAAGTGAAAATTCTAAGATGCCTTTCTAGATTTTTACAGAACATTCACTAATATCATTATTAGTAATATCATCATATTATTGTCAATCCTATGTTTTTCCTGTTAGGATTTCAAATAGTGATATGCAATTAATAGAGCGTTTATGAAATGGAAAGCCAAACCATTTTGAAACTGAAGATAAAGAACTTAAGTTTAATTTAACAGAAAAAATGGTAAAGGAATGCAAAAATGTGTCTTCCTTGACAAAGATATCTTTAAGTGGTCTAAAATACCCATTTTTTTCTGGTTTCTAATCATACTAGAACACGTCCTTGCACAACTTTCATTCTACTTGCCTACTGCTAAGTTTCAAAGGCCCTTTGGTGCCAGTAAACAGATAGGATACCACAGGTAACAAAGACATGTAAGCCATCTGTGTTACAGAAGTTCCTTCAAGAGAACAGCAGTCTCCTGCCCTTTTTTTCGTTACAGATTTTGAAAAACTTAATGTCTGTGCTCTAAAATTACATGAATAAGAACAATAGTTTTTTATGGTTTCCTAAGATTTTGTTCAGTGTTGTTTTAAACATAGAAAATAATATTAATTATTTTTAATAATTATTGTATTTTAATGTAATTACACTAAGACATAATTTCAAATGTTAATGTTTCAAACAAAATAGTGTCAGAATTAGCTTGTTTGTGAAAACATCTCACATCTGATAAATTTAGAGCTGCATCACAATAAGCAGATGGGTAAAAACTGCCAAATAATTGCAAATACTTTGTTACTACTTCCATTTTTTATTTTGTTCATGTTAGCCACTTCAAACTCAGTGCTGCTTGAACATCAAAAGGATTCTTTTAAAATGGCACTTTGGATGTACAATATATCCAGTAAAAAAAGCTTGAGAGAAGAAAGGCATGCAGAACAAGGTAAGAACTGAGTGAAAGTGGATTGGAATTTATAACCCTGAGTTAAACTGAGCACACACTTTTAATCTTTAGAAGGACCAAGAAACCCGATGGTTAGTTAAGAGTAAAGAGGCTCTTTACCAGTCCAAATCCTGTCCATTGTTTGTACGGATAGTCCCTTACTCTCGGCTATATGGCAGTGTTTCCTTACAGTATAAAATTGCAGTTAGAATTCTACGTTATGTTCTTACTTGCAACAACAGCGAAACTCTAAACCCCAAAATCTCTTTGTTCTTCATTTGGGTCTATCTTTTTCTGGTCTAGTATTTGAAATACTTCAACACACTTTCCAGTATGTATAAAATCTCTGTGCAATTTTGTCTGAGATGAATTCAGCTCATCTCTGAAGACAATATTTATTAGTTCTCCAGACAATTAAAAGACCTTGGTAGTTAAAATAAGTCAAATTTGATGTCTTAATGTATCTCCATTAGGGATTTTCATGGCTGTAACTTCATTATCATCATACATCTCTTTAATACAAACAATGACTACCAATTAAAATGAGATTGAAGTGGGGCTTGGGGCAAGTATAATTTCCTCTTAATATGCATTTAAAACACAATTGTAGAAGGAAATGGATGTGTTGTAATGACTTTTCCTTTGAAGTTAAGGAGATCCTAATCTGGGACTCAGTTTGGCTGCTTTATAGCAGCTCTTGCACAGTAGAATCCTGGAAACAAATGAACTTCACCTTTGAGAGACTTCAACTGGACAGGCAAAATCCCCAAGGATATAGAACCTCTGTAGTAGTTCCACTAATTTCATTTTTCTGGCTATAACCAAAGAGGACATGACCTGGAGTCCCATACGTCACGGATACCGCTAGCTGCTTATGACATCAGCTGATCTGTATTACAGCAATGTGAAAAATCTGCAAAATATTTGTCATTTAATTCACCTAACACTTAATGATCATTACAGGGAGTTGAAGAGAGACAAATTAGAATTAAAATAAATTTCTTTCACAGAAAATCTTAATAAAGCTTTCAGATATACTTGACAGTTCTCACCTCAACTGCATCACAAATATTATGAGTTTATTAACTGTCTTTGCTCATTTTGATGTGCCCTTGAATTTGTCAAGGAATATGAATAGAAACGCTAGATGATAATTCCCTTTCTGAATTCATGTGAACTTCCAAACTGTTGTCCTATTCTGTTCTGTGTTGAAACTTGAAGGGTGTGCAATCAAAGCCAGTAAATGAACTTACATTGAAGCTTTTTAAAAAGTTCTCAACTTGCCATCAAACTATTACTATAACAAATTATATCTGAGAACTGTGCAAAAAGGCCTTTTGTATTGGATTCCTTTATATATGTTCCATCAGAAAGTACAATCTGCTGAGAAAGTAAGATAAATACAAAAAAGTTTTCTCTGAAAAAAGTTTTAAATGTGAAGAATTATTTGTATGTTAGACTACTTAATGCTACTCATTCACGTAACTTTCTAAAAACTCTTCGAATTTCTTTCATCTGACACCAAAATGAAATTTTTCAGAGTCAGAAGTTAAGTAAAATGCTGAGTATGTGACCCAGATCTCTAGGATGAAAATATTTAAAGTATTAGGAATAAAAGCTAACTAAGCTAAAACAAGCCAAGAACCAGAGAAAGTTACTCTTCATAACTGGTTCTTCAGCATGATGGCTCAAAAAACCCCCAGAAAGTTCAACTTTAAAGCTCAAAATAGCAATAATGTAGCAAAGGAAAATCTCTGTTAAGATAATGAATTTTCTATTGATTTTTTTTGTTGTGTTTTTTGAGGGCGTTTGTGGCTCCAGATCAGAAATGCATATTAACCGTGGGGTTTTTCAAAACCAAGGTAGAAATACATAGAAATTAATGGAATTTCTGCTATGGAATGATCTTGAAGTAATAAGGTTTTGTGTTGAAAATAGTTGTGTCAAGGGAAATGTAATCAATATAAAGTAAAGCTATTCTATTTACCTAAGGCAAAATCCATTATATTTCATGACTGTAGGATTACAACCTTAATTACCCTTTAAAATAAAATGTCAAAGTACTAAATATTATGATTTTCATGATTCATGTTTCACAATTTTCAGTGAAAATATATGAACAGCTGACAACCTGAACGCATTATATCTCACTCTTATTAACTTAAAGCCAGATATTAAGCTGAAATTACTTTTATAATATCAAGTATTTTAACATCCCATGTATTCCTGATGCCATGAACCCATCTTCTTATTGCCCTTGACACAGGGCTTTCTCCTTATGTGTGACAGAAGAACAGAAAAAAATGTAGTTGTTACTTACACTTAAGCAAATGTAAGTAAATGTTACTTACATTTAGTAAGTAACCACTTTAATCTTGTCCAGATATAAAAACATCAAATCAATTTGATTTATATTTAATGATTACTATGGCACATGTTTATCAAGTTGGCCATTTCCAGTACAAGAAAGAATTTTTTCCAACATTATATGGAATATCTTTTTGGCCTCTGTTGCTTGTCTGTCTTAAGCAGTCCCATGGAATGCATTACTTCATTTTTATTTAGAAATAATTTTGTTTACTGTTTGAAGAAAAGTGGAAATTATTCCAAACAGGGAGAAGGGTCATTGAAGTTTTTCTGCTGCCGAAGAAAATTGTTTTATTTATGTTTTAATAAGTCTTAAACTTCTTAGAACACCTTGAACAAAAGTAAAATTTGGTTTTGTCCTTCAGTAAGAATTCTAGGCTAGGAAGACCCTAAGGTATCAGGAAGTACTGTTAATGGGTTATTTATTTATTATTATTTATTATTGTTATTTATTTTCATGTTTGCAATGTAGCATGTGCTTGTTGATTTTCTGATACTGGTTAAAGAGAGTGTGCTTAACTATGGATTACTGATGTTGACTGTTTCCAGGGATGAATGAATAAAGCTCTGGGAAAGAAAGTGAGGGTAGGATAGAAATAAATAATCATATTTCACATTTCTCATAGGAATCATGTTAATCTGGTACATGGTACAAGAACATTATAAAAATAACCATAGTATTTCAAACTTGTAACACTCAATCAGCAGCTGAAGTACACAAATAAAACTATAAGGTAGAAATATAATAGATAGGGCCCACACAGGCCTACAGATGAATGTTAGTTACCTTGATGTTATCCCTTAGGTTAGTATTCTGGGATAAGAGGGAAAGGGAAATTGGTGTCTAAAACACATGTCTAGACAATCCTGTGGTAAGTTTATTTGGCATTGTGGTCTTTAGAGCTCCTGTAGGATGTTCTTGGAAGTAAGTAATGCCATCTTTGATTTCTACCTTCAGGTAAAGGAATGTGACATGTAGATATTCTCAAGATAAAATGAGATTTGTAGACGGCATCATCCATGTGTGTTGGGCACAAACCAAGTACAGGCTTCTCTATTAGAGTTAGTCAGCTAAATACATCTAGGGGTCACCAAGGTTCACTGAGAGTAGTATGCTCCTACACATCTCCATATGGAAGAGGTAAAGGTAATCACAGGTGCTCATGGTAGCATATGGGTTTCTACAATCAAGACCCATAATTATACTCTGCCTTGCATCTGCTTTAAATATTTATCTCTATTACTATGTCTTTTGCTGTAACTCACCATGGCCAAGTCAAGTGGTCAAAGCCAGCTCAGAATAAGGGAAGCCCCAACCAGTTCTGTGATGGTACAAAGCCTATAGCACTGACTAGTGTAAGAAAAGCTGTATTTACTTGTCTACAGCTTCACTGAGCTGCCATACTTTACCTTTATAGTATGACTTTCTGTGTAACAGAATTAACCAGTATTTCTTTGCAGGTTTTGAGGATAAATTGACTTGTGTGGTGATTTTGTTTGTTCAGGGTTTTTGGGGAGTATATTTTGTTGCTGGTTTTATAGTGCTAGATTAAACTGAAGTACTCTTACTATAACTTCAATTTTTAAAGGAGCTTAATGTAGTTTAGATCAAGTATAATAATGAGAGGGTTAATTAAATATAGACAGAATTTATAGATTATATCGTGCATTTCGGAAAACAAAACACACAGTACATAATGTCAGCCATAAATATCTGCAAGTTGGGGACAGTAACTGCACTTTGTGTCTGGAAGTAAGTGTAGCCCTATTATTATGATTTACTTCTTACATCTTTATTTCTCATAAATATGTGTATAAAGATCCACATTTGGCTTCTTACTGTTGCTTTTTTATAAAGAATGAGTGTGAATAAATGAGATTAGACTGAGAAAGGCAAGCCAGTAAAATTAAAAATTCAAAACCTAAATTTTATTTGCTTGTTCCATATAGTGCTTTGGAAAGAAAATGAGGCATAAGAAAAACCAGAATTTTTTATTGCAATTGTACCCTTGAATTTGTAGAACAACAATAAGAATCTGGAACAAATTCTTTATTTTCCTTTTAAGTAAGAAAGGTGAAAGAGCACAATAAGTGGAGAAGATAAGCATTTGTTCATGATTTGCACTTTTTTTTTTTAAAGCAAGGAACGTTCAGTCTTAGAATGGTTTGGATTAGAAGGGACCTTAAAGATCATCTAGTTCCAATCCCCTTGCCATGGACAGGGACACCTCCCACTAGATCAGGTGGCTCAAGGCCCCATTCAGCCCAGCCTTGAACACTACCAGGGATGGGGCACCCACAACTTTCCTGGGCAACCTACTCCAGTGCCTCACTACCCTCATTGTGAAGAATTTCTTCCTTACATCAAATCTAAATCTTCCCCTTTCAATGTAAACACATTCTCCCTAGTCCTATCACTGCATGCCTTTGTAAAGAGTCCCTCCCCAGCTATCTTGTAGGTCTCTTTCAGGTACTGGAAAGTTGCTATAAAGTCTCCCTGGAGACCCCTTATCTCCTTTCCAGGCTGAACCACACCAACTCTCTCAGCCTGTCCTCACAGCAGAGATGCTCCAGCCCTCTCATCATCTTCATGGCCCTCCTCTGGACCTGCTCCAATACTTCCATATCCTTGAGCATTCCAGAACTGGACACAATACTCCAGGTGAGGTCTCATGAGAGGGGAGTAGATGGGGAGAACCATCTCCCTCAACCTGCTAGCCAAACTTCTTTTGATGCAGCTCAGGATATGGTTGGCTTTCCAGGCTGCAAGTGCACTTTGCCGGCTTGCAGTGAACTTCTTATTCCTGAAACCACAGATTGCCCCAACCCAGGTGTAGTACCTTGCACTTGGCCTTGTTGAACCTCATGAAGTTCACACAGGCCTATTACTCCAGCTTGTCCAGGTCCCTCTGGATTACATCCTGTTCTTCTGGCATGACAACTGCACCACTCACTTTGGTGTCATCAGCAAACTTGATCTCACTGTCTATGTCATTGATGAAAATATTAAACAGCACAGGTCTCAATATGGATCCCCAAGGGACACCACTTGTCACGGTTCTCCATCTGGATATCTAGCTGCTGACCACTACTCTCTGGATGTGACCATCCAACCAGTTTCTTATCCACTGAATCATCCACCCATCAAATCCATATCTCTCCAATTTAGAGAGAAGCATGTTGTGGGGAAGTGCATCGAAGGCTTTACAGAAGTCCAGATAGATTGCATCCATTGCTTTTCCTCATGTCTACTGATGTGGTCACTCCATTATAGAAAACTACTAAGTTGGTCATGAAGGACCTGTCCTTTTTAGAAGCCACATTGACTGTCTCAAATCTCTTCCCTGTCATTCATATGCTTTAGCATAGCTTCTCAGAGGATCCATTCCATGATATTCCCAGGCACAGAGGTGAGGCTGACAGTTCCGTTGTTCCTTTCTACCCTTTTTAAAAATGGGCACAATCTTTCAGTCACCAAGGACTTCTCCTGATTGCCATGACTTCTCAAATATGATGGAAAGCGGATTGGCAACCACATCAGCCAATTACCTCTGAACCCTGGCAGATAGATTTCAAGAGGAAGGCAAAGCAGAGTTTCTATATTTTCTTTTAGATTTTTCCACTAGCTTAATTATTTAAGGGTTCTGGTTGCTGCTTTTGTAAATGCAAATTAACATACTCTTCTCAGATTGTGTACCTCACTTGTCATCACTTGACACATGATTAACACAGAGCAAACTGTATCAGTCTAAGTATTTTAGGTTTTGCCCATAGCTTTTCAAACATAATGAATGATATAAGCTAGGAATATTGCTGACACATCTGTTTAATTTTGTTACTGTGACTATAAGTTAGTGTCCTTTTCTCCAGGCAGGAGACAACTTTTTTTTTTTTGATGCTTAAATTGCATAGTCTTTCCTAAAATAGACAACAAATGTTAAAGCTCTTTAGTAAAAATGAATCCTACTTATTGACTAAATATAAATTTGTTTTTCTTTAAAATAAATTTAAAATTCTTACTTAATGATTAGCACAACCAAATGAGCCCTGCCTATTTTAACCTATTTCAGCCTACTTCATTTATACAGAAGTTTAAAATATTACTTGATAACTGTCTAGCAAGACCTACAGAAGGAAAACTACTTGTAGCAATGAAAGCTAATCTAATAGTCAAACACATTAGGTCTGATGGGTAGAAAACAACAACTAGAACACAATTATTACAAAAACTTAATAAATCCTGTGATTTAATGTGATAAGGTTTAACCAGAACAACCTGTAAGTGAAGGTTATGATGCAAATCAGAACAGGGCAAACATACTGATATAAACATTATATATTCTCCCGATCATTTTATTTATTGCTAGAGGTCTTCTTAAAGATGATATCTCTACAGTCGACAGAGCATTTCCTCACACAATGTGTCAGTTGACCCTCTTTTCTTCTTTCTTTTTATTTTCACCCTCCTTCTCCTCCTTTTCCCCAGTTTGCTCAGAAGTAGTACTTTAAGAATATCTATTCCTTTGTCAATCTTATAATTTATTTAACAATTTTTAGTCTGTATTGACTGTAAAGAGATTGTCTGAAGGTTTGGATGATCTTCATTGCAATGGGCAACTCAGTTAACTTCACTGTTTAATCTCATGAAGCAGTCATTATGAACTCTAAGCCATGTTATGATCACTATATCTGGCACTAACTCATCCTAATTGATAATGTCTTCTTTCAGATTCTGTAGCAGACTTCATCCAGTATTTATTGTTTCACAGAATGAAATATGCAGAATCATGTCTGTATATTTTAACCAAGAAAAAAAAATTCAGCAAACACTTTTCAAAGTCATAGTAAAATGCAAAGCATGATTTGATTGCTTCCTAAACTTTTCCTCCCACAAGCAGACACAAACACCATATTTTGTGTTGTACTATTTTTTTAGGGTTGTATCTGCTGTTTATATGCGTTTGTGGTTCGTTAGCCTTGGCTAAGGGCCAGATGCCTCCAAACAATTGCTCTGTCACTCAACTTCCTTCGCAGATGAGGAGGGAAAAATAGCATCAAAAGACTTATGGGTTGTGGTGGAGACAGGTAGATCATTTAATAATTACTGTCACAGGACACACAGAATCAATTCTGGGAAAATTAATTTAAATTTTGGCCACTTAAAGTAGATTTTGGTAGATAAAAAAAAAACTCTTGTCTCTATCACCTTTTCCTGTGCCTTAAGTGACTCCTTTGCTCCCAACTCTTCCAAGCCCAGCTTGACTATTTTGTTTCCAGTTCCTCTGGGGGATGGGAGTCTGCAGTCAGCACACAGAAGTTTCTTTCTGCTACACCTTCTTCTTCACTTTCTTTCCCTGTTCCAACATGGGTTCTCCATGAGCTCCAGTCCTTCCAGAAAAAAATCCCCTGGAGCACCTCCTCTCTCTCTTTCTCTGACCTTCATGTTCCCTCTGCTGCCTCTGATTCTTTCTATTTTATATTTCTACCTACTGTGTCTGACATGGAGGCAGCTGTTGACCTACCACCACTGTCACCACCACCAAAGCCTTGCCACATAAGCCTAATACAGTATATGCAAAATATTTGATTGGAGGGCATACCAATTACAAACTATTTAACCATATAGACCTGCTGCATTCTATATTTTTATTCTGAGTCCAAAATCTGCAATTGAGTTCCTGGAATAGCGTTGTTTCCTGAGCTAGAAAGTAAGCTGCTTCGTTATTGAATGCTTACTGTTTTAGCCATTTTTTTAACTTTATGAAATCTTCCTCTGTTAAACTGAGATAACCTTTAATAGAATTTTCCCTGGGAAATTTACTTACATATTGTAAATGAGGCATCAATTGATACTGGTTTTGAAAAGCTAAAGACTGAACTCTTCCCTTAACTATTCATTCCCTTCTCTTCCCTTTGCTTTCCTTCTACCACCTCTCAGTTTAAAAACAGATGCAAATACAGAGGTGATATTAGTTGAATTATAATGCTATTACTCAAGAAGGATAGGATTATGGGAACTTACTTTAAAGAAAGTTAATTAGTTAAATAAAGGGGTAAAATAACTCTCACAACAGAAAAACAAATTTATTACTTGTGTCTTAAATTAAAAAAAATATATATATTTTGTCCTAGAATCAAGATATAAACTATTTTCTAACACCTATTATGCCAAAGGCAGCAGGTGTGTTTATTTCAACTTCATTCAAATGAAAGTTCCTTCAAAAGGGAATTGATTTTAGAAGTTTTCCTGCAGTATAACTGTTTGCCAAGCTCTTCATAAAGCACCAAAGAATCATGAGATCATAGACAAAAGTGAGAACAACTTATTTTCTAATCGTAAATTTATGTTGATTCATTCAGATAAAATGTTTTAATAGAAGAATTCCAAGAAGATGGAAACTGATTCTGTGTTTAGAGAGCCAAGTTATGAACATGGGTACCATAAGCATAAAAGAACGGGTAGTGGATTAACAAGTTTCTATTTCTTTTGATATGCAAATTAATTCTCAAGCATTCATGTAAATTCCCAAACTGTAAATAAGAGTAGCCATATGGCTTTCCATGCAGAGAAAGATGTGACCTCAAGCATACCAACACTCCTGCACAACTTGTTGTTCTCTGCAAAGTTACTGAGAGTGTGCTCAATCCCTTCATCCAGATCATGGACGAAGATATTAAATAGAACCAGTCCCAGCACTGAGCCCTAAGGAACACTGCTTGTGACTGGCCTCCAACTAGATTGAACTCCATCCACCACAACCATATGGGCCAGCCATGCAGCTAATTTTTACTCAGCAGAGAGGACGTCTGTCCAAGTCATGAAAAGCTAGTTTTTCCTGCAGAACGTTGAGGGTAAGGATGTCAAAGGCTTTACTAAAATGTGGGTAGATAACATCCACAGCCTTTCCCCAATTCATTAAGTAGGTCACCCTGTCATAGAAGGAGATGAGGTTAGTTAAGCAGGACCTGCATTTCCTAGACCAATGCTGACTGGGCCTGATGACGTAGTTATCCTGTAAGTGCCACATGATGGTACTCAGGATGATCTGCTCCATAACCTTCCTCAGCTCTGAGGTAACAGGTTGACAGACCTGTAGTTCCTTGGATACTCCTGGCCCTTCTTGAACATGGGCATTGCATCAGCTAATCTCTATCCAAGTGGGACCTCTCCAGTTAGCCAGGACTGCTGATAAAGGGTGGAAAGTGGCTTGCTGAGTACTTCTGCCAGTTCCTTCAACACTCTTGGGTGGATCTCAGCTGGACCCGTAGACTAGTGTATGTCTAGATGGTGTAGCAGGCCACTAACCATTTCCTCTTGGATTTTGGGAGTGACATTCTGCTCCCCATACTTGTCTTCCTGCTTGAGGGTGTTGGGTTTAGGGGGTGCACAGAGGACAACTGGTCTTATTGTTATTGTTATAGACTGAAGTGAAGAAGGCATTAAGAATTTCAGCCTTTTCCTTATCCTTTGTCACAATGTTTCCCCTCACACTCACTTGTCATGGATTATCTTCATCCTGGCAGCTTAAAACCAGCACCCCCCAGGGAAACTGAAAAGGGAAATGAGAGGAAAAGTCTTTCAGGTTCGAAACTAAAACTAAAACAGCTTTAATGAAACAATAATAAAGAAAATATTATTAATAAGAAAATAAAAAATATTTACAAATACATGATATTGCATCCCCATCTCACCTCCTAATGACCATATGCCACCACAAATACTGCAGAGCAAGCATGGGAAAGGGGTCAGTGACTCAAGGAAGCTAGGCTCAGGAACTTGATTCAGGAATGCACGGATCCAGGGCGAACAGACGGATGAGGTAGTCACTGGATGTCTGCCATGAATGAAAAGAGTGACACCCTCTTAGTTTCATATCAAGTATGATTTATCTGGGATGGAATACTAGGACAGTCAGATTGGGGTCACCTATCCGGTCCACTTCTTGCCTGCAGGTGTGAACTTTTTCGTCTTTGACTTACAGCATTCTATGAGCTAGAGGATGGTGTTTATTAATAGGAATAAATTTAAGCAATGGCCTTTCTAGAGAAAAGCACTGTCTGAAAAACATGCAATTTACTTTCAGAAATTAAGTTACTTAGAATTCAGAAAATTAAGTTACCTACCTATCTGAATTCAGAAATCTGATTCTACCTTAGCTCATATTAGAATATTCTACCCTTTATTACATCCCATTTACATCATACTCAGGTCACTACTAGTTATATCAAACCTGAACACCACTAAAGTATGGAGATTCTTATTTGGCTTCCTTTTGCTGATGAAACATTTATAGAAATATGTTTTGTCCTTTCCCTCAGTAGCCAGATTAAGTTCTAGTTGGGCTTGTATTCCTCCTGAGTTGCTCGCACCTTCTTCCAAAGGTCATAAATTCTCCTTTTTTTCCTGAGGTCCAGCCAAAGCTCTCTGTTCAGCCAAGCCAGTCTCCTTCCCTGCTGGGTTGTCTCCAGCTCATGGAGACAGTCTACTTTTGTGCCCCTAAGACTTCCTGCTTGAAGAAAACCCAGAGTCTTGGACTCCTTTGTTTTTCAGAGCTGCCTCCCCGGGTAATTTGCTGATTAGTATTCTAAGCAGACTAAAGTTTACCTTCTGGAAATTCATGATGACAGTTCTGCTGACCCTCACTCCTCACTTCTCCAAGAATAAAAACCTTTGTCATTTTTGTGATCACTATGCCCAAGATGTCCTCCAGGCATCACACCACCCACAAGTCCAGCAAGGTGCCTTCCCTGGCTAGCTCACTCACCAAATGTATCTGCAATTTATCTTACGCACATGCCAGAATGCTCTTAGATTGTTTTTTCTGTGCTATATTGTATTTCCAGCAGGCACCCAGTACATTGGAGTCCCTCACAAGGACAAGGGATAAGTACTGTTAAATGTCAAGATGGTACCATTTGTAATGGATAATCAAAGTAGCGAAAAAACATGACAGGCCCACAGTGGTATGCTTAAAAAAAATACAGATGTTCCTTTTATGTTCTCTTTAAAGTATACGATGAATCCCTATATTTGTAGCTTAATGGTGTAATTATGGATAAATTCATGTTTACTGTAATACTATATGTCTACTTTTAATAGAATTGTAATAACTTACACAATCAGCAGAGCAAAAAAAATAATAGAAGTGTGAAGTACAGCAAATTGGAACAATATTTATAAAAAAATATTATGTACTACAGCATAAAATTAGATTTTTTTACATTTATTCTGTTACAATTTTTTTTTTGTATTTTAAACATTTAAAATTTCAGTCTTTCAGGAATCTATTTTAAAAATACTTTTAAGTTTAACAATGTGTTTACCTGTTCATAAATTTTTATGTAGTAAAACCAATGGATATATATGGATATTCAGATAATCAGAAAATTAGAGTATGTTCAAATATTATATCTGAAGCATCTTGTATGACAGTCGATTATATTTTGAGTTGTCACACTAGTGTTAACATATACAATATTCACAGATTTTATTTCTTATTTCTAATGGATATTTGAAACAGAGAGCAGGGCAATATGTGTTATCTACGTTTTAATGTAACACAAATCTTATATTTAAACTCGTTAATGGAGTTTTTTAAGAAAATTTTGATTTGTGGGTCTATAAATCTTCTGAACAGAAATTGACTGTGTGTGTACAGGACCTGCTAGACATTTCAGTTTATGACTTTATGCGGATGCAGCCATGGTTGACCTTGTAACTGAAGTTCACTGTCATGGTAGCATTCTTCTTGCAGAGAAGGTCAGCACCCCTGTTGCTAGACTGCTTGAGATGGTGTATATTCTTTGTGCATGTGGGGATAGAACCTAATTTTGGACTTAATATTTACTTTCCTCAGTACTGTTGCACTGGTTGTGCAAAGAAAATATAATTATAAAATCTTAAACTAAGAAATAATAATAAACTGAATGTTTGATTTTTTTCTTGCCCTTATCCATCTGCTTTTGTTTTATTTATTTTCTCCACACCTGTGTATCTATCTTTCAAATCACTTGTACATCTGTGAGTTTCAAATTATCAAGATTCTTTTTCTTCAGGTATTGTTCGTATTCACTGCTGTTCAGGATCCAGCTTGGACAGAGTTAATTTTTTTCATAGCAACCTGTATGTTTCTGTGCTTTGGATTTGTGTTTGAAACAATGCTGAAATGACATTTGGCTACTGCTGAACAGTGTTTTATAGCCCCAAGGCTTTCTTTATACCTGCTCTGACCTCTACAGTGAACAGGCTAGGAGTAGGCAAGGAGTAAGGTGAGGATGGAGCTGAGGTAGCTGACCTAAGCTGATCAAAGAGATATTCTGTGGCATGTGATGTCATGCTGAGTGATAAAATCTTGGGGAAAAAAGGTGGAAGGGAGATCTTTGTGGTTGTGGGTTTTGTCTTCCCAGGTAAGCATTATGTGTGCTGAGACCCTGCTTTCCAGAAAACAGCTGAAAATCTGCCTGCCTGTGGAAAGCAGTGAAAAAAAATCCTTATTTTCCTCTGCTTGTGCCTGCAGATTTTGCTTTACCTGACCTATCAAGTCATGTATTTCCCTCCTGTTCTTTCCCTATCCTGCCATGAGCAGATAAGTGAGCTCTGTGGTTTCTCAGCTGCTGGCAGGGGTCAACCTACAAGAATTATTTATTCCACCCTCTTGGTTTCAAGCTCTCCTGCATTTATAAAAAATGCAATTAAAAAAAAAATCATATTTTTATTTATTATTTTTAGTTATTTTCCCATAATAGAGGAGGGAGAGAAAAATATCCCTAGCTTTCCAACATAAACCTTATATTTATCTGTTTTAAGGTTACATGTGTGGTACTTGAGACTCGAAATACCCCTCAAGAAATTTAAGGTGAAAATATCAAGTGTGTTCATTGCTCTTCTAACACAGAAAATAGTAATACGTTTTTTAAAAAAATATTAAACATAAGAGACAGATTCTCAGTTGGCATAAAAAAGCATGGCTACATGCAAGTCAAGACAGTCATGAAATCTTAAAACATCTGCAGTGCTTATCCACCTTAATATTGCTTATGTATTATTCACAAATATTATGTTATAATGCAAATTTAAGAGGAAGTGTTTTGTATGTGATACAATACTAATGACCTCAGAAGATCCTTATGGTGAAAGCATGAATTTTAAGAGTGTGACTATAAAAGGTACAGTTTTAATTATTTATGTTGTCTTTTTTATTTATCAGTTTCATGTGCCTATGTTACATTATATCTCGGCTTACAATGGTTCAGTAAAGGAAAACTGCTCTGTTAAAGGGATTAACCATGGAACCATTAGCAAAATTCATTAATGATCTGAACATGGGCACCCTGAGTGAACATATACAGAACAATTTAAGTTCTATATTAATTATGTTAGGCCCAAGTTCAAGTTACTTGAATCTATTTATAAAAATGTCATCTTTTTCACTTACTAGTGAAAATGCCCTTTCCTTGAAGCTTCTGTCCACCAGTTATTTATTTTGAAACACTCATAAGTTCAACAGACCTTTGATTTTCAGCACAGTTAAGGACATTTTTATAAATGACTAAGTGCGTTCAGTGCTACTAGGGGAGAACTAACTACTGTATCCATGACAAGTCTTCAGAAGTTAACCTTTCGAACATTACAAGCAAGAGAAAAATTTTAACAAAAGATGAAAGGCGCTCCCCCTTCCCCTTCCCCCTTCCCCCTTCCCCCTTCCCCTTCCCCCTCCCCCAATGTAATTGTAACTGTGATGAAACTGAAAATTCTTTCAAAAATTTTTCCTGATGATTTTAATTTACAATCTTTTTGGTTTATTTCTTTGGGGGAGGATGTTGTGGTAATACCAGCTCAGCAAGTGCCAAACAATATCTTTACATTTCTGGAATTACTTTTGCTGTGGTTTATATTCAATTTTTTAGTTCCCCTCTAGCCTTCTCTTCTTTAGGCTGAATAAACCAAATTTATTTAGCCTTTCTTCATGTGCCAAGTCATTCAACTATCTAATAATATTGGCAGCCCTTTGCTGGATGGTCTCCAATTTTTCAATATTTCTCTGGAACTGCAGAATCAAACTAGTCAATCAAGCAAAACAATAATCTCAAAGACAATTCGTGCCTGGGTACTGCCACTTTATTGTCTTCAGCAACTAAGAAAGATTGTAAAAATCTCTTTACTGAAAAGCTTATGAAGCACTGGAACAAGCTGCCCAAGGAAATGATCGAGTCACTGTCCTGGAAGTATTTAAAAGATGTGTAGATTTGGCACTTGCACTTAGGGAAATGATTTGGTGGTGGAAAAGATCAATGTAGCAGAATCAAGTGGCATAAAGATCAATGTAACTAATCTCATGTCTTTTTAGTGCTCAACTCAATACTGTACTGGGATCAAAACAAACTCAAAGTTGCTCTTTCATATCATCTCCTATCTGCATCATGTGCTTGTTTCTTTCTTCAGGTCTCAGCATTCATATGTACTTAAGAATGCAAACAGTACATCCTTAAGAAATACTTGCAAAATAAACAATAGACTTTCTCATTACCTAATGATGGTGTTCATATATCTGGAATATAGTAAGTGTTACAGCCCACTCCTGACACAAGTAGTGTTACTGCCCACCCTGACCTGCACAATCAAAGAGGGAAGGTCTTTTGATGACTTTGCAGCAAACTGGAGACTGACAAATCTCCCAGGGTAAATTCAGTTGCAGTATTTCTTCTGTACATAGTCAAAATAACAAACCAGATAATTGTGTGGACTCTGAGTTGCAGCTCCTCAAAGTTGCAAAAAACAATCCCATTCTGCTTAGATTAAAATGTGGGAGAAGGGGTAGGGGGAAGAAGGAGGAGCACTCAATGTTTACTTCCTGAAGTTACATGTGCTGAGGTCCCGCTTTCCTTGAAATGGCTAATTGTCCGCCTGCCAGTGGGAAGGGGAGCAGTAAATTAATTCTGTATTTTGCCTGTGCATGCAGCTTTTGTTTCTCTAATTAGAGTGGCATTATCATGATAAATGAGTCTGTTCACCTTCTTTGTATTTTTCTTCCCATCCTGATGGAAAGGTAAGTGAGTGAAAGGTAGGTTGGGTGCTTGGCTGCTGGTAGTCCATGAGGTTCACCCAGTGTCTGGGTTGTTCGTTACCTGCTATTTTATGAGATGCTCTGTGTGTAGTTAATATGTGTTATATGTAGTTAATGTATTTCACTAGGAGCATAAGAAATGATTAAATGTTATGGTGTGTCTTTTGGAGCATCAGTCAAACTAAATCTTCTTCAACTTCCTATGATGCTGTTTCAGTAGTTGCACTGCTGATAGTGCTGAGTAGTTTTTTTGTCTATTCACCTGCGTTGTCTACTCTAGAAAATGAAAAATATCTGTGTTTTCTACTAAGTTGGGATTAGTGTGCATACATAAACTACTGCCCCCTAATACTGTTACTATTGCTATTACCACTTCAACTGCCATTTTTGTTTTAAATGGTTTTACTTGTTTGTGGTACATTATGCAAGACTACAATAAAAAAAAAAATTACAAAGTTTCTGTCCTGTAAGCTCTTTGCCATTTAAGAACCTCTGTTACATAATCCACACCAGGGAAGAAAATCTGATGAGTGACAGAATGACTTGGTGCCATTTCTGCAAAGGTCCACTTAAGAAAAATTCAGCATAGTTGAATTTATTTTCCATAAATTTATGATGACTACAGGATTTTCTCTTTGTCTTTTTGGAACATATTAAAAATGGGGAAACATGAACAGTGTGTTTTAAAATGGATGTAAGTCACATTAGTCAAGAATAATGGAGAAAAAGGAAAACTAATGACAAAGAAAATCTGAGAATAAATGCCTAGGGATGGAGAGGATGATTGCATTCTGATCAAAATCAGAATTGATCCTACTGTGGACTTATTAAGTCAGTTGAACATATAAGCCAATAGCCCATCAAATGCAGGATGGACTTGAAATACATGGTGTACATTAGATCCATTTAAAATACTCTGCAAAAATGGTCTGCTCTTTTGGGATAGAGCTGAGAATGAGAAAAAACCCCTCAGGAAACAGTGATTGAATAGATTGATTTTTATCTCCATATTTTTCAGAAAACAAAAGGAAGTGTTGCTTAAGAAGACAAAAACATGCCTTCAAATGTTGGTACTCATCTTAAGCTATAAAAAGATACAGGACCTAGTATCAATTAATTACCTACAATTCTCCTGTAACCAGGAAAGTAGACATATTCAGAGAGTGATTAATCTTAAATATTTAGTATATCTTCTATTCTGATGCCTGTAAGACCTTATGCTCTATATCTCATTCTATATACTGTATTCCAAAACAGGTAAAACCCTGAGTAGCCTTGTCTGAGTTTATAACTGACACCTTTTTGAGCAGGAGGTTGGATTCAGGTGACCTTCTGAGGTCAAATTCATGAATTATTTTGATTTTATCCTTCTAATTCTGTCATTAAGATATTTTGCATTTGACAGTTATTCCTCCTCATCATGCAAACAGACAAGTTCTACACACTTCAGGATTAAAGGTTGGAAAACATCATTTGCTCCCATATTTTATAGTATTACAAATTATTTGCAGTGTATGTTATTACAATTGCCAGTGTAGCTCACTGAATTTACATTGATTTGCTAGCACAGGTCTCTAGTCTTCTTTCTTCTTGTCTTGGCCTGAGCTGTTTTTCACTACTTTTAACTGTCAGGTAGCTGCTGCAAAATCTTTCAGTTTAGTTTTAGCTCATAGGAAAATGAAGTAATTGTTCTGTGTAAATTGAACTCTCTCTGATCTTAAAATAAAGCTTGCTGTTGAAGAATGCAGATACAGAAATCTCAGACTGTAAACACATATCACTCTGATCGGTTTCTGGTTATTACCAGAATCATATTAAACCAATTTTAGAGAAGAACAGAGAATAAATAAAAGCCTGAGTAACTGGGAAACCAGTGAAAAGAAGCAATACAGAAGAGAGAGTGTTAAGGAAAAAAAAAAACAACCAACCAAAACCAATTAAAAATAAATTAATTCCAAGACATCACCCCCTTTTTCATGAAACAAATTGCCATAGTTTTGACTTGTCATAAACCTCTCCATCCCCAATTTATTTGATGAAGATAGAGAGAAGTATTTGGAACATTGGTATAATACCAGAGAAAAAGGCAAGTTAGTGGTAAGTTTATGTGTATCAGTTTCATTTATAAAGCTTTTCTATACTAATTTGGGATACAAGTATTAGCACTATTGCAACTGAAAAATTCCTGTATTTTGGTTAGATTTATAGAGGTTAATTAAACAGTAAATTCACCCCATATACACAACATATTCCCATTTGCCCATAACAAGATTTTGAGTGTTACATCTGTTGCCTGATTCTAAATAAGAAAATTATTCTGATTTTCACTGGAACACCTTATTTTTTAATTTCCTATTAAGCATCATGTTGCTTGTGCAACGGGCAGGTTTGCCACAAAGAAGTGATATTATTTCCACCTGTCAGTTACAAACAGCTGCAACTCCATCTTGTTCTGAGAAACTAGCAGAGGCAGCATTTCATGTTAATACCTCATTTTGAGCCATTTAATTTTAATGTTTAGGTGTCATGAATTCATCTTCAGTCTTTTATATTGACATTATTTTGTGCTATCTCTCATCCATTTATTGATGCCAACAATCAATGCTTACTGAATGATGATAAAAATGCAGAGACATTGATAACCTGAAAATAGAGCTAAATGCTATTGAGATTCATATAATTATTGAAAGATGCAGATGATAGAAATATTCTAAAAAAGATTACAGGGAGGAAAGCACAGTTTCTCTTGGGTTTTCTGAAGAAAGTATGATTCTGAGAGGACTAAGCTGACCTGGGCTGCCGCCTGTAGGACAACAGAGAGATTTTTTCTGGAAGTTAGAACAAAGCAATGTTATGTAAACTTCCATTTGGGAAAATGCATTAAGCCACATAGTTTTGTGTTATGAATTGAGGCAAAGCAACTGATGTGAGGGTAATTTTGGTTGTTTCTTTTTAATTTTTTTTCTGATAGAAAAATAAAATTTGAAAACAACATAGTACCTGAAGGCCAGGCTTAATTAACTTACATTTCAGGTTTGAGCCTTCACAGACATTTGGTCAATAAGATACCCTAGAAACAAGGATTTGGAAAATTAGGTGCTAATTCTGAATCTGAGCTTAAACATTCCACTGCTCTTTAAAGAGAAGTCTAATGTAGCAGAGTCTATGATAAATTATTCTGTACTCCTGAATAAGTATAAATATAAATAAGATACAGTGCACGTAACTCTGTAGAAGGAGCTGTATCTGTGTCCCTGAACTTCAATTAACACACTTCTGTGTTCTAAAGAAAAAGATTCACTTCAGCAATGAAGATGTTTTTCAGACTAAAACAAATAACATTTCAAAAGTTGATCATGGCAGTGTGTAATATAAAAAAATAAACCAGTTGAGAAAAATGAACATGCAAAATAAACATGTGGGGTCCTCAATGGTGCCTGCAGGCTTGTTTCTCACACTTGTTTTCATTTCTGCTCAATTTCTATGAATTTTGCTCTTTCTTAAACGTATTTTGCCAGAAGAATCAGCAGCTTCACTGACAGGCTTGCCTGTTTCTTGGGAGTGGTCTATTGCAAAGCTAGCTGGAACAGACTGGAACTAGCAGAGTGCAGCCCCTGATCTCTTCTTACAGACATCTGTAAGTGCATCCCTGCTTACCTACTACCACAATTTTGTTGTGCTCATCAAGTACAGGGACTGTTTGACACTATTGTTTTCTGCATTATCAAATCTAGCTTCTACAGTAAGATTTGAATGCTAGCCTATCAGAGTTTAGCATAATCTACAATTTGTTTGTTTGGGATATGGAGGAGGACATATAGAAGTGAAGAGGAAATTTTCCTTTCCTGTGCTCAGCTTTGATACTAGGCTACAATTCTAAAAAAGCTGCTGTCACTTCATCTACTGCTTCTTAATCCTCTAGTCATTATGAACAATGAGTCCCAAACTTTTATGTTTCTACATCCAAAATCAGTTGTCATAATCCCAGTGGAGACTTCTAAATGCAAGTGCAAAACACTTAGCAATTTCTAGCTTTACCTTCAGTGACCCACACTCAGCATTCAAGAACAGTGGCTTGTCCTGAAGATGACCATGACCTTTGAATAGTCATTGGTGGAGGGGATGCTCCAAGAGGCTCATTTGGCTTCCATTACTGAAGATACATTAGGTCTAGGTTGCATACTGTGATCACCGTTGTCTCAACACACAAGACTTATGC
Organism: Clamator glandarius; assembly: GCA_033459285.1. Taxonomy (NCBI): domain Eukaryota; kingdom Metazoa; phylum Chordata; class Aves; order Cuculiformes; family Cuculidae; genus Clamator; species Clamator glandarius. The sequence continues at coordinate 28,213 of JAUNZM010000022.1, forward strand.
AATGGAAATACATGACCTTTCTCAAGAAGCATCAAAAAACCGCAGATACCTTTGTATTGCAACACACATTCAAATATTAGATTTAATTATAACACGGCAGTAGCGAAAGTATGAAAGAAGTTTTAAATTGCTTATATATGTTTGTATTATAAAAAAGAATTATATTTAAATAATGTGAATACACATTTTTATAAACAGCTTAATAATCTTCATTAATATTTACTGAGGTATTCTATATATGCAACAAATAACAGACTTCTTTGCTTAAATTTTTTGTGGGATGATAAGATTTCAAAATCACATTTCTGTTTCCACACATTGCAGACAGTGCATTCTGTATTACAAAGGGTGTGCATGTATGTCATTATCTTCAGAACATTGTCATAGATACATTTATTGTGAATCTTTGACTACCTTACAGTCTTTGGTTCTAATTATTTAAGTCTCTTTCTAAATAGGAATCTTCCTTATTTCCTGTTTTCAAATAAATTTAATTCAAGTCTAGATGATCTAATGTACAGTACACAGAATAAGTAGAGGGTTGAATGGAGGTGGAGTTTAAAGTATTTGTGAACAACCTTTTTGTGTTTGCTTATGATTATAAAAGTTAAAATCTCTTTTACTAGCTTCAGTCTTCAAGCTTACCTATATCTGTATAGAACATATATGTTTTTTTCATCCAAGCAGAAGTAAAATATGCACCCTTAACTATGTCGGGGGAGGGGGAAAGCCTTTCTTCTGAAGTTGTACAATATCCCTTAACATATGATTAGGGAGAGAGAAACTTTTTACTTTTTCCATACTTGCCAATCTCGGGCCTCAAAGGAATGTATGCTTTCAAGTCCATTTTATTTTCTGATTACTGTTTAGATAATTAAGTTGCCCTTACTCTCCAAGAATAGCTCTGTGTAGGAATTACACAGTACTTTAGAAATGCAGCTTGTACATTCTTCTGTGAATCAAGGAGATTCTATTCTGCATGTTCACATTTTTATAAAAAAGATTCTGTTGGAATTATTAACAATACAGTATGCAGACCAGAAAACAAAGCTCAGTATCCTTTGTATGGTGAACAGCTAAACTTGTATAATGCTCATGTAAGTGTAAGTGCATTTGAGAGAGTGGTTGCAGGGGTCGGACATCATAACATGTGTGAGCCATGATATGAAATAAACATGTATTTGTTTACTTTTCTCACTACTTAAATCCCGAGTTTATTCAGAATAATTTACTGAATTATATTTCAGTCTTCTTTTGAGAGTTTTTCATTTCATCAAGAATTAGAATAACCTCTACCACCCCAGATACCTCATTAATTTCTAGTTACATTACATTTCAATTATTTTCTATTTAGAGCAACCAAAAAGTATTAACTATTTCACAAACCAAAAAAGTGTTCCAGTCACAAAGAGCTACTCCATGTAGACTAAGAACAATAACTGTGTGGTAAATAGAGACATGAAGAATACAGAGGAAAGAAAGAGGGAAGTGAAGACATCAAAAAAGACACTCCACTTCTCAGGGCTCTTAAGAGACACGAAGTATCAGATATAAATCAATCAGCTGCAGCTCCTACCACCCCCGTTAATCTTTCCCATCCCACTGACAAACATAGTTGCCCCAGAGGAAGGCAGAAATCAGCTCCAGTCTCACCTCAGTTTCCAGTCTCATACGGAAGTTGAAAAAAAATTGAATCAGTTTAATGTACGATAGATGATGAAAGCTGTGCTAGTTCTACTTATTTACAAGCAAATCAGATATCCTTGCCTCCAGCAAGGCAACACTGGTCAGGAGGACATGGAGGAAAGTTAAAGGCAGCAACAGTTTTAGTAATACAATTTTAATCCACTGCTGCCTGTCTGTCAGAGGTCTCAATTAGTCTAACAGCATTCTTCATATGGTTTTGAGAGTCCTGAACAGTTAAGTAAAACAAATGCTTGATTGTTCTTTGCTCTCTTAAATGTATTTATCAACCCCAAAGAATAAAGAAATAATTCTATCTTCTCTTATGCTAAGCAAAGCATTGTAAGAAGAGCTGTGTGTTTATATATATGTATATTCTCTACATTTTTTTTCTCCAGTTCTTTGAGGGTGATATAAAAATATTTTTCTAGTTTTTCAGTAGCCTATGCTATGAAGGCAAAATATATGTTAAGAATCTATCTACAATATTTTGTGTAGAAAAGCAGATGATCTAAACATATTTCAACTCAATTGAACAAAAAAAGTTTCGTTTGAGAAGTTTAGTTAATTATATTTTCAAAGAATCAGTTTTCCAGAATAAAGCAAAGACTTAGCATGTGGTTCGCTTTTCCTTCCCTCCCCAAAGCATGACATGATTAGGTTGCACCAGGTTATTAAGCAGCTGCAAATAGCCTACAATATTCTGTTGGATATAAAAGTTCTTCAGTAGCAAGAGCTGCAGTGCTTTATGTATAGGAGTAGGCCAAGAGACATCTTGTGCCATCCCTGCATCCTGGAGCAGGGACATCTGTGAGGGACATGGATGACACACACCACAGCAGTACTTCCCCTGCTACATTTGAGCAGGGGGGTAGTATGAAGTAAGGAGCAGCAGAAGAAAACAAGTAGGAAGGAATCTTCTGTGCTATGACCTCAACCTCCTGCAACATCTTTCAACTCACTTCACCAATGCTGAACTGAGCGTAACATGTGGTGAAAACAAGGAGAACTGATACTAAGAAGAAGAGAGAAGTCTTTTATTGTTTCTTTTACTTTTCTTGCAGCAAGTTATTCATATAAAAAAGGGTCAACAACATAAGGCAATGATAGCAACTCAGAAAATAAAATAAGTAAAGGTCCATATTTCTGTATGTATTCTTTTATTCCCGTTAGGATCAAAAGAAAAACTCTCTCATTCATTTCAACTTGAGTTTGTCACAAACCTATAAAAACAAACTTATTTCCTAAATGTACAAATTTTCTGTGTAGGCTTCTTTCCCATCCTTTGTTGCTGGTGAATACAATACCTAGAGAAGTCAGAAAGAGATTAGTCAAAGTAAGGAAATGAGATCAGCAACTAGAAATTTGTATCAGAGACATAAATTATCAAAAATAGATCTAATCTTGTCTAAAGAAATAGGCATGAATAACCAGCTGAAGTTTGAAGTTGAAAATACTGAATAAATAGTCCGTTTAACACACAAGTCAGCAACAATTACCTATTGTCAATGTTAGAATAAAAGTTCCATACATATGATTGTAATGAACAAATATTGCACACAATTCATGAACTGCCTCATCTGTGGAAAGTATTAGGAGGTAACGTTTTGTGATATTAAAAATGCCTGAAAATAAAGAGGTTTTTGAAAGGTTACTTGAAATGTAAGTTGAAATATGTGAAATGTACTGTTGAAATAGCATTGTGTGAATTGTACAGTTGAAATCATGCACTAGTTGAGTTCAAGGTCTAGAGGAATATGGGACAGGTGAGGAGTATATTCAGGACCCTAAATTGCAGGAATTCAGACTTGCAGCTCTTCAAGGAGTACCTCAGTAGGAACCTGTTGGACATGGTCCTTGGGAACAAGAGAGCAGAACAAAGCTGGCAAATATTTAAGAATGCTTTCTATGAGTCACAAGAGCACAGCTGGAGCTGAACTTGGCAAGGGAAATAAAGACCAACAAGAAGTGCTTCTACAGGTACGTCAGTCAGAAGAGGAAGGTCAAAGAGTGAATCCCCACTGATGCTTGAAAATGATGACGTCATATCAACAGCTGAGGAGAAGGCTGAGGTATTTAACACTATTTTTTGCTGCAGTCTTCACTGACAACCACTCTCCTCACCCCTCCTGGGTCAGGGGACAACAAGATGGTGACTAGGGGGATTAACCCCCTCCCACTGTAGAAGAGGATCAGGTTCGTGACCATCTGAGGAAAGTGAACATATATAAGTCAATGGGACCTGATGAGATGCATCCCAGAGTGCTGAGGGATGATGTGGTTGCCAAGACACTTGCCATGATGGTTGAAAAGTCATGGCAATTGGGAGAAGTGCCTGGTGACTGGAAGAAGGATAATACTGTGCCCATTTTTAAAAAGGGCAGAAAAGACAACCCTGGGAACTACTGCTGTTTACAAAGTCTTGTAATGATAGGACAAGGGGCAGTGAGTGTAAACTGGAGAGGGGATGATTTAAACTAGACATAAGAAAGAATTTCTTCACTATGAGCGTGGTGAGGGACTTGGGGAACTGGTTGCCTAGGGAGGCTGTGGATGCCCCATCCCTGGAGGAGTTCAGGGCCAGATTGGATGGGGCCTTGGGCAGCCTGATCTAGTGGGACATGTCCCTGGCCTTGGCAGGGGGGTTGGAACTAGATGATCTTTAAGATACCTTTAAACCCAAACTATTCTATGAGTCTATGATTCTATGAAATAATGTGTAAGGTGCCAATGCCTGAAAGTGTGATTTGATTGTCTGTGATGATTTTGCATATACAGAAGGCACTCTTTAGCAGATGGAAAAGAGCTAACACAGAGGCTGAATGTGGAACCAGCTATCAGATCAGACTTCTTGTCAGAAAAAAAAAAATGTTCACTAGGTTGTGCCTTGACAACAGAGAAAACCTGACACTAGGATTCCAATGCTAGCTTACACAGTGCACTAGTTAAGTATCAAAAACCTCTTGCCAGTTCAGAGATGCTTAATACAATATGATGTGCTAACAGGAAGTTTTGATGTTGAGTCAACTATTATTAGTATATTGTATACTTACGAAATATAAAATAACTATAAAACAAGTTCCCAAAATCTATGTAGGTTTATTTTAATTTGTTATTATCAAAATGAATGCTGATGTTATAACTCAACAGTTGTATTTCTTTTATTTTGAAATGGATTATTTAATGGGACGTACCACGTATACCAAGTACAGGGAGAAAAATTACTCAGTTAAAAAAACCCTCATTGTTTATTTTCAGATATGTGAATGTATATGTTCAGATATACATATTTGTATACATGGATGTATAGACATGCTTTTTTGTGTTTTTATTATTGCTTATAAGGGTTGCAGGGAGGATCTAGGGAACTACAATCCTGTCAGTCTGACCTCAGTGCCAGGGAACAGGTGATCTTGAGTGCTATCATGAAGCACATGCAAGAGAACCGGGTGATCAGGCCCAGTCAGCGCAGGTTCACAAAAGGCAGGTCCTGCCAAACTAACCTGATTGCCTTCTATGACAAAGTGACTCTGCTGCTGGACGAGGGAAAGGCTGTGGATGTATCTTCCTGGACCTCAGTAAAGCCTTTGACACAGTTTCTCACAGCATTCTGCTTCGGAAACTGTCGGCCTCTGGCCTGGACAGGCGCACACTCTCCAAATGCCGGGTCCTGCACTTGGGGCACAACAACCCTGTGCAGTGCTACAGACTAGGAGAAGCCTGTCTAGAAAGCTGCCTGGAGGAGAGGGACTTGAGGGTGTTCACTGACAGCAACTGAACATGAGCCAGCAGTGTGCCCAGGTGGCCAAGAGGGCCAATGGCATCTTGGCTTGTATCAGAAATGGTGTAACCAGCAGGTCCAGGAAGGTTATTCTCCCTCTGTACTTGGCACTAGTTAGAGTGCTCCTTGAATGCTGTGTTCAGTTCTGGGCCCCTCACCACAAGAAGGTTGTTGAGGCTCTGGAGCGAGTCCAGAGAAGAGCAACAAAGCTGGTGAAGGGGCTGGAGAACAAATCTTATGAGGAGCGGCTGAGAGAGCTGGGGTTGTTTAGGCTGGAGACGAGGAGGCTGAGGAGAGACCTCATTGCTCTCTACAACTACCTGAGAGGAGGTTGTAGAGTGGAAGGTAATGGCCTCTTCTCCAAAGTGACAGGGGACAGGACAAGAGGAAATGGCCTCAAGCTCCACCAGGGGACGTTTAGACTGGACATTAGGAAAAGTTTCTTCACAGAAAGGGTCATTGGGCACTGGCAGAGGCTGCCCAGGAAGGTGGTTGATTCACCTTCCCTGGAGGTATTTAAGGCACGAGTAGACGAGGTGCTAAGGGACATGGTTTAGTGTTTGATAGGAATGGTTGGACTTGATGATCTGGTGGGTCTCTTCCAACCTGGTTATTCTATGATTCTCTGATTCTATGATAGCATGTCTAAGGCAACCCTTGCATTAAATATCAGAGTAAAACACTCATTTTATGTAACATTTTGAAAATAACTCCTGTGAATAAGAAACCCTGCATAAAGCATCACTCTCTCTTTGAAGTGGAATTTTCAATAACTTATGGTAAATATCAGAAATATCAGGAACAGAAGAGTAAGCTACAAGTGTGTTCATAAGTCTGTTCAGGGATCAAGCTGTATACTAGGAGAGTCTAGGAATGAATTTCTAAGTTCTAACTGGACCAAAATCTATTCCTAAATCTTTTAGAAATTTGGTTTCTTGTTCTGAGACTGTGGTGAAGTCGTACCAAATAACAATTCCATCTATGGTATAATAGAAAACATGGTATCTGAGATTCTTACTTGCTTCAGTTTGTTGCAATTATAAGTTAGTATAATTAAAAAGGTTATAATGCAACTCATGACTGGGCTAATTCTAGCATGTAGGTGAAAGCATTATCCTGGACAGTGTTACACACAGAGCCGCTTCCTTGGAGCATTATGTTTTATACATTCAACATTAGAATTTACATTCTATCTGACAATGTATGTTCAGGGCAACCGTTCATAACACTTGCTTTGCATACACATTAAAAAAGAAGTAAAGAGAAGTGGAATAGTTGTATCTTAGAAGCGTTGAATATAAATTATTACTTACATGGCAACTACTGTGCTAACCTCCCAGATTGTCTCCTGGACTGTGTCTTTTTCCTCATGGAAAAGGGAAATTATGTAAGTCTGTGATTAAACTCTTTTGTGATCTGAGTCTTTTTATTCTCCATGTTTTCAATGGATCTTCAGCTGTGTCAAGAAGATAGATAAAACTTGTATTGAAAGGGATTAAGCTTTCCATCTGATCAATACAGATCCTGTAGAATTAAGTCCTACAGAACTGCCAAAGAGCTCCAGACATCACTACTTAACATTTAAATTTCAAAATAGACTTCACTGACCTTGTTGTCATTTGTACGTAAACATTAAAATCAGTAAAAATTTGAGCGCTTTAAATGAGAAAGTAAATAACTTTCTTCAGTGAAGTGAAAAAAACCCAAACTAACAGGAACATAGTTGAATTGCTTAAATTTACAGAAGTATTTTATACAAAGATGAAAGAAATAATAGGAAGATCTAGGTTTTAATAGGAAGATATAGGTTTTAAGCCTGAGCTTTACATAGTTTGTGACAATATTTTAAGACAAACCTTGTTAACTTCAATTGTCATATGCATAAATTAAAAAACAATAGTGTTTACAATTTTACTTATATCTCACTAATTATTTAAGATTTAGTTAAGATGTGATGGCTATTTAATTTGCTTTTTTTTGTCTTAGTATCTAACATAGAGATCAAAAATAGAAACCTATTATATAGCCATCATTAGATATCAAGAGGTATATAGCAGGTAAATTTTTACAGATTGGTCTGCAGTGGAGAACACAAGAGATGACCTCAAAACTGTGACAGACAAGAATACAAAAGGCAGAAGCTACAAGAAGTAATTGTGGCTGAGGACAAAGTAAACACCACTGAGACGTCAAAGATGAACTGACAAGGTTGTCTTTTGGCACTAGAAGTAGCTAGAAAATTAAATAAATACTTTTAAATATAATCTTTTAACATAATAACACATGTAGTTTCACAGGGAGTGTTATTACATTTTTTATTTCTTTTACTTTTGACTTAAATGCATATTTAATTATATATAGAGAGAAATATATACATATATATGAAGGACAACTTCCATAAAAAGAGATGAAGTGAGGAGAAAATTTACTAGTGTATCAAAAAGCTTAGCATGCAACTAAGTAAACTTAACAAAAAAAAAAATCCTAAGACAAAACCCCAAAAATCTAGGGAGGAAATAAAGGACTATTGTCAGTCATTTCAGTTGTTAGTTCACAAGAAACAAGAACATTATAGGAAGATATATATACACAGAAGAGAATATCCTGTGCTTTCTGGCCTAAAAGCAAATTTCATGGCAAGTTTTACTACAAAACACAAACTACAAGAAAAATAAAATTCTGTTTTAAGGAGGATAGATGTTGCCACTCAACAAAAATGGCTTTAAAAATAATCACAATCTCTATAATTTGAACCAAAAGTTTCCATTTTTTTTACAAAGAATTCAGAAAATGTGACCACAAGGTCATGATATTGCCTGATTCCATAATATATTTAAAATTAATTTCATTAGTCTACTTCTATTTCTTTAATAATTAACTAGGAATCATATGATCTTCTTCAATATGTCCCTCCTGTGTTAGTATATCTTCTCTGTAATGATTGTATTATTGTAGCATTCTTGGTCCACAGGCTTTGAGATAAGTTCTGGGGTTTTTTATTAGGATATTATTGGTTTAATAACCTAGTAAGATTAGATATTATTGATTTAATAACCTTGTAAATGGAAAAAGTATATATTCCTTCCACTGAATGGAATATTAGAATGCGAAAAAAAAGGAAATAAAATTAAATATGGAAAACCCAATCTACCCTTTTCTTATTAGTGACAACATACGTGTTTACTTTATTTTTTGTATGAAAATAGTAATTTCAACAACAAAAACATTATTTGTTCTCAGGAAAAATGCTGACAGAATTGAAGTGCTTTGTGGCTGTTCATTTAACCATGCACTATATATATAATTTCCTGCAGGAATCCAGCATGAGCTCATAGCTTGATATATAAATCCTGATATTAAAACTGTAAATTCACAAAAATTAATTTATTTTTCTGAGGAGAGGTTTTCTTATTTAATCTATATTCTTCTGTCATTCAATGTAGAGTATTTGCATTCTACTTAATAGACAAGCGACAGACACTTTGCATATGTATAAAAACACAGAAATAAATATGCATACACATGCACACACTAAACTGATGATAGTGCTGAACTTTTCTATTAGAAATAGTTGCAGATTATTCAATATGTTCATCTGCATACAAATAAAAAGGAACTGGCCATTTCATTACAAGCATAGATAAGGATATGTTTTTTCCTCTTAAGCTGATTGTTCTTCGATGCATCTCTCAGAAGATACAGCACAGAAACTGATCTTGACTTTCAATTTAGTATTCTCATTACAAGTTCAAATATTTGGTTGTATTCAAGTCTATTTCAGCCATTTTCCCCCATAAATAAATAAACATGTATATACATATGCATGTCTGTGTTTTTCATGATAAATTTTTGATTAATAAGAGCCAGAAGCAATTTAACCAAAAATATTTTACAGCTTGTTTTAATTCTGAAAAAAGCAAACATTAGAGACATTATTATACAAAAGTCATACAACCCCCCTCCTACTGTCACAGACGTATATTTAAACATGAATAAATTTAAAAAACAAACAAAAAAAACCCAACTCAAAGCCATTTAGTTCCGCAGTCAGCATCAAGAACTTATTCCTCAGGACAGCAAATACGAAGAACTTGTTTACAAGTGACTTTTAAATATTTAATACAGTCATTGTTACCTGTAAGTCATTTAAATATAAGTAACTAAGAGGGCAACTGGAAAAGCTTTTTATACATTCAGAAGGGCAGTGCTGATACAGTTCTTATAAAACAGAAAAGAACAGAAAATAACAGTTTTTGTTAGATTACTACCTGAATGTACAAGTAAGGAGTTAGGAAACAGAAGAGTAAGGCTTACTGCTTACTCTTGATTAGCTCTTGAGAAAGCATAAGAATTACAGTTACCAAACTTTCACTGCCTCTTTTCTGAGAATCTACATTTACTTCCTCTGTTTATTCATTAGCATTTTGTGCTTTTTAATTTACAAATATACTTTTCCTCAATCTTAATTCCTCTCTTTTATTGTGCTGAACTTGGAAATCTTTGGCTTCCATTCAGTTCATAAAGAAAATACAAGTGCTTCTTGTAGTGTAAGACACTGTCTTCAGGACCATGGAGAAAATGCTGCAAGACTCATGGAAAGTTGTGCTGAGTGAGTGTATACAGAGTACAGTTACTATTTTGGGCCCAGAAGTTCTGTAATTTCTTTAGAAAAGCCACATTACCAAGCCAATAAGGATTTTGTCTCATAGGGTGTCCTTTACTTGCATGTAGTTCTGCAGTCACAGATCAGAAATACTGGCATAATTTTCCTGTCTAAATCCTGTGCACATTAGCCCAGCATTTTCCCTTAGATCCACAAAAGACCGCAAAATGAAGGAGGAATAAATAACCTAAGTATAAGACAAAATTTGGTACTGACAAAGACCTGGCAGTTCTGGCTGACTGGAAGCTGGGCATGAGCCAGCAGTGTGTCCATGCAGTGAGGTCAAGAGCCTCCCGAGTTGTACTAACAGAAGAATGGCTAAGAGGTCAAACAGACGTGATTAGCCCCTCTCCTTAGCCCTTCCAAGACTGTATTATGAGTTTAGTGTCCAGCTTTGCCCCCCTTCCCCCAATTCCATTAATCAATGGCATTGCTTAATTGTAGTGAGTTCAGTCAGTAGTGGGGTCAGGAGCTGGAGATCTTGCCTTGTGAGAAGATGCTGAAGAAGCTGGGATTGTTCAGACTGGAGAACAGATGGTTTTAATTCCCCAGGTGATGAGATCATTGAGAAAATGGAGCCATTCTCCATGGTAGGAGGGCAAGATACAACAGACAGACTGAAATAAGAGAAACTTTTTCTGCAACAGGACAGTCAAACACTGAAACAGGTTGCCAGACATTTGAGACCTCCTGATGTTCTTGATAGAATGAACTATCCTATGATCCTAAGAGTAGTAATACTACCACGTAGTGAAAAAGAATGAAAATTTGTGACTTAGATTTTAGGCAAGGATTATAAGTTCTTTTTATTAAAGACCTTACCTGAAGTCTTGGAATAAAAAGAGTTTTGAACAAAGTTAGGTAAACAAAATCTCCACTGAGGTGTTGCGTAGCCTAAGAAGACTCAAAACTTCAAGGATCTACTTTAAATTATACAGATATCAAAATTTCTACTGCTATTCTCTTGTGTAGCCAAGTTCTAGTACAGGAAGAATATAATTATTCTTATTACCAGCCTCAAGGTTTGCACCAGGCTAAAGTTGATCAGTTGTAATACATACATAAACTAGATGGAAACTAAATTTCCACACATGCTGTTGAGAGTAACTAAGCTTACAAGGAAAAATTTTACTGTAAAACATCCTTTACATTGAGAAGATTGTGTAACTGAAAGCAATGGCTGAAAATCCACTAAATTGTAAAAACAGAAAATTTTTAATTGTAAGATGCAGATAAAAGTTATGTATGGTCTTCAGCAAAATTACAGATTGATTACAAGTGTGTGTGGGAAGAAATGCACAAGGTCTCACTCTGTGGAGTGGCTCAGAGGTCATATCGCTATACAAAGGACTTTTCATCTGCCATTGGTTTTCAAAAGGCCATGTGTAGAAGTTCTGCAAGCACAAAATGCACAGATCTATAAAGAATGTCCACAGGACATTTGTAGAGCTGATGCAAAAGAACCAGTTACAGAGTTGACTGTTTCAAGTTTCTTCAGTTGTTAGTTTTAAACAGGTTTTTGATTTAAGAGAAAAATTATAAGTAGAAGAAATTTTACTTCTTCATATGCAGAAAAAAAATAATGATTGTGACTTCTCTGTTTCTGGTTTTAGGACACTATTTGTCATTTAATTGGCCCACAGGCATTTTTGTTAGGAGTTGAATCTTTCCACAAAATGCTGATGTCTCTTAGCATTTTTTTTTTTTTTGATAAAATAAATGTAATGAACACAATGAAAACTTCCTGGCAAAAACTGAAAGGCCATCTTGTATGTTTAAAATGACCTTAAATTGGCTAATATTTATATAGTGTTATTAATAGAAAAGACTTTTCATTGACAGGAGAGTAAACAATTGGAAAGAATGTATTAATAAGTAAAATTGTTCATGGCAGAAATAATTAGACATCTGTGAGGCTTATTAGTGTATCTACAAAGAAGAGATTAAATGTCAAATTTTTTAGAAGCTTCTTTTGCTGAAAGCATACTAATTTTATTTGAAACAATGCTATATGTTATGTTAAAAATAAATTTGCGTAAATTTATTCCTTTTATCTAAACAATCAAATAAAACTGTTTTAAAATAGATTTCTCTTTTTACAGAAGATTAATAAACTAGAAATAAAAGCAATATATTCTTGCTGTGCTACAGGAACCAAGCCCTGTCTCTGTAATCTTAGGAATATAAGACAGTTTAATATCTGTAATTATTGTACATATTATCAGATAAAAGTCCTAATTTTTAAAAAATATACATAATCTTGTAGTCTTTTGTAAGAAATTAGTCAGAAACATCACCTTTCACTTTAAGAAAAGAAACAGCATATTTTTCCCCCTGAAACTGATTCTTTATAGAAATGACAAGCACACAAATCTCAATAATATATTCGAATTAAACCCACTATTGTTACATGATGATAAAATGTCTTACAAGAGTGTTTGGTACAAATGCAAATAATTAAGGGCTGCTATCAATTTTAAAAGTGTCTTTTTCTAAAATTTTTCTCAGTTTTTTTTCTTCATTGTGAAAAGAGATGTTTCTTACTGAGGTTAGCCAATATTTTTTATTTCTATCAAAGAGAGGACAAAATGACCATTTCCAAGTTCCGATCATCCAAGCGAAACTTACTAAAACTTCATTGTAAGTTAACTGATACACAGGAGAAATAAAGAGAAAAAAAACCCCAAACGAACAACTAGCCAACTAGAAAAAAAACAAAAGAAATCAAACCCAAATCAAAACAGAAAAATCCCTCACCGTAACAAACCCCACACCTTTCTTTTTGCAGTGTTCCTTAACCTAACAGTTTGTCCAGGGAAAGTCTTCAGCCTTACATGCAACTTAGTTTCTTTTCTAATGTCATTCCATCTTCCTTTACATATTTCCTTTACTTTTGGAAACAAATTTGAAAAAAAAAAAAAAAAAAAGTGCAGGTCTTACTTCTGAATATTCATATAAATTCACAACTTTTACAAAAAGCTTTCCTAAGCCTTTGCAGCAAGAATTTTTACCTATATGTGCAAAAAAAGAGAGAAGCAATACATTTTTGGTTTATCTTCTCTCTTGCTGCCTTGCCTTATTGTCTTTAAATAGCTGCTTTTACTGATCCTTAAGCCAATGAGTTCACTCCAACATTTCCTTATAACTTAAATTTATAACTATAAACAATCTAATTTTCAAAGTTAAATTCAGGCTGCCAGTAATGAAATGTATTAGTGATTTGAATATGAACTTTTTCGCACCATTTATTTCTTCACATTATTAAATATAAATTTCCTCTTAACTGTAATACAGATGAGGGTAAATTTATATGTATCTAGACCATTTTTTTCCTCTTTGACAAACAAGAACTATTTTGAATAATTTTGAACCTAGAAACAAACCCTCAAGTATTAGACTAAAAATAAAGTCTCTGGAATTTTTATGCTTTATTTTTCTCCCAGCTAAAAGTGGTGAAGCCTGCTGCATGCACACACACATAGGCTGAGCAAATATATGAACATCCATCATGTCTTTTGCCTAGAGCAGTGGTTTCTGACCTTCAGGCTATGCTGAGCCAAATCAGCTCTTCCTTGGGTTTGGAAAAGCCTGGCAGCAATTACGAGACTCACCTGTGAATACTTATACACAAGAATGAGATTTTTCTTATAATTCATATACAATCAAATCTGAAATCTGTTCTACATTTTCTAAGTGGAAGCCTACTTTTTCTTTTAGATATACAACAACTGAATTTAGGGAGAAACTTTTAAAAGGGTTGCTGTTAGCATTAACAAATGATGGTTGTCATTATATTCACACTGATAAGCCTGAGATGTGGTATAAATTAATGACATCTTGTAACTTGTGTTAGATTGCTATTGTGATTTTAAATATGTTCACTGGTTCTTCGTTCTTGGGTTATTTTCATTTGTTTATTTCTGAGATATTTTCCTTCCCATTACTGAGAACAATTTCAGATTCTGTTAAACCAACAGAAAATAGAAGTGCTTATTATCTCAGACCATGACATTTGTCATCTCTGCTAAAATGAAGTCAGCAACATTAAGGAAAGTAATGCAATGTCCTTAATTTTTAAAATTTGACTGACTTTTGAATTTCATGTTCTTTTCTTAAACTTCTTTACATGTACTTACTGCTTGATTTATTACAAGTAGGAAGAAGAAATTAAACGTTCGCCTATGACTGTGCCTGTGCTTCCTTGGATATAATTATTGAACACTTTGCTAATGCTCAAGAATGGTCCCAGGTCAGTTGAAAAGACATACACTCAACTAAGGACTCCTGAAGAAAACCAAGCATCTTGTGCAGTAAAAGTGGGGACAGGGGATGTATACTGTTAATCTCTTAAGTGATTCTGTAGTTCCCATATGTAGAAACTTGAGCTCATAGTAGGTGAGGATTCACTATACCTTTGGGAGCTTTGCCTTACTAGCACATATTCACCCATTCCTTGTTATTAAAAAAGATGCTAACTTCTAGGTTTGCAGATACTATCTGGACCCCAGCTGGCTAAAAGCCCATTCTTATTCCTGTTGATGCCCACAGAATTTTTCTTTGACTTAAATGAAAAAAAGCATTAAGAATATCATCAAAATTTAGGGACAAATTGAAATTTTTTTAATCAATCTGCAATTAATCCCTTTCTTCCCTCACAAATTAGCTACAAAAAAATTACAATGTATGTGATATTGTACCTAATTTGGAGTTATTTGCACACATTTTATATGATCATAAGTCATCATGCTGAATGTAAGCTTTAACCTTTGACTGTGTCTTGATTTATTCATTGTTCTTTTTACTGTGGCAGTTTATTTTGTATGTACTCCGTATGTAAATGACAGGAAACTCAGCAAGGGGATCTGTTTGACTCAGAACAGGTTTCTGTAAATCTTTGTTAGACTGAATTATGTTTCTTTCAATCTCAAACTGCAAAATTATTATTGACCAGTTCATCTATATTTCTCTCCATTGTGTTGAACTAATAATTAAAAAAAATCAGAATAATGTCTTCCATTATTAATAAATCAAGATGTATATTTTTCTTCTATAAATTAATATATTCTCCTACTAAAGATTCACAACCCCGCTAAAGAGTCAAAACGATAGGTTGTCAATTGCTGTTGATGGTTCTGGGTTATTGCAACCAACTATGTTTCTAGAACTGATGTTGAACTGTACAAATATCTGACATGAAGGAATAATAAGTGGTCAAGGGTTGTGTTCTACAGTGCTCTCAGCTTTTTTATTAATTTCTTTGGAGTCATAATTTAAAACCAAGATATATATGCATTCAAAACCCCAATAACAAGGCACCAAAATACATCACATTGTAGACAGAATATCTTTCTTCTGTTGTCAACTATTTTTTTCTTCCGTACAGACTCTTTTCAAGAAACACCGATTCTGAACTTCCAAATGGTTTATTAGGGATTTATCAGGTTAATTAACATTTCCGGAGACACAAAGTAAAATAACGTTTGTTTTTTTTTTCTGGACAGGATAACTTTTCTTCGTAGTAGCTTGCTTGATAGTATGTTTTATATTTGTAATGAAAAGTGTTGATAGTACAGGGATATTTTAGTTACTGCTAAGCAGTGCTTACACAGAGTCAAGGTCTTTCCTACTTCTCATAATGCCCTGCCAGTGAGTAGGCTGATGGTGGGCAAGATGCTGGGGAGCAAGAAGAGGACACAGTTGGGCCAGCTGACTCCAAATAACCAAAGGAATATCCCATACCATGTGACATCATGCTTAAAAATCAAAGGTGAGGGAAGAAGGAGGATGAGGAGGGACCATCAGTTTACCCGTGATGTTTGCTGCAGTTACCCCAACATGGAAAGCCACTAAGTTGGTCATCAAGCTTTTTTGTTTGTTTGTTTGTTTGAAGCAGTAGTATAAGTCCATATTTCTCAGAAAAATACCCCAGCTACAGAGATACAGCCCATATTGGGAAAAGGTATGCTACTTAGATTCACCATTCTGTATTTTACAGAGAGGCAAGATATCCCTTAGCATTTAATGTCTAGTGGTATCTTGGCTTTGTGGCCTGGTTTCCACCTGAGGTGGCTCCTCCAACAGGTGCAAATTAGACTTATGACTTCCTGTAAGGCAATGTCTTCTGGCTCCTGCCAAACTCAGAATGAAAAAAAAGCATGTGACACATAAGCAGGTGAATTTCCACCCTGTGAAAGGAAACAGCTTCAAAACACTGCTGAATTCTGAGCTAAAGCAAAAGATCCCGTTGCAGTGAGGGCCTATGCTCCCTGTTTCTACTGAATCTGTAATCCAGTTTGAGAGAGAGGTATCAGAAAGTCTTGCACTGGAGAGAAATGAAGTACGAGAGAGCTGCTTGCTGGTCAGGGGTGTCTTTTCTAGGATGGTAAATATTTCCTGAACCAAAGTCCTCCACTAAGTAGGTAGGAACAGATGATCACTTGTGTTTTATTAGTGTGTCCAGCAGTAACTTAAACTGGGTTCTTGTAGTCATTTTGAGTAAACTTATTTCTTTCCCTAAGGAGTAGCATTGTAGTAACATTCAAAGTTGAAAGAAGTGATTATGTGCATGACCCTCATATATTATCCTCTGCCAAAATACATTTGAAGACAGAAATTACATCTACAGGTAAAATATATAAGTAGTCATTAAAGCAGATTGTATAGCTTTTCTGTTTAGTTATTAGATTTTGTAAAATCAAATCATAGTTGCAGTAATCCTAAACCAACATTAATTTAAGAAATAGAAGTCTCCACAATTTAAATTACCAGTCTGGGGTATTTATTGATTGGTGATGGTTCCTGATCTCCTTGGAAGTGCAGAGCTGGATTTCCAGATTCACAAGGGCTCTAGAGTGTATCTCAGATATTTGGCTATTAGATAAAAGTCTGTAATGTCTAGTAGAACTTCTGTTTGTTTTTTGTTTGTGAGCTACTCATGTATTTGTTCAGATAAATCTTTTCAGCATGCTCTAAGGGAATTTGCAGACAGGAAGACTACAGTTTCATTTTGGGGCAGAAAAACTGCGCATTTTAAATATTTTATTTTGGTTAAGCTACTGGGATTTGTTCACTAGTTCTTCAGACAAATACCGTTTTCTGTCTTTAGGCCTGCCCAGAATTATATTGAACATAAAAGTTGTATACACGTTCAAAGAAAGTATTGCAGTGATCCAGCTCCAAGATTGATTCTACAACTAAAAACCTTAAGCAGATACATACATGACCTTATGTTTCTGTCTTAGTATAAAGAATACTTTCTTCTCTTCCAATCAATTTTTCAGCAACATTCTTTGCGGTTTTTTTCTTTCTTTTCTTCTAAAATGAGTAGTGCTTTAATACATAGTTTTCTTTTCTAATTCTGTTTTAGTTTAGTCCTTTAGGGTTTTGTTTTTCTCTCCAACTTTGTCTTTTATTTTTTACACAATTTTGACAAGTATATTATTAGAAGTTTCTTTTTAAGGAATCTTCCACTCAGCTGATCAAAAGAAAAGAAAATCTATATTTTGTAGAACACAGAACAAATATAGAAGGAAACATTACTACTAAGCAAATGATAAACATTATAACACAATGAATCTTAATATGTACTAACATTTGCTAACATATACCCTTCCTACTATATTGAACAACTTACCCAGTTATTTCATTTAGTTAGAGTATATGGAGATGTGAACACTCAAATTTTGAATAGTAAGTATTTAGGAACGTGAGAGATTAAAATAAGAATGCTGAATTTCATGATGTCTTTCTAAAACTGGAAACCTGTGGTTGCAGCTACATTCGAAAATCATAAAAGTAGAATGTTTCCAGGAAGAGGATTCATTTGGAATCTAATGCAGAGAGAAATTCAGGGAGCAAGGATTGAATGGGAGCTTCAGGAGACTAGAAAGACTCACTACAAAGACAACAAACAGATAAAAACATTTAGATTTTTAACAGCTACAATAAAGAAAGAAAACCACACAAAAAGAAAGCTATTTTTCCTGAAAAGATAATTACTTTAAAACAACAGAGTGAATCCAAGATAAATATTCATGACAACTGCCTTACAACTGCCTTACAAGGAGAAAAGTAATGTATATTTTCCTTCAAAGTACTTGTTTTATTGCATTAGTTTAATAAAAGATTTTTCTTTTCTCTTTCATTGTTTCAAACTTGTTTCAATGTGATCCCTGATATACTCCATGTAGTAGTCTTTACTCAAAAGGGGGCTAGAAAAAAGCCAAGTACTTATACTGTTTGGCTTAATTTACACTGTTTACAATCTACATAAATTTAATAAGCTGTTGTGTAGTAATTGGTATTACTTCTTTTATAGAAAGGATTTTATTTGAAAAGGTGAACTTGCTGAATTCTACAAAATTCTGGACAGTTCTGCTAAAAATGCCTCCCCTAGGGATGATGTAGAAGCAGTGCAAAGCGCTCCCATTAACAGACTGGTCCTTCTGGATAACTATGGGGACTTGCAGATGCACTCATGAGCTCCAGAAAAAATTTCATGTTCCCTTAGTGTCCTGAGACATGTAACTGTGATAAACTAACTAAAAGTACAGGGAAAAGAAGTTCTTAGAAGATTCAAAAGAGATATGGATCTCTGCAGGCAGGGTTTTGTGAAGGACTAAACAGGAGACAGAAGCAGAGACATTTATTTAAAACACATGTCTAATCCATTCTCTTTTCCTTTTAAAGGACAAGACAAATTAGCTTAGTGTTCTACCTTACTTACACTTTTGAGCTCTTCATTTTTCTTGTAGAGAAAAAGCACACCCATTTGGAACACAATTCTCTTTCCTTTCTGTGTCCTATTCATTTCACTGCCAGAACAGGAAAACTCAATTCAGTCAGTGTCTCTTGGAATGCAGCCCAAAGAAAAACACCAAGGTCAAGTTCTGCAATGTAAGGAAACAAAAACCCCAAAATATGTAGCAAGATTGTGATCTTAATAGCATACTTTAAAGAGCTTTTATTCTGTCAAGTTCAAAGTGTTCCCTCAAAATCATAGTGCTTAAATAAGCTCTTATTCCTGTCAAATTACTTTTCCAGTATTCATAGAACACCCTTCATTACGGCTAAGTTTGCCTGTTTGCTTGTACATACTGAAAACTGCTCATTAAATACACACATTTTTTTGAGAAGCATTGTTGGTGTAAACAAGTTTCAACCGGGTTAATAACAAAGAAGGTAAAAAGCACAACCATGCTTTGAGACAAACACCTCTCCCTTCTTCCTCTTTTTTAAGAGTCAAGCAAATGGAAAAATGAGAGACTGACATATTGTGTGTAGCAAATAAACAACAGTGCAATCTGAGTGCAACAAAACTGCTGTTAACAAACCGATTGCAAGACACTGTGTCTAAATATGCCTAAATTTTGAAAAAGACGGAGAGAAATATGAACTATGAAGGATAGAACACAATATACAATTCAGGATTCTTTCTGTTTTCAAATATCTATAGTGAACTTAAATATCACTGCAATTAAATCTAAAATAATATTTAAAGGCATAAAATCATGAATAGTGATGACTGAAATTCATTTAAGATCTAAATTTTGAAACTGTGCTTTAAATACTAAATTGACCATCTGGTCCTTTCAAGATAAATGTATTAACTGAATGAATTTACTTCAGACTAGTGTGTAATCTAATTTCCATGAGAAAGTAGCATGCAAATGTGGGACAAGAAAAACTTGTCTAAGTCTCTTTATTTTTAAGTGTGAAGAATTCCAGGGTAAGGAGGTTGGAAAATTTTTGCTAGCATATTAAATACAAGTAATGTTGTTTTTGAAAAGATAAATTGTCAAACTCATCGAACTTCTGCTTATTACATTGGAAATACAGTTTCTCATGTTGCATCTTCTTTAACTATAATTTTTCTGTCTTTGTTTAGCTGAACATTTGAAGAGTTTACTGCTAATTCTTTTATATGTGTTACCTTCCTTCCAAAATTTCCCTATGTTAGACTATAAAATTTAATTTTTTTATCTGATTTTCAGCAATGACCCAGAAATAACTTAAGTACAAGTACAGTGTAATGCTCAATGAACAGAAATTTTAAGATCCATACTATATATTTAATTCATTAATTTACTGTTACAGTTCTAGGGGTGTGTTTTAGCACTTACTATTTGGAAGGTTATTTTTTTCATTCTTAGGGCTCAAAGTACCATTTTTTCATGAGGAATATTTTTTCTGATAATGGGTGTGTGAAGGGTGAATTTGAAGGTGTTACTCATTGCTCCAACTACTGACAGTCATGAAATTTCATTACAAAGTGTAACATGTATAATAAGATGTAAAATTCAGTTGCTAGCTAGGATGGGAAAAGCATGTGGGGTTGAAATTTTTATTCTAATGTTTTTATGCTAAAGTTTCTATGTTGTGATTTGTATTCTACAACCCTCACACATTTCAAACTCACATTAGTCCAAGTCACTGCCTTTGTGCCACTGGTCAGTTTAAATGTACCACGTGGCATATCTGGTGGCCCAGGATCTATAGGCAACAATTCTACTTCTAAACTGTGTCAAGAAATGCGTGTACAAGATATACCTGATAAGGAGCTATTTTTTCACTGTTTATTGCTTTCTGATTTAGATGGTTGGTGTACAACACCAATGGCCTTGTTTCTCAGATTTTCCCAGGCCAGTTTCTTTGACTTTCTACATAGTTATAGCCAATTAGTGGCTGTTGTCAGGATCACTAATGGTTTCTGATGTCCACCTCAAACTTTCTATAAGAATGAAAAGAAAAATTAACCCTTCATCTGAGCTTTGTTTGTTTCCTGTGTATATCTAAGCCATTAGAAGAGGGCAGATGTAGTTCAGAGCTTTGGAGTAAGACATCCTCTAACAATTTTTTGTGCTTTGTTTGCTTTCACAGCACATACCAGAATGTAACTGGTAATATAACTCTTATAAGTTAGAACTTTGCAGATGTAGGTAAGGTCTCACTTATTTGAATGTCACCTCCCACATGGAAGAACAGTAAAGGGTAGTATTGTGAGGGCTGTACAAGATGTGGGAGTTCCCTAGTAACATCCCTAACCTAGGCATCTGGAAGACAGCAGACTTCCTTATGAGTAGGATCTACTTGGCCTATTGGGCTCCGTGTTCCCCTCAGCAGGGAGTATCCTACAGCCATAATTCAACTTTTCTTCTTTGTGATGGTTGTAGTAATGTGAGAGGTACATTGTTCTGGTCTTGGCCAATCCTTTGGTGTGGATGGATCGGCACCCATATCATCCACTTATTCGTCCTCCACGGCTATAGTTATGAATAGAGAAAGCTAAGAAGTTAGGATGACTCCTGTGTTATGATAACATTGAATATCTAAATTACAAAAAGGATGAAAAAGGTTCAAGTTTTATTTTTGGACTTGTGAGAATGGCTAAGCTAGGCTTCATTTTAACCTTTCTTTCTATGTTAAATAAACCTGTTTCTAGTTTATGTGAAAGATAGGATTAGGTTGGAATAACAATAAGGTTTAGTGAAATCCATTTACTTTTTTTAAAAATAAGGTGTTTTTTTGAGATTAAAGCTAAAACCAGATGTTGGCAGGGCTCTCATTAGAGCTGGGATAGATTTTTCGTGCTAGGAAATCAGGGGATGAATAGTGAACTTTGTTATTCTTTTCTGCAAGCCAAGGAGAGTTTTGATGTAGGCCTTAACACAACTTAATGTATAATTTGTCAATTTCTTTACAATTCAAGGTATCTGGAAGTTACCAAAGTAACACCTACAGTGCCCACAAAATTTTCATGGGCAGGTTTGAGAAATAATATTCTAACAGTGATGATAGTGTATTTCAATGGCTAGCAATAGTTCTCTTAGTTTTTCTCCAGCTCTTAGTTTTTCAAATTGGTAATGAAGAAATAGAACGTATAAGGCCTAAAGCCATTAAAAGGGACTTCAAGGCACTTGGGAGAATGATCGAGGGCTCTGGGGCACAGGTAATATTCAACTCCATCCCAATACTAAGGAACCAGGAGCAGGAAATGAGGAATAATAAACGGGTTAATGAATGGCTTAGAGACTGGTGTGAGAAGAGGGGCTTTGGGTTCTTTAATCATGGGGAGGCCCACGCACCCCCAGGCTTTCTTGCCACGGATGGGACATGCCTGTCTCCTAGGGGGACAAAAGCCCTCACCAAAAACCTAGTTAAGCTCATAAATCGAGCTTTAAACTAGATGTGAGGGGGAAGGGGATGGAGGCCAGGCAGGATGGGAGTGAGCTTGGAGGTGAGACTTCAGAGGCAAAGGGGTGGTGTGCTGGAGATACCTGCCAGTATATCACCACTAAGGAAGAGGGGGTGAGTGCAGCTGGGGATGGTAGGCAGCAAACTGGCACTGTGGCCTTAGTTAAGTCAAGGACTGCTCAGCTGGGGAGAAGCCCTATTACGAAGGCTGAAGCTACGCCTGCCCAGTTGAAGTGCATTTACACCAATACACGCAGCATGGGAAATAAGAAGGAGGAGCTGGAAGCTGTGATAGGGCAAGGAGACTAAGATGTCATTGCCATTGCGGAGACGTGGTGGGATGACTCGTACAACTGGAGCGTACCCATGGTGGTGTATAAACTCTTCAGGAAGGACAGGAAGGGCAGAAGAGGAGGCGGGGTAGCCCTCTATGTTAGAGAGGGCTTTGATACCCTCGAACTGGACTACGGTCAAGATGGGACTGAGTGCCTGTGGGTGAAAATCAGAGGAGTCCATGGGCAGGAAGGGATTTTGATGGGAGTCTGCTATAGACCACCCAGCCAAGAAGAAGCAGCTGATGAGCTCTTCTACAAACAACTGAGTGTAGTCTCAAAATCGCTACCTCTAGTCCTTGTGGGAGACTTCAATTTCCCAGATATAGGCTGGGAGTAAAACACAGCAGAAAGGAAGCAGTCCCGGAGGTTCCTGGAGTGTGTGGAAGACAATTTCCTCACACAGCTGGTGAGCGAACTGACAAGGGACGGTGCCCTCCTGGACCTGCTGTTTGTGAACAGAGAAGGACTGGTGGGGGATGTGAAGGTTGGAGGACGCTTGGGGCAAAGCGATCATGAGATGGTAGTGTTCTCAGTGCAGGGTAAAATGAAGAAGGAGGTTAGCAGAACAGTAGCCCTCAACTTTCAGAGAGCAGACTTTGGGCTGTTCAGAAGGGTGGTCAGAAAAGTCCCGTGGGAGGCGCTCCTTGAAGGCAAAGGTGTCCATGAGGGCTGGGCGCTCTTCAAGAAGGAACTCCTAGCAGCTCAGGAAAAAGCCGTCCCCAAGTTCTTGAAAAGTAGCCAGAGGGGTAAGAAACCAGCATGGTTGAGTAGGGAGGTCCCAAGAGACATCAATAGGAAGAGGAGGGTCTATAACCTCTGGAGGAAGGGGCAGGCATCCCGGGTGGACTATAGGGAGGAAGTGAGATTGTGCAGGGAAAAAGTCAGGAGGGCTAAGGCCCAACTAGAAATGCGATTGGCCAAGACTGCAAAAGACAACAAAAAGTCTTTCTACAAATACATCAACAGAAAAAGGAGGGCTAGGGAGAATCTCCAGTCCCTAGTAGATGCAGAGGGAACAAGAATAACAGGGGACGAAGACAAGGCTGAAGTGCTCAATGCCTACTTTGCCTCAGTCTTTAACAGTAAGGAAAGTTCTTCCCTCTGTGCACAACCCCAAGGGTTGGATGAGAAGTATGAGATTCCCAAGGTCCAAGAGGAGGTGGTTAGAGACTTGCTTGCCCGGCTAGATGCCCACAAGTCTATGGGACCGGATGGAGTCCACCCAAGAGTTTTGAGGGAACTGGCAGATGTGCTGGCCAACCCCCTTTCCATCATCTTCCAACAGTCCTGGATGACTGGGGAGGTTCCGCTGGACTGGAGGCTGGCTGATGTCGTGCCCATCTATAAGAAGGGGCGAAGGGAGGATCCGGGGAACTACAGGCCTGTCAGTCTGACCTCGGTACTGGGGAAAGTCATGGAGTGGGTGATCATGAGTGCCATCATGAAGCACTTGCAAGAGAACCGGGTGATCAGACTCAGTCAACACGGGTTCATGAAAGGCAGGTCTTGCCAGAGTAACCTGATCACCTTCTATGACCGAGTGACTAAACACTTGGACGAGGGAAAGGCTGTGGATGTGGTCTTCCTGGACTTCAGTAAAGCCTTTGACACAGTTTCTCACAGCATTCTGCTTCGGAAACTGTCGGCCTCTGGCCTGGACGGGCGCACACTCTCCTGGGTGAAAAACTGGTTGAATGGCCGGGCCCAGAGGGTGATGGTAAATGGAGTTAAATCCAGCTGGAGGCCAGTGACAAGTGGGGTTCCCCAGGGCTCAGTCCTGGGTCCAGCCCTGTTTAATGTCTTTATCAACGACCTGGATGAAGGCATTGAGTCCTCCCTTAGCAAGTTTGCAGATGACACCAAGCTGGGAGGAAGTGTGGATCTGCTGGAGGGTCGGGAGGCTCTGCAAAGGGACCTGAACAGGCTGGACTGCTGGGCTGAGACCAACAGCATGAGGTTTAACACGGCCAAATGCCGGGTCCTGCACTTGGGGCACAACAACCCTGTGCAGTGCTACAGACTAGGATAAGCCTGGCTGGAAAGCTGCCAGGAGGAGAAGGACCTGGGGATGCTGGTTGACAGCTGACTGAACATGAGCCAGCAGTGTGTCCAGGTGGCCAAAAAGGCCAATGGCATCTTGGCTCGTATCAGAAACAGTGTGACCAGCAGGTCCAGGGAGGTTATTCTCCCCCTGACCTCAGCACTGGTGAGACCGCACCTCAAATACTGTGTTCAGTTCTGGGCCCCTCACCACAAGAAGGATGTTGTGGCTCTGGAGCAAGTCCAGAGAAGAGCAACAAAGCTGGTGAAGGGGCTGGAGAACAGGCCTCGTGAGGAGCAGCTGAGAGAGCTGGGGCTGTTTAGCCTGGAGAAGAGGAGGCTGAGAGGAGACCTCATTGCTCTCTACAACTACCTGAAAGGAGGTTGTGGAGAGGAGGGTGCTGGCCTCTTCTCCCAAGTGACAGAGGACAGGACGAGAGGGAATGGCCTCAAGCTCCGCCAGGGGAGATTTAGGCTTGAGATTAGAAAAAAATTCTTCATGGATAGGGTGGTTAGGCATTGGAACGGTCTGCCCAGGGAGATGGTTGAGTCGCTGTCCCTGGAGGTGTTTAAGGTGAGGGTGGATGAGGTACTTAGGAGCATGATTTATGGATTGGTGGGAATGGTTGGACTCAAGGATCCAGTGGGTCTCTTCCAACCTGGTTATTCTGTGATTCTGTGATTCTGTGTGAATATGCAGGAAGTTTTTAAGACTAGTGTCAAAGTAATAGAGAAGAACATCTGAAGGCAGTGAAGACACAAGTAAACTTTACACGGACCTTATTTTTTTGTTAGAATCTTAAGTTGGAGATGAGCAAAACTTGAAGACCTTTAAGTAAATTGTTCCAGCCCCTTGCTTATTTTACAAAAAATGGGAAACTCTTTAAAACTAATTATTAGGCACAGGATACAATTTGACTTCAGGGTCAGATCCTCAGTTGTTGTGGTTCTTAGGCTTTTATTACAAGTGAACTGAGATTTTGATAATGCCGTTATCTTTTCTGTTCTCCTCATTGTTCATATTATAGGTGTGGCTTTGTGATTTTTTTTTTTGTTTTTCTGTAACTCTTAAGTTTTCCATAATGATTTTGAGAAATATTTAATATTGTGTCATGGAACAGGAAGCATTACTTTCCACACAATCATGAATTAAATATCCACTGCATGGTTGACTAAAACTGGAGGAAAACTAACTCAGTGATCACTAGTCTGCCCATCCTTGTTCAGTATTTATTTATTTCTAAAAGCTTCTATCTGCTATACGTTCAACATATAAGTAACAACATCAGAAATTCTATAGTAAGTATAGCTGCTAGATTTTTATTTATTTTGTTATTGATTATCAGTCAACGATGCTGCAGTTTTGTAGTGTCTTTCATTTTTTCCTGTATCACATGTCACAGTGCTGTCAATAAACTCCTGTCTCTGCAGAAAGCATACACTTAATTTAACCCTTCTGCAAGATTATTTTTTTTTATTTAAGTTTTCTTTTCCTCTATAATTTTCCTTTGGTCATACTGGTTAAAGAAAGCATCAATGAGAGGATGCATATCCATCTCTTCTTATTAAACAAAGAGGCAATTTTTTGCTGTTGTTTCAGTCAGAGAGATAGAACAAGGACAAACAGGCATTGCTTGCTTCAGGGTGTACGCTTCTTTCAGAAACACAGCTCACCAAAGAGCATAACATTCAGCTGTGCTAGCACAAAGACGTCCTTATGAAAGAAGCAGAAGGTATACATGTAGTTAGATAACATAGAAATAGCATATAAAAGGTGAACACAACTTTACAGGATAGATAGACCAAAAAACCGCTTACAGTTCAGGGTAGATAAAATAGCTGATTCCTTTCCCAAGAGCAAACAAAATTCAAGAAAAGAACTCTGTTTCAGAGATGATTCTCTGTAGTCTGTGGAGCTTGTTATCTCAAACCTCACTAGAGATTCCTTTTGTCTTGCAGCCTGGCTCTTTTCCCAACCATTTTCTACAGTGTATGTCTAGATGTTGGAAATGAAGTTGCACACTTGAGGACTGCAGTGTAAACACAAGAGAATACCCTGAATTAAGTGACTACTCCTTTTCATAATTCATCATTTAATTCCACATCCTAAATTTGAAAATCTAGTTAAATTTTAGTTAAAAAACCTGTCAGATTATAATGTTAAATTGATAATTTTAGTATAATTTAAAATAAACATAATAATGAAATAATAAAATCCAAATTTGCGGAGATTGAGTCACAGACTACTGCCTGATGAGCAGAAGACGTTTATTTGGGCTTAATGTCTCCTTTCTATATGTTAACTAGTAAAAACACAGACTGTTTTCTTTACAATGATTTTTTTTTGCTACTTGTTCAGGCACCTAGGCCAGGCATATGATTGGCTAAGATTGGCTAATTGTTCATGCACCATCTTTGTGTTTCTTCTTGTTACTTTCTTTCTCCTTCTCTCAGTCAAGGCCTTTCAAGGACAGCCCCCACTTCCCTGCATCCTTTGGCCTGCAAAAACCTCTACACAAATTAACTATTTTAAACATAGAATTAATGCATGTTGTTCTCATACAATAATACTTGCACAATGCTATGTTTTATGATTTTTAATGTATAATTAGTAACCACATGTTCTCAGTTTCTCACAATGCAAAAGAGACAATGTTTATGAGGATTACTATTTCTAAAAGGTTTACTTCTATAATTCTTAACCATTGGTTCCAAATTCTAAAGCACCAATATCTACACAACAATTTTTCATTTAATATTTTGTTTTCCCTCCTATCTATTTTAACTAGACCATATACCAAGGAGTCTAAAAGGATGGCTAAGAGCTGATCAAAATGGCACAACAGTGTTTAATGCTGTAAAATAGAGTTGAGAAGCTGAAAATATATTTTAAAAGTCTAACAAAATCAACAACAAAGGAGTATGGAGGTGTTCCAGCTATGTTACTGGAAAGTTCATCTTTAGGTGTTGTATTAGAATAATAAGTCAAATTTTATTTTTTAAAGTGCCTTCTTTTGGATCAATAAATGGAATAAAAGCTCCACAAATCTAAAATAGTATTGAGAGAAAAAGTGATCAAGATTTACCATCAGCTAAGCATTTGGTGTTATACACTGTTTTACACATTTCTTTTTTATACACAATATATTTAAGGAACTGTCTTGGGTCAAATTCCTCCTTTTGATAAATCAGACTTGACACCAACAGTATTTTATGGGTTAGATATATGGTAAATGACAGAGTTTGGGTTTAAATGTAAGAAAAGTAGAGAGTTCTTCCAAAAATACAATTGTCTGTAGTCGGTATCTCTCTTCTGCGCTTATATCTAGGGCTTAAACAGAGCAATTACAGGGTAAAGACATTGTGATACAACTGTATGCAAGTAATTTGTACTTTGCTCAGTTGATTTAGAAGCTTTACAGTTGTTACTCTTAGACGTAAAACAAGATCTCAGGATGTCATAATATCAACTATAGGATCAATTTATAGTCCAAAGCATAAAGGTGGGACAGTGTTGGGGAGAGCAAATGATAAAAACACAACTACAGATGCAGACATTCTTCAGAATCAAGGCCCTAATGTGAGTGCAATCATGAATTTTAGGTGTCAAATGCTTCTACTTATCAAAGTTTCACTATTTTTAAAGAATAAACATTTTTTTTTTCTTTCTTACTCCGATTTGAATCCGGGACTTGAACACTTCCAACGGTGTACTGGTCTTGGCAGGCTGCTAGGTGCCTGTCCAGCTGCTCTCTCATTCCCCTTCCACAATAGGATGGGGGAAGAAAATAGAATGAAAAACCTCATGGGTCAAGATGAAGAAAGGGAGATCCCTTACCAGTTACTGTCATGAGCAAAACAGAGTCAACATGGGGAAAATTAATTTAATTTATTGCCAACTAAATTAGAGTAGGATGGTGGGAAACAAAGACAAATAAAAACATTAAAAAAACCATTTACCCTCACCACACCCCTTCTTCCCAGGCTCAGTTTCACTCCTTTTTTCCCAAATCCCCTCCCACCCCTCTGAGTGGCACAGGAGTGAAGGGGAAAAGGTTTCAAGATCTTGTTATTATGACTCATTCATGCTGTTATAATTCAAAATAGCAACTGTCTGCTGTTCCTTACTCTTCACAATTTTCCCCTGCTCCAGCATGGGATCTTCACATAACTGCAGGCCCATCATGTGAATCAATGTGCATCAAAAAATGTACATTCCAACAATATCTGATTTGTTTCCTAAAATTTGAGCACTTTTACTCCTCTAGAAAAATATGCTTCTTTCAAAAGAGAGAGAAAGTGAACTTACACAACTTTTATAAAAGCTAAGCTTCACTGTTAAATAGGTAATTAAACAAATAAAAAAAGTTGACTAGTCAAGCAAAAATTCAAAGTGTTTTTCCACCTGAACACATAGCTATCCAATTGGTCAAAACCCCATCTTCCTTACTTGATATATACTTTTCAACATTTGAATGAAAAAATCCCTGTAGTCAGGACAGAGTGTATACCACAGATTCACCATGAACTCAACATTCATTTTTGTGGCAGCACAATTAAACTTCTGACTTTGAAAGAGATATGTATTTGTACTTCCTGAAGTCTGATAAATCACTATGAAATATTTTATGCAGATAATCAGCTGTTCTTCAAAAGAGTTTTGTAAATCCACTTCAAAATTAAGCAAAAAACTGAAAGTGAAATACAGCAGGATATACTACCTGTGTGATCATATAAGTTGTTCCATATTATTTTATGGCAAAAATACTGCATAATATAAGAAATAACCAAGGAGAAAAATTTTAGAGTAAAATTTGAGTTTTACACTAATGTTTCCTAACATGAACTACTGATTTCTCAGCTTTCACACTCATATTAATAACTTTATTTTTAAATAATTGTATTGTTACATGGTAGGATATAGCTGTATAGTGTAATGTATTGTACAGAAAACAATGGCATATGCGATCCTGCAGGTCTGTGAGAAAAGCTGATAACAGCATCACAAAAGCATCTTTTCTTCCAATGTTGGCAATTATACATACTATGCTGTCCCAGCTAGCTAGAGGGGTGAGAAACACAGAGCTTTCAGCAAGCTATGTAAAATATGTATACCTCAAGTCTGACATGTGGCCTGTGATTTAGGTAATCTGTTGTTAAGTTACAATTATAATTATACTGGATGAGCACAATGTCAATCCAAAGATGAACAGATGGGTTTTAGCTGCCCTGCTTCTAGGGAATAAAGCAGGATAATTGCTAGTGTTATCAAATATTGACCTGGTTGATAAATAGTTTGTTGGAGTTTTTTAACATCTAAGAATAGAAAACTACAAAATCTGATATAGTATATTACTTCTTATTGCTAGTTTCATATGTAAAGAACTTAAATATGATCTATCCACAATGTTAAAGAGTAGTTACAAGAAGTGATATAGGTTTTCCTTAGATACAGAAAATTATCAAATTTCAGGGACATTGATGGTCTCAGTACAGGCTTAATATCTGAGAATTATCTCTCTGTATCCCTGCTGTTAATAGTGATGATCTTCTACAAAGACAGCCTTCTTCAATAATCAGACATTTCATGCAGTTAACGTACAAATTATTTTTAATTCCTTTTTCCAGAGGGACAGCATTTATAGCACTTTGTCATCACTTTATACCAGAATGAGATCAGTTTGTAGAGTAGTGAAGAAGCAAATAGTTGTTCCCTAAATAACTGCTATATCAAAAAAGAAATCTGTGCTCTTTGTTTCTCCTGAATCACAGTATAATGGAAATACATTAAAATTCCAAGCTAAAGAGTAACAAAATATGAAACTAAGGTCAGCTCTCTGTATGCATCTTAATATGATGTTTGTTTATGAGGTTCTATCCTTTCCTGTTGGCTAATCATCAATTTAACTATTTTAGTCTCATCAACATGGAACTAAATTATTTGCTGGAATAAAATATCAATCATTTTTCTGAAGTAAGACTTGTTATTTAAATCTTGTATTTTTCTTGTCCTTTAGTTAATTGCATATAGGTACATAAGGAGGTGGCTAAAGCAAATCAGTAATTGGATACTACCAGTGGTAACCAGAGTCTGACAAATACCCTGGTCAATGGTTTCCAGTAGTTAAAGCTTTTCTGGGTGTTTCTAAGCCTTAAGAAGAGAACCAAACTTGTATACATTAGTGTCTGAGAAACAGGATGAAGTCTTCTGTTTACAATTGCCGTAAATTTACTATGGTTAGGTGTTCACTTCTGAGTAGCTACACTGCTGTGCAGATGTTCTCAAATGTATCGAGTTATTCTGAAGAAGAGGACTGTGTAACTTTTAATTACATAGCACAGACAGCTTCCAGTATTGACGTAGTTTAGGATTATTATCTACAGTAAATTTTTTTCTTGTTTACCAAAAACTAAAACTGCTACTGAAAAAATTAAAATAAGGAGTTTTTTTCACTAAGGAAATAATTTCATAATTTTATATTTTCCAACTATTTCTTCAAATCAGAGTACAAATAGAAATTTACTATGTTCTCATCTGCCCTATAGTTTGTTGCAAGATATTTAATCTCTATTTTCTTGGATTTATTAGTTGAAATATTTTGTTGTAAGCAATGATTGTTATCTGAGAAATCTGATACAGTAGAGATACCTGGTTAAATTTATGATTGCAAATTTATGGCATAATTGAACCTGAGCATTTAGGATAGTTCTTCTAGCCAGGAAAGGAAATTTGATGGAGGTGTATATATCATTTTAGCTATTTCTCAACTTTATAGTAATTAAATTCAGTCTATTTTTCTTCAGTTTCTTAGAAAGGTACATTCTGCTTGATACATCATGATATATGATCCAGGGTCAAATATTTGTCTTAGAATTCAAGTAGTTGCCTTGACAATATTAACTTAAAAGATATCTGGGTAGAGATGTAAGATGCAAAAATATTCTCTGCCCAAAACCACTCATTTTTCCAGATACATCTTCTTTACTTCAGATTCTTCCACCATGAAACACTGAAACATATTGGTGCATAACATAAGTTTGTCATAACACTCATAAATTTTCCCTTCCATAAGTACATTTCTTCAGATGAAATCTGAATCCCTTCTCGTATGATTTCAATATTCATACTAGAAAAAAAAAAAAACAAAAACCAAAACCCTCAGAGAAACACCCCAAACCAAAACAAAAAAACCCAACACAGAATACTGTAATAAACACCAGGTTAAGTTTAACTATAGTGTATCACACATATATTCTCATATATGCGCAGTCAGATATCCAGCCAAAGCCAAGTGTTTACCATACATGCATTAAATGAAGATTTAAGTGAACCTTAAAAAGGATGTGAAGTAATTTAACTTATTTTCTACACATCCTCTGAACTCTAATTTAGATTTTTTTCAGACATTTTTACATCTTTAGCTTTTAGAAACAGATTATAAGGAGTTTCAGTAAAAAGTTCTGAGTGGCAGATATTTGATTTTATTTTTAATGTTAGTACCTTATTAGTTCAAAACTTGGCTTTAAACTGTTTGAGGTAACACATAACATAAGTGACAGTATTTCTTTGTGCATTTGTTTTAGAGGGAATCTAACCAGATATTCTGAGGTTTAACTTTCAAACAACTATTTATTTTAGATAAGAATAAACTGAGAGATTTGTTTCAAGAAATTTCACTGGGGCTATAACACATAAGTTTAGGTACTGCCTCTTCAAAATGTACACAACACAGGTATCATCTTTATAACCTTTTCTCCAACTTTTTTATTGTGCTGCTTGTTAAAGTAGCTACAAACACAGCCACAATATCTACTTGTACTGTACATCCTATTTTAAAGAGCTTTAATTTTTCTCATCAAATGTAATGAGTGATTTGGACTGCTGACTTGTGATAAAAACGCATTTTTAATTTGTCTTTCTGAAATGAGGGCACTGTTTTAGATACAGAAAGGCACAAGGAACACCAGTGTCAATGGCTAAAAAGAAGTAAAGTAGATAAAGGTTGTTTCAGTGTCTTCATTATACCAGGTTACATTTGAGGATTTATAGCTGTGAGCAGATAATTCTCCTTGGATTCCTGTGTGGCTGGCTGCACGTGTCTTTGTGTGAGTAAGCTAAACCACAGAGACTTTCACTGTCCATATGAACTAGATTAAGAAACAATACTGACAACCTGAGAACAGGCTGGGAAAAGAAAATGAATCAATGAATCTCTCAGTAGACCAAGCAAGTTATAATGTGAACAAATTGGATAGATTGAATACCAGTGAAGAATCACGATGTGACAGTTTCACATATCAAATTAGTAGCTTAAAAATACAAACTACTGTTGGCTAGGAATGAATATTAAGAACACTTAGAATTCATACAATCTAGCATATTAAAAATAATTAAGAATTACTTTGTGGATGATAAGAACAGGTTTTGGGTTTTTTTCCTATGGAATTGATTGAAGTTAAGCTAAGACGAATAAAGAACTGAATAATTTCAACTGAATCCAGTAATTAATCTTTTGCAGAAACTATTAAGGTATAGAAGACAAGAAGAAAATTATAGTAAACATGTTCAGTACCTGTGTTAAAGTAGTACTTGAAGAATTTGCAGAAAGATGAACAAAATTATCAATATTATAAAGAGTATCTATTTTTGCCATCAAAAAAATCAATATCAACAATCACAGAATCATAGAAATTAGGACCTTCAAAGGCCCCTTCCATTCAACTAGATCAACTTTCTATTTAAGTCATAACTTTGACTAAGACTAAATTAGTAAAATCATCTTTTTAACTAGCCAAATCTTGAAAAATAACCATAAAGAATGAGGACTACACCACCACTATCTTCACAGAAGGCCTTAAGATGATCAAATACAATGGCAATTTAACAATTTCTACATTTAAAGAGAAGTTACTGGTTAATCTGATACATACTCTTTGAACACCTTTTTCTCAAGAGTTCCTAAAACGATAGTTTGGTAATGAAAAATGCGTTTCTCTTCTGACAAAATAATATCACTATAGGGCATAGTAGAAAAACATACTTATATTGTTAGGGGTTTTTGTCTAGAAGAGTGACAAACACACGGTCCTGCTTATTTACTTATATGTTCTTCTTAAAAAAAATTGCATAGGCAGAAGCAAAACAAACTCTCTCTTGCATGAATCTCTTAAATATATATTTGTAAAGTTTTCCAAATTATCATGTATGGGAAAAATACTGGAACTTCACAGCTTTATGGAAAGAATAGAAAACATATGAAAGCCAAATAAACTAAGAAATTGAAATTAGTAATGGTTCAACAATGCATTACTTAAAAGTAATATAGAGGACACTTTCTTAGAGGATTGTGTCACCATCATGGGTGATGGTGCTTTCTATCATATGTTCCTGCTTGTTGCCACACAATTCTAGAATCTCCAAGTTGTGTCTTTGAAAACACTTTTTAAACCAATAATGATCTGCTTTCTTTGCATCTAGAAGAATCTGAGGTTTGACTAATACAAATATTAAGATAATATAATTTTTGACTCACAGGTAGAGGCATTAGCATATTCAAATGTAACATATGGTTATTAAAAAAAAGTAGTGAAAAAAAATCAGAAAAAATAAATGTACTAGATCATGTTTCTTTTTTCCTAGCTGTTACACTAGATATAAATATTGCGACTGAAGATGAACAGGAAACCTCTGTAGTTAAAGTTCAGCCATTTACATTACATTTACACACCGTTACTACTAGAAGGCTTGAGGGTTATCATTTATCATGTTATTTTGGAGGTAATTATTTCTTCTGTCCTTTTGAATTTGTGTGTTGGATCTGCTCATTATTATTGAATACTGGCTTTTGTATAAAACTAATGTAATTATAAGGTTGGGTTTTTTTTCCTTTCTTCTAGTGTGAAGTATTTTGACTTGTAAGGTTTTGATTTTTTTTCTTATATTTTTCTAAAATTAAATGTAGGCTTTGACTTTTAATTGAATGATATTTTTTCATGTTTTCACACCTTTCATGTTTTCATTTTCAAAAAGCAAAGGAGGAAATTTTTCTTCAGGAACTGATGTGATTCACTGCAAAGGCAGCAGTTGTATATTCAGAAGTCAAAGGCAGCAATTGTATATTCAGAAGGCAAGTGGAACACCTTTTGAAATTTAGTATGAATTTATTGCATGCCAGAGAGATTAAAGGAGTAGGAAAAGAGGACTTCTCCAGGTAATGTTTCAGTCTAGTAAAGAATGTTCCTCAGTGTGATTTTACCTAAGGTATCATGCCCCAGTTTCTATTCCCATACACTGATGTCATAGACCTTAAAATGTTACATATTCTGCTCTCAACTCCTGCTTCTTTGTGATCAGGATCTTCCACGCAGACTGAAACACGCTCCCTTGACCAAACACAAGTAACACATTGTAGTCAATTAGTTTCTCATTTAGTATTTATCCACACAACAACTACAGGAACGTAGTGCTATGTAGACCAACACAAACTGGATCTAAATAACCTGTTAGCTGCAAGTATAATAGAATTTAATCTCAGATGCACAACTCAGTGCAGGCTCATTTACTTTTATTCTTGCTGACATCTAATGCCAGTATTACTTAGGTATACACGGCTAGATAATTTATTTACTACTTTATTGTGAGGCAGTTCCGTTGTGAAATGTACATTCTTTCTAAGAGAGTACTTATACAGATTATCACTAGCAAGACTATCAAAGCACTTTTGGGGATTTAATGTGTATTACATAGTCTTTAAATCTTTACGGAATTCACAAGAATATGATCATTGTACATTGATCTAAACTGTAGTCACTCTTAAAAGAGCTGATTTTAATTATTTCAGTGATCAAACTATGACTTCTAAAACACTGGTCAGGGCTACCAGTTTTCTTATAATCTGTTGTTTGATATAGTCTGCCTGACACTAAATAAATATAATATTTCAAATAACTTTCAAATAATTAAGAACCATTTATAATTATCAAAATTATAGCTGCAGTTTATACTAGAATGAATTTTAACTGGAATACTTTCTTCTGTCCTTCAATTCTCTTGCTGCATTTTTAAGAACAAATAATGCTAGGCTGTTATTTTAGTTGTGATCAGGCACAATTACTAAAGAAATACCTCGTTTGGAGTTTCAAGCTCTGACAGTGATGGAAATAATTGTTACAAGGTCACACTTTCTTTCTTAGAAGAGTTAAAAATACTGTCACTGTTACTAATATAGCGCATATGCTGAGTTTTTGCACTGTGTGGTATGAAAATGCATTTATTCTGCTGCCTCTTTAATATCTTTCATATGTTCAGGTAGACTGCCTTGAAAAAAAGAAGCTAATGATAGGAAGAAAAAAGAATCTGCTACGTATTATTTTTTCTCTTTTTCCTGCTTTCTAAGAAATGATTGTACTAAAAGGAGTCATACTTCTTTAAAAAAAAATAAAGCTTAGTTCTGTAAAACTTTATTTTCACCTTGCTTCTTTTGGCTCTGAATAAGCAGTCTTCACGATATCTTGATGTTTCATTATGCTTATATTCACAGTATTTCTGTAAAACAATACTATCTCTGCTATAGAAATATGCAGAATGACAAAGGACAACCTGCAAAAGAGACCTGGGGATCTTAAGGAATCATAGAATTATATGGATTGGATAGGACTTTCTAAGATCATGTAGTCCAGCAGTACTGCTGAGGGCAAGGACGGATCAGTTTGCTCAAAGCTTGGTCCAGTCTCTCTTTGAACATTTCCAGGGATGGAGCATCCACAATTTCTCTGGGCATCCTATTCCAGTGCCTTCCAACTCTAAAAAATCTCTTCCTTATATCCAGTCTAGATCTTTTCTCTTTCATTTTATAACTATTACCACTGGTCCTGTCACTACAGGCCACGGTAAAGAGCTTTTCTCAGTCTTTCTCACAAGCCCTATTTAAGTGCTGAAAGGCTGAAATAAGATCTCCCCAGTGCCTTCAGCTTTCCAGGCTGAAAAGTCCCAGCTCAGCCTTTCTTCACAGAAGTGTTTCATTCTTCTGATCATTTTTGTGTCCTTGCTCTGGCCTGGGTCCAATAGGTCTATGTCTTTCTTCTGTTAGGGGTGTCAGAGATGTATGTAGTTCTCCAGGTGGCTACTCACAAGAGTGAAGCAGAGGGAAAGAATCACCTCCCTATATCTGGTGGCCACACGATTGTTTTTTTTATTTCCTGACACTTTTGTTTAATGTGTTTGTCAATGATCTGGATGAGGGGATTAAGTGCATACAAGTTGATCTTATAGTGACCATCCAGTACCTGAAAGGACCTTACAAGAAAGTTGGAGAAGGTTTATTCATAAAGGTTGATGGTGATAGGACAAGACAGAATATGTATAAACTGGAGAGGGGCAGATTTAGATTAGACATCAGGAAGAATTTCTTCACCATGAGAGTGGTGAGACACTGGAACAGGTTACCAAGGGAGGTTGCAGATGCCCCATCCCTGGAGGTTTTTTAAAGCCAGGCTGTGTGCGCCTTGGGTAACCTGATCTAGTGAAATGTCCTTGCCCATGGCAGGGGGATTGGAACTAGATGATCTTTAAGGTCCCTTCCAACCCTAACTATTCTATGATTCTATGGCACCAAGCGAGGTGGAAATGTTGTTATTTTACGTTCCCATTTTCCATTAGCATACCTGAGCATTAGTATTCCTGAGTATACCCGAGTGGTTTGGATTATTTTTTTGATTGGTTTAATTAGGTCTTTGGAGCTTTAATTTGCTGCTTTTTGCTGTTGCTGTTGTTGTTTTGTTGTTGTTTTTTTCTTGTTTATGATTATGTACCTGAATGGATGTTGCAAGACAAAAAGTTCCCGCTGCTAGCAGACTAATATCCATAGCCCTCTGCTTATTGCTGGCAGACTGTTAGGTAATTAACGACAAGGAATCACAGAGTTGGACTTGTTGTTTACTTACATGTATTACATGCTATATTAGCAAGTTTTCTAAAGTTCTGTATGTCTGATCATCATGGTGAATGAAATGCAAGAAATTAGATTTGTCTATAACAAAGAACTTAGCTGTATATCTCTGTAGACAAATATTAATTGATCTTTGGTAAAAGATAACTAGGAAAGAACACATCTTTCAATAATTAATTCAGTCTTTCATAGCCTTCCAACATTACCCTATTTTTGTGAAAGGTTTGCTGAGGTTTGTGTATGTCCTAGTTAAGCATATAAATTAACACTTTAAATCTTTGTGCCTGCAGTTATGTTACACATCTATGCACAAAAATTGTAGTGATTGACTTTTCATGCTTTTTCAACTACAGATCCACAGAACTCAAGGAAACTTTTGAGAATTTAGAAATATTGTAAAACAATGTTGTAATTCAACATGTTTGTACTTTCGTGTTTACATAGACATTTAGGATCATGCATGTTGATATAAAGCCCTCTAGTGTAGTTCAACTGTACCTCTGGATACTGTTATAAACTGTCTTATCCTTTTTAGGGGAATAATTTGCATTCATTAGTTTAAAAGGATTTGAACAGTTAATTCTCTGCATTTGTATCAGTGTTTAAAAATGCTAGAGAAAAATGTGTTTCCTGAAAGAGTATCCCTGTAGTCACTTTAACTATGCAATTATCTAAGATATTTATTACTTCATACTTCAGAGCAGACAAGTGATATCTGTAGGAGTTCTCTGTATCACAGAAACTGTAACTGATGTGACTGTTTCCTTCTTTTTTATCTCTAAATCATGTAATTGTGTTAGAGCTTCTAGTTGCAAAGCCTAGCTTTTTTAGTTGAAACAGTAAAGATCTTTAACACATGCGATCCTGGCACAATATCTTAAATTAAATTACATAACAAAGGATAACAGCAAGAAAATACCAACAGCAGTTTTTTAATACTTTGAAAAATCAATTTTCATAGGTCAGTTCTGCTACATATTAATAAAAACTTGTTTTACATTTAATTAGTAATTTTATACAATGTATCTATTTTCAGTTCAGATAGAAGATTTTTTTAATGATTTTTACCGGTTATGTACCTGGATGAATGTAGGAAGACAGAAAGATTTTTTAAAGCCTGCTTTACTTGTTCTTGGCTATATAGAAAAAAACCTATTTCTATATTGCAATCTTTCTACAAGTGTCAGTGGTTGATACAAGAAGGCAGCACACAGACTTAATAATTTGCAGGCATAAAGTAATTTCAGATAAATTATGTCCGTACAACCATCACAAGAAATTTAACCTATTATTGACTTTGAACTTAACAAGTAAATGAAAATAATTATCTCTATTCCTGAAAAGAATTGTATAACCAGGAAGAAGAAATGATGTCCAGAAGCAATTAAAATTTCAACTTTCTGACACAGACATCAAAGACAACCTCCCCACTCTCAAGTACAGGCAAAGGACTAAAATAAGTCATTATTATCAGGAAAAAAAAGCATAAGAACTGCATGTTTCAGAACCAATTATTAAAATAAATATAAAATTAAAATAATATTTTAAACTTTATTCTATCTTTGTTCTGTTCAGACCCTGATTCTTATTTGCACTTCAGCTTTTATTTTTTCTTTTCCTAAACTACTAGGGTGATGAAGCTTTACAGTAAAGGGGCTTCAGGCCGTAAGTATTTTAGAAGGGAAGATAGAAAAGGGTGAGGGGATTGAGGCAGGGACTCCTGTCTGATGAACAGAAGACCTTTTATTAGGCTTAATGGCTTCTTTATATGTTAACTAGTAAAACACCCTCCCTTTGGTTTACAATGATTGGGTTTTGCTACTTCTTCAAGGGCCTATGCTAGGCATCTGATTGGCTAAGATTAACTGTTCAGAGCCATCTTCATTTTTCTTGTTACTTTGTTTGTCCTTCCCTCAGCCAAGGTCCTTCAAGGACAGCCTCCACTTCCCTGTGTCCTTTGGCCTGCAAAAACTCCTCCACAAAAGGGTGCTTTTGTTTTGGTTTGTGCTTGTGTTTGTTTTTGTTCTTAGCATCAGATGAACTTGATGACAGTAGAGTCACAGAAAAATTACCAATGCCATCTTCTAGAATACAATAAGCTAATAAACAAATATGATGATTCCTCGCAGAAGTCCAAGTTTATTTTTCTTGTTAATCTGGTTGTTACTGCTCTGTATTAGTGGACCTGTGATTGTGAACCAAGTTATTTCTGCATATATGTGTGTTTTACCCCACACAGATTTTAATTATTTTTGTGGGCATTAGCTTTGAAATATTTGTTGCTCATACTTTCTTCTTTCATGTAAATTGCGGAGTGGGATGTCTTAAACTTGCTGCTAAGAAGAAAGGCAATCAGCCTTAAAAGCCTAGTTCTTATTTCATAGAATCGTTTGGGTTGGAAGAGACTTTCATGCACATGTAGTTTTAGCCCCACTAACATGCCCAGGGATACATTCCACTAGAACAGGTTGCTCAAAGACCCAACCTGGCCTTGAACACCATCAGGTATGGCACATCCACAACTTCTCTGGGCAACTTAGTTAAGTCTCTTACTACCCTCACGGCAAAGAATTTCTTCCTAATACCTCATCTGAATCTGCCCCCCTTCATTTTAAAACTGTTACTCCTTGTCCTGTCACTACGGTCCTTAATAAAGATTTCCTCCTCATCTGCCACATCAGTCAGCTTGGTGTCATCTGCAGACTTGCTGAAGGTGCACTCAATCCCACTGACCATGTATGGGAATACAGATAAATACAGGAATAAAGTTAAATGTGGGGTGAAATGGGAATCCTAAAGTTTTTCTGAATACTCCCTGCTCACTGCAGGCTAAGTACAAGTCAATTTTCTTTAAAAGCAAAGTTAGTGGAGACGCAACATGCACAGATGCAGCACACTTCTCATCAGAAGGAATGCAGCCAGGACATTTTGCCCCATGAAATCAGGGACAGGATGTTTGAAGATGGATATAGCCAGCCCCTGCTATTAGCAAGGAGCATTGTGTCCAAGGAGAACTGCACAATTCCTTTCCAAAAAGATTAATGGCAGCTGCTACTCTGGCAATCCTGCCCACCAGTTGACCCGTACTCATTATAACATCATTGTAATACTAAAACACACCTCTACACTGAAGGCTACTCACCTTCTTCCTGCCTCTGAAGCAAATCACTTCCATAACCACTCCCACTGGATATAAGCAGTCAAGATCTGGTATGCGAAGCAAGATCTTTTTCTCCACCAATCATCAAGCTTTAACATAATGACTTCAGTCACTCAAGCTCCACCTAAAACTCTGCCTTAAAGGTGCAGGTTATTATAAAAATGAAAACCAAGGGGAAATTCAGGTTAGAAAGACAGCACCGAAACGTTTTAGGATCAGTTGACGTGTTGGACCCCATTTCCCTACACACACCTCCATTTCAGTTGCCATTTGAGTAAGACCTTTCTGTTATGAGCACTAAATATATATATAATAACACTGAGCTAATTATTAGTAACTCTCTCTACTTTGACCTTAAATACATATTTCTTACCTGCATATCACTCCTATCTGTGCTTGGATGTTTGACTATATATTTTTGTTTAATGTATTTTTGCAAACAGTATCTTATCCCCAGCCACCAGCAAACCAATATTTAGTCACAAATTGTTATAATAGAGTTGCTGTAATAAAACTGACTTGTTTGCACATATAGAAGCCTCAGGAATCTTACTGACTGTGT
The DNA here is from genome assembly GCA_033459285.1 of Clamator glandarius. Taxonomy (NCBI): domain Eukaryota; kingdom Metazoa; phylum Chordata; class Aves; order Cuculiformes; family Cuculidae; genus Clamator; species Clamator glandarius. The sequence goes on from JAUNZM010000022.1 coordinate 69,576, forward strand.
GGAGGGATTTAAAGGGAGTTTCTGATTCAAAGTCAGCAAGCTGGACAAGATTAATTGAGTATTAGCGGGATTGCCGATAAAAGCCCAAGTAAAGCAATGTCGAGCAATCTGTATAAGATTAATTGTCCTGGTGTGATTGCTTAGTGTTTACTGTGACCTGACAAGCTAAATGATTTATTTCTCTTCTAAGGTCAAGCATTTAAAATGGAAGTTCATCTAAATTATAATGACTAGATTCTATTAATGCATGAAAATGACTGTACTTCCAGCAGGGTTTGTAAGAATAATAAAATAAAGATACATTTGATCTTCAGTTGTTACAGATTCCTTAAAGCACGCCTTGTTTGAGTGGCTAAGTAATAGCTAATGCAAGATTACTCCTAAAATTAAACTTACCTAAAACATACTTTATTATTTAAATTGAGTAAAACCTGGTTTGTTTGGTTTTTTTGAGGGTCTATTTCAGTACTGAAAGATTTGTGTGTTTATCACATTTGGAAGAGTATCTCATGACTATGAAACCTGCCTCTTCTGCCTTTTCTAGCATGCCTCTCAATGCTCTCTCCACTTGCAATTTTAATTGTATACAGTTTTAAGTTTCTATTTTTTATTTCTACCTTTTTTTGTTCTAATTCTGTGTTTATCCTTTTACTTTTTGCAAAGAGAAAACAACAAGAAACAAGAAAAAATACTGGGAAACACTAATAGTATTTATATCTGGTTTCATATGCTGTCCAGTGTCTATGAAGTATAAAATGCAATAAAGTGAAGATGGTGCAGGTATACAATATGCAATTGCTTTCTATTCTGCTAGTTGAAATCCAACATCAGACTTAGACTGTGCAGAGTTTTTTCTGTATAAAATGTAAATTTTGAAGTTCACCTCAGTTTACAAAAATATATGCACTATATTTTATAAAAAAGTAAATCCATAATTTCATTACATATGCTTCTGAACATTAAGAAAAATATGCTTGAATTCTTGTAATGATCCGTGGTTATAAGTTTTTTTTAAGTATAATTTCAGGCTTTGGCTTGTAAGAAGAACTTACCACTTTTACCAGATTAGTAAAAAGATCCAAAGCCAAAATAGATAATAAAATATTTTTTAAAGTCTCCTCAAACTTGCGTTTTTATGGGAAACATACTGACAGCATAGTTTGCAAAAGCAAAAATGTTTCAGAGGGGTTGTTCTACTTCATTGAATTGATATTTCTTTCTTCTAAAAAGATATGTTCCACTTGTGGGATTGCCTGGACATATGTCATCTTAATTAAGCTGGACAATTTTCTGATGAAAAAGTTTTTTTCCAGCTGAAATGATGGTTTCTCAAACTATATTCTATACTCTATACTTTTTCACTTTTTATTATTTTTAAGCTTAATACACATAAATATAAGAGTGTCAATGCACACACCTCTGTCAAACCAAGAAACAACTCCTGGGAAAACTTTGTCAATTTCCTTTTCATTTCTTCTGAGGAGCAAGAATCCAGAGAAAATTATTCAGAATGTTGTTGGATAACATTAATAAAAACTATACTTCTTCCTTCCTTTGTGATCTATGCTAGCAGAAATTCTTTATTAATAAAAAAAAAGAAGTAAATTTAGCAATAGCCTGAGATTAATTATTTTTAAATAAAAACTAAATATTGACATGTGTTCAAAATAGGAAGTACTACCGAAGTAAAAATTCCTTTATTTTGCTTCTTTTATGAAGAGAGGAACATCTCTGAAATACAAACAACTTAAGAATTAAACCTGAACTTGAAGGACAGCCTCAGTCTTTGATCCACAGTAGAACAGACTGATGTCTCTTTATTGCATATTTATTAGAACTATTAAAATTCCCTAACTTAAGATGTGCTGATAACATCCGTGAAAGTGTTGAATGAAGTGATGATAACAACTAATTAAATCTATATAGAAAAAACCCATCCAGTGCACCTAAAAAGTTGTCGTACGTATTGGCATTGAAAGATAGTGGTATAATTTGTTCTTAGTGAAGCAAGCAGCAACATTCTATTCTAACTTCTTAATTTCAATGGATATCCTTTCAAACACTTTCATCATGTTGCATTTATTTTCTTTTGAGCAAGAATTCAAGGAACAAAATATTGTCTGGAGTTCTCGGAAGATACAACCCCTTTGTACAGAACTGCTTTGACAGCCTCAAATCATCATCAGGGTAAGATGACAGCAAGCTTACAAAAGTTTACGACATTGTAACAATTATACATTTTTGTTTTTCATATTCCTCAATTATTTGAAAGGGAAATGTCATGTTTTAATGTAGTGGAAGCTCTTCTGTCACAAATTAGAAAGATTACTCAGGAAAGAAACAAATTAAACTAAAAGATCTAGAGAAGCCTGTAATAAAGTCACATTGATATACAAATATAGATTAATTTCTCCTTTTTAATAATCTTTTAAAAATCTTTTTCTTTCTTTTACAGGACTCAATATAATTTTCTCATATTGTCTATTTGCAAAACCATTAATTCTTTCTCAAGTAATATTGAATAAGATAGTGAATTACTTTTTTCATTTACAACCTACTTCATTATAAATTATATATGAAAAGATTATTAATTTAAAATTTTAACCCTGGTCTTGACTTATCCAGAAGATGCTCACATAAAAGGTGTTTCATAATCAGTAGAGTTTTATAACCTAGGATCTGTTAAAAGACTTCCCCAAAAATATGTGATGATAAAATAGATGACAACCGAAATAATTCTTACATATCATTTTGGGGATTTGCACTATATCCATAGACAATAATGGTAATTGTTTTACCTGTCTTAATTGTTTTACTTGCAATTACATCATCTGAGGAATAACGAAAGAGTCCAGGTGACTAACCTTGCAGGGCCCATAAGTATGAGCTGTCACTAAAACCCAAACCAAGAGCTAGGCTGTCAATTGCATGAATTAGGACCTCTATTCTTTTAGGGCTATTCAGTCATTCTTAGCAATCTCTACTTTATATAATCATTAATTTATGGAACATTTGCTTATAGCAGGTTTTTATGTCAAATTTTAGGAATATGTATACCTGTCATATTGCCTATTCTGTAAACAAAAGATTTCAAAATCTTGGTACCATTAATAGTTTTAACATTTCTTTTCCTACCAAAAGACAGAGAGGTTTTTAATTATTATTTTGCTATTTGTTTTGTGGTTTTGTTTACTGAGAACTTCTTTATTGCAGAAAGACTCTTCTTTCTTCATCATACAGACCTAGTCTTTTTGCAGAAAGGAGAAGATCCATGCTCTGAATAACTGTACCCTTATTGTGTACCCAGCCTGCCCCTATGGTTGAAAATCAGCTTGAAAGGCTGTAGCAATACCAGCTCAGTGTACTTGACTTTTTCTTCTGAGTATGATTTAGATTACATACCTTGCAAGATCTGGGAGACTGAGACCAGTATCTATCCAGGACATGCAAGGAATATAGGTCTTTGTGCAGATCAGTAGTTTCAAAGCAAAATGTATACTATGTCTCATCTTCTGTTCAGGAAGTATCATTTAAATAGATGTACAGATGGTAAATAAATACATGTTATGATGTGGCAATGAATCATAGAATCATAGAACTCTAGAATCCTTAAGGTTGGAAAAGACCTCTAATATCATCAAATCCAACCATCAGCCCAACACTACTATGCTTACTAAACCACAGCCTGAAGTGTCATATCTGTCACAGCCCACTTTAAAAAAAGGTGAGCTCTTTATCCCTGCATGGTGTCAAAACGATCCAAAATCACTCAGGACTAGGGTGTAAACGATACTTTTTTACTAAACAAGGTGCATGCCCTTAAAACACTCAATTCAAATGAACAAACCACCCATACACAACAGAGCACCGACAGAAAAGCCACAGCCGTGGAAAGTTAACCAGAACAACCGTCACTCAGCAACAATTTACAAAACTGTAAAACCTACTAACCAAACCACAAAACGAGCACCGAGAGCCGACTGCTGTGAGCAAAAACCGGAATTAAAAAAACCCACCTGCTATAATCCGCTGCAGATGCACGTGTTGCAAAGAGAAAAGGGAGAGAAAGAGAGAAAAGGGAGAGAAGAAGAAAAAGGAGAAAAGAGAGGAAAGGATAAAAGAGAGAAATAGTTGAAAGAAAAATAGGAAAGATGAGAGATAGTTACCACCTTTGGAACTCCACCTGTAGCAGCACGTGTTTCTTTGTCCAGCGGGTCCAAAAGATGGTGGGTGTCTGCATATAACACAAGGCACAGACACAAAACACCAGACAACACTAGGTTGCAGGCTTTAGTGGGAATTTTTAAGCTCTTTTTCCCTGCCTCTCACCTGATCAGGTGAGGGAAGGACAAGTAACAGGCTCTGACATGCCTCTCATTAGGCACCTCCAGATATGCTCTGCAGAATTTCCGTGGGGACCAGGGTCCATTACCTGCTTTAAGACATTAACTCATACAATGATGGGTCCATACACACATTTATATGGTTTTTGAACATCCCAGGGCATGGTGGCTCCACCATTTCCTCAGGCAGTCTATGCTAATGGTTTACTACTCTTACAATAGAAGAATTTTTCCTAATATCCAATCTAATTCTTCCCTCACGCTACTTATGTCCTATCACTTATTACTTGGCAGAAGAGACCAACACCAACCTCAGTACAACCTCTTTTCAGATAATTGTGGAGGGTGATAAAGTCTCCCCTCAGCCTCCCCTTCTCCAGGCTAAACAATCCCTGTTCCCTCAGTCATTTGTCATAGGATTTGTGCTCCAAACCCTTCACCAGCTTTGTTGCCTTTCTTTGAACATGCTCTACCACCTCAATGGCCTTTTTGAGGGGCCCAAAACTGAACACAGTGTTTGAGGTGCGGCCTCATGGGTGCTGAGTACAGGAGGACAATCAGTTCCCTACTACTGCTGGCCACACAATAATAATGTGAATAATATGAAAATATTCTTTCTACTATAAGACCAATTTTTCAACCTATGAAATCAGAAGCCCTAACTTCAGTTAATTCTCAGGTCCCTGTTTTGTGACAGGGATTCTAAATTTCATGTATGACATAGAAGGATAACCGAAGGACAAACTTGAAATCATTAAAACTACAGCTTGAGAAGCAGAGACTGCCAGAGAGGCTAGAAAGAGATGAAAAAAGTGTTGATGTGTGGGCATATGATATAGGGGAAAAGTTAGAAAAACTTAGAAGGCTTAGCTCACTGAATATGCACTGTCTGCTAGTAAAGGCCTTGAAGACCCTGGATGTTGATAAGGGAGGAGCTCATTCACAGACATTCACTGGCAAGAGAAAGCTGAAATGTGCGCAACAGCAGAAAGCTGACTGCACCTGTCTCTGCAGTCTTGGAGCTCGACCTTAATGAGACTGCGCCTGCGCACAGATTGGGTTCAGGGATAATTCATGAGGAAGATGAAGGCTACTTCAGCCCTGAGCCCCACAGAATCACAGAATCATAGAATCACCAGGTTGGAAGAGACCCACTGGATCGTCGAGTCCAACCATTCCCACCAATCCCTAAATCATGCTCCCAGGCCACAACACCGCACCTGCATGAGGATGGGAGAAGCTTCTTGAATCTAATTACAATAAGAAGCTGAGAAAGGTCATGAATATGTAATAGGTGCTTATGAATAGGCATATCTTTACACTATAACTATCTGCTTGATAGACCATATGGTGTGCGAGTTAGGAGGATTACCCCCTTGTACCCACTGCTGAATAAACACATACCTACTTTATAACTCTTAATGGAGTTACAGAGTTTCATTCCGCAAAACAGTGTAAACTGCTGAAGTTAACAAATTAGAAATAATCTCTTGGAGGTACATTTTTTGCTTTTTACTATTATTATTTATTTAATTTATTTTTTTCAAATTGTAACTCATGCCCTTGAGCAAGAAGATCCTTTCCTGTCTTAGGTACTAAATTTCCTTGAGCTATATACATTTCAGTTCCAAAATTACAGCGCAATTAGTTGATGTCTATCTCAATCCAAACACACATTTATTGGGACTCTTTAACAGAAAAAGGCTAATTCAGAAAGTTAAATTATGCAATGAATATTCAAAAGATAAGTTACAGGTCAGTTTAAGTCTTCTATTACAGTATCATCTTTGCAGTTGTTCTCCCTGGTGAGTCGCTAGACCTTACCTCCATGCTGTAGACAAGGCACACTCTAACTCTACTCTTGCTCTTTTCATCAGTTTTTTATAGTGCTGCTAAATATTTAAATACTTGTCTTCAAAAATTTTCTAATTACCTTACACTTTGCAACAACAAATTAAGCCATTTACAAAGGACAAATTATTAATTTCCATATTTTATTCTTAAAGGGAACATTGTCTCCCATTCAGAATAGCTTTTTATTTTCCTTTTTAACATCTGTGTATCCCTATCAGGTTGAGTCTTCTTTCTCTCTTCTTCTTTTTCTCTGTTGGTCCCCTTTACCCCTGCTGTTTAAGAAGGACAAAGACAACTTCTTAAAATTCTGCTTATATCCTTGGGAAATGTCACTTGTTTGGCAGGGATCCTAAGCAGTAGCACAGCTTGATCCCCCTGAACAGCCCTACACTCAGCCAGACCTGACATCAGGAAGCTTTTTCCACGACAGGCATAAATTAGCTGAAACTCAGTTGCAGAATAATGGATAATGTTTCATAGAATGGGAAGTCTGAAAAGCAGATTCTGATGGCTCTTTAACAGGTTAGTTTCATCCTCTAAGCTTGCCTTAAAAGATTTGATAAAAATAGGCTTTTTGGGGGTAGAGTAATAGTTATTTTTTTTCTGTGTGTCTTGGGTTTTAGTGTTCAGAGATGGTTTGGGGTTTTTTTTCTAGAGGATATGGGGAAGGGAGTTGTTTTTGGTTTTCCTTTTGAGGATTTACTGTGACATTATTTATTCAAAGCTGTGACTTGCCTTGTTGCAAATGACCAAACGAACTTTGGCAATAATATGTACACAGAAATTTTTAGAAACTTTACTGAAAGGTTTTGTGAAAGTTTGCAATAAAAAGGTGAAGATCCCATCTGCTCAGGCATACCTGAGCAAGGTTATTTTAGAGGAGAACTTCTTCTCCTTATTCACACACCCCTCACCCCCCACCTTTGATACAAAACCTTTTAATTAGCCTGTTTCTCCAATACAAAGCTGTATGTGCCAAGAATACCTCAGCACTGTGGTAAAAGGCAGTGTGAAAGACTGTTGACCACTCTTCATTTGGCCCTGTTGGTAATAGTAAGAGGGCTGCTGTTATAAAAGTTGAGGGAGGAGACAAGGCAGTAAGCATCCAAATGTAAATGCACCCAATTTATAGTAGATGGGCAGCAGTTCAGTTCTGTACATATGGGCAGTGTTATATCTGTATCTAAGTTAGTAAGACTACCATATCATCAGTTTGACAGGACTTCAATGGATCTCTGTACCATACTGTACTGTATGTAACCACAATACCAGAATAAACCAAAAAAATTTTCTTCATGAACAGAAATGATAGAGGAATTGTCTTGCTTCCTCCAACAAAATATGCCTTTTTTTTTGTAATGCCTGTTTTTCTCCTTACATACATAACACTACACATTTTTGAGTTTTCCAACATTTAATTTAACAAGTTGTTGATTCTGTAGGTATGTTTTTATTCATGCTATCTGAATATGATGGTGAATAAAGAACATAAACTTTTACTTCTTTTTTTCTTGAATTATGCACACATTTTAGCATGAATGTTTAAAAATGGTTTAGGAGAAAAAATTGTCTCAGGACTTTTTTATCCTTTCTCTGGTATTTTTGAAAAAGAGTACTTAAATTCTGGAAAACCTGAGTTTCAATTCTGTCTTATTTCTTTTTAATATTTTGTTTCCCAACCTAAGGTGTGCTTAGAATAACTTCTTTTTAAAAAAATGAAAACATGAAAAAGTGTTTTAAACATAGTACAGAGTTGTTATTTCTAGAATATTGATCCCTCTACTTTTACAGACTAATGGAGGTTCAAATATATTAGGGAATGAGATGCTCAGCTGAACGATAATAGGTCATATAGGTCTTAACAAAGGATGGTATTACACTTTTTTATCAGGTCTGAATTAAAAAAAATAGAGACTGTGCCCTTAACTCTTCTTATTTAACAGATTAATCAACTATAATCACCTTCAAAATAGTTCCTTCCTGAATTGAAGTGCAGCTGCATACAGTACTGCCAATGTACAAAGCAATTCCGTGAAACATTTTCTGAAATGCTGTTGGGGATGTGTGTTGATTCTGTTTTCATATCTTCTACAGACAAAAAAAAGGGTTCCTTTGAGTGCTCACTTGATCTTTGGTATCTCTTCACCATACAACCTGGTCAATAACTGAAAAAAGCATTGCGGATTTCTTTGGTTTCACAAGACACTTGATGTTGACCTGCTTTTCACTCTTGTACACTGACATTTTCTGACCGAGGGTAACAAAACTTCTGTAGCTAAACACGTGTTCACTTGTAGTAAATGAAACCACTGAGCTGAGCCTTGCCTCACTGTGATGGATTAGAACATGTTCTGTAATGATCTCTTTATGTCTCCTCTCCCACTCTTTGTTCCCAAGCTATGGGGTCAGTCTTGAGTATTTTTGTGTTGGCCCACATATAGCTGCACTTCATCAGTAAATTAATTCAAAATTATTTCCCTGTACATTTCTTGATGAGAGGACATTACACAGATTAATATGTTGTAGGTCACAAATCTAAGGGAAATTTTTATATTGGTTATATAAAACCAGGTAGGCCATAAGTGTTTATGAGAAAGATCCAAATGAAGAAATTATTTAGGAACACTACATTGGTTGCCTGCTTCTTCCCAAAAGGCAATATTAAAAAGTTAGGATGAGTAAAACTGGTAATTAGATAATTTTCTATTTTGTTCAATTAAAATACTTATAAACTTCTTTGTATCATGGATATCTGTTTAGGTTTTCAGGAAATTGATAGGATTCTTTTTAAGTTATTAAAAACTCCTTTTTACTCCTTTTTAAGTTATTATTTTATCTGGGGATTTGAGTGTGCATCTTTCAATGTGTGGTGATTGTTATGCCCCAAGCCACAAGCTACAAACTTGTGTCTGGGTCTTCTTTGGACCTGCACAGTCAAAGAGGGTGGTTCATTTGTCTGTGTGGTGATCTGATTACTTGGATTTGATCCAACATATACCAATACCAGTCAAGAAAACACAGTAGGATAAATTATATATATATATACACACACACACACATACAGAAAGAGAGAGAAGGAAGTCGGGGAAAAGGAGACAGAAGGGAAAGGGAATGGTCACCACTTTAATGGGCAACAGCTGTTCCTTGAGAATGCGTGGTCTCTCTGGCAGCAGCTCCAGCAGCATCTTCTTCCAGGCCATGTGGTCCGTGTTGGTCTGGTTAGAGCGATGGGCGCATGCTCCACGTGACTCCTTGCAAGTTCTTTTACAAGACCAGTCACTACCCCAACAGCACATGTGTGGTCATCTTACCATGCATGTGTAGAATCTCCTTCCTTTCGGAGGCCATTCCAGGGCCCTTGGGGGTGGGGTGAGGGCAGCACCCACCAGTGCACCTCCTCCACCAGCACAGCAGACAGCTCAGGTGCACGAGCTCCTCCAGGTGAAAGGTGGAGGTGGGGAGAGTGCCCTCAGACACAGCCAGGCAGCCATCGCGCAATACAGATGTTTAAGACAGACAAAACAGCAAAACTGGTCTTTACAATGATTAGTATGTAATTCCACAGAAGCTAATTAAGTATTTGAAAAACAAAATGAACCATAAGAAAAAAAATGGGATAAGAAAACAAAAAAGTAAAGTGAAAGGAAAGGCAACGTGGGGCCAAAAGCTTAGGTTTTAATTTTTGTGCAGAGAAGACTGAAGTTTTTATCATGATCATATGCCCTTATTCACTTCCAAATTAGACCATTGGAAATTATTTGCTCTATTCATACCTACAGCTCAGTGTTCAGCAATGTTAAGCAGTCTGGTTTTGAATATTAATATATCTCCAAATATATTCCTTTTTTAAATTGAATGTTTAGAGGTCACAATTTACTACAAATAATGTATTCAAAAGAAATAAAAATTTCAAAGTTATCTAGCTATTCTACCTGGTTGAGATGTCTTTAGCTTAGCAAAACACTTATGTTAGCTAGGGTTTCAGCTTCTAAGCCCTGTGAAATTTAATGTTCTGTTACTGTATGTTAACATGCATGTATAAATAGGGGTAGGATGGAAATGTTTTCTCCTTTGTAGAACAACAGTAATATTACAATCTATTGTCCACACAGGGAACAAAAGAAAATTAAAATTTCCAAACACTTTATCAAAACCTGTATAGGACAGTGAGGAATAGGTGCTTACTAATGAATTTCTCAATTTTTGAGTAAAATAAGTTGTTACCTATGCAAAGACTAAGCCATCACAGCTTCATTCTGTGCATTCTCCAGTAAAGCTGGGCAGTGAACAGAACTGCAGCTGTGGCCAGCATTTGATCAGTGGTAACTAGGACAGTATTTCCAGAAAAGAAATCGCAAAATGAAAACCCAGAGGAGGTCTGCTGATGATACCTAAGATGAACAAGGTAGAAGTAGACTTAGACAGGCTTTAAAGCCAGTGCACTCCATAAAGATGAATTAAACGGGTATAGTACAAAGTGAAGTGAGCAGTCATGATTTTTGCACTTCTATATATCCCAAGAGTACTTGAAAGTGCTTTGCCTCTAAAGTGAATTCCAATACTTTTTATACCTAACAGAAAGGATGAAAACTTACATAGAAATGTAGAAGACACCACTGGGAAGCAGGAGTCACAATCATATTGACAAGAGTGATACAATTTATGATCAGCTGGAGAAAAGAGGAAATGCAGTTGTGAGGAATTTTTTATTAGTTTTATTTGATTTTTAAGGTAAATTCTTTACACAGAATCACAGAATGGTAGCGGCTGAAAGGGGCCTTTGGAGATCATCTACTCCAACCTTCCTGCTAAGGGAGGTTCACTACAACAGGCTGCACACAGGAGGGCATCCAAGCAGGTTTTGAATACTTCAGAGGAGGAGATTACACAACCTCTCTGGGCAGCTTTGTAGCTCTTTAGCTCTCCAGTAAAGAAGTTTTTCCTCATGTTCAGGTAAAATTTCCTGTGTTCCTACCCATGCCCCTTGACTCTTGTCCTGTCACTGGGCACCACTGAAAAGAGTCTGGCCTTATCCTCTTGACACCTGCCCTTTACATATTTATAAGGATTGAAGGTTAGGAAATGTTCTGGGGTTAGTTTTTCACTCCTATTCCAGCAGGAAAAAAAAAACAAACCAAAACAAAACCAAAAAAACCCAAACAGGAGTGGAATATAGAATTGTGGTAAGGAAGATAATTTTTTATTCCCTTTAATCTCTCTCATACACTTATTTCCAGTTCTGGATTTTCACAGTCATTTCTATTTATTAATCCAATCAACTAAGATAAGTAGGTTCCATTTCTGAAGAACATCAGAAGATAATATTGAGAACGTTTTTCATGGTAGCAACAAAATTGTTTTGGGAATATATAATCACAGATTTCAATAATAATATCTACTATGGAAAGAAAGGATGTTTGATGATGAAGATGATAAATTATTTGCATTCTTGTTATTATTTTGGATATTTTCTCTGAATGAAAAATAGACAATTAAATCAATTTACCATGACAAATATGATTTAAGATATATTTATCTTCAGAACAATTTGCTAACGATATGGACACAAGTGGAATTTGAAAAAACATGGCTTTCAGTGAAGGAACTACTTTCTTGGAGCTACTTTTTGCCATGTCACTGACAAGAAGTAAAAAAACAAACAAACAAACCTTTTTTTCACCAATTACTAGGTCATTTACTCTGCCTAATACCTAGAGGTTATTTTTTCCTGGACAATTCCTGTGTTCTAGCATAAAATTTCAACTCTTCATAATTTCGTTATCTCTATGAAAAATAGAAACTAAAATGCATTCACCCAATAGCCTGCTTGTCAATTTGTTCACTGCTATTAAATATTATTGGATTCTCCGTAATTCTTATAAAACTCCATTAAAGTCTGTGACAATAAGTGCCTAGACAAATAGAGTAGTGGTATAGTGAGAGAAGTAAAATATAATTGTATCAATATTATATGTATATAGAATAATAACTAATATTGGAGAATCAAGATATATAATAAAGTCAACATGTCATTAAGGCATTTAGTGTTTTCTAATATTTTATTTTTAATATTTCAAAGGTTGAGCCTTTTAGAATCATATTTTCAATCATTTTCTAATAACTATTCTGCCCAGAAATATATCTTTATATAGCAAATTGGTTAGTTTGTTTTAGTAGAAACAGATGGCAGATGGATTTGTGGTAACATGGAGCAAGTCACCTGAAACTAAGTTACTAATCTAGTAATAGATTTGGTGCCTGCTTAAAATCAACATTTTAAGCAGTATATAATCTAAATACTATTTTTTCTTTTGGTTTTGTTTGTTTTGTTTTCCCCAGGATCATTAGAGCTTAACATAATATATAAACAAGTTGATTAAATAGGTTGGAAAGTCTATTTCCAAATGAAGCAGGTATTTTCCTACATAACTCCAGCTTTCTCAGAGAAATCTCAGCTTTCTCTTAGCAGACTAACAAGACAAAGAATATTTCAAGGATAATCAAGAAAGTCTCCAGCATAAGCAAGTCAATATGATTTTTGTCGTTATTAATAAAAGGTCACAGGCTTTGTATGCAGCACAGTATGGTCTCCCCTGTTTTAACCTCAGCCTTCCAGGTTCCCTTGCACAGTAGATACAGAACTCTGCAAATGGAATCAAACCTTAATGTGGATGACAGGTATTGCAGCCTAGAAACATGCCCCAGGTTAAGACACCTTAAGCTATCTGTCAAAATGCCTTTTGTAAAGAAAAAAACATGGATCATTGTCATAGGAGACTCCCTTCTGAAGGGAACAGAAGGCTTGTTATGCAGGCTGGTCCCATTACATAGGGAAGTCTGCTTGCAACTTTGCAACTTGCAACTCTGAACCTTGCAACTCTGGTGAGGCCCATGGATTATTATCCACTATTGATTTTCCAAGTAGGCAGTAATGAAAACCCAAAAAGAAATCTGAGGGCAATTAAAATGGACTTCAGGGCCATGGGATATATGGTAAACGGATCAGGTGCATAGACAGTGTTTCCCCTGTCATTCCTATTAGAGGGAATAATGAGGGAAGGAGTAGGAAGAGCCAGGAAATACATACTTTACTCCAAACCTGGTATGAAGAGAAAAACTTCAGGGTTTTTGACCATGGTTTGGTGGCCTGAACAACATCAGGCTTGCTGACAAAGTATGGGGTACACTTGTCCCCATGAGGCAAAAGAATGTTTACCAAGAAGTTAGTAGGGCTGAAGTCAATTTCCTATGATATCTGAAATAACATATTTTAATTAAAGAGCATACTCACGGATATCTGTCTGTCTGTCTATAAGCACACTCTCACTCTCCACCAACAAAACATGCCATTTTATAGAAATATATACACTTCTATTTTTAACATTATGGGCTGTAAAAGAAACTGAAATTGATTAGTGAAAACTGACGCAACAACTCTCTAAAGCCAATACTTGTCTATTTCCTTGAGAAATTAGTTTGAAAGTTATTACTGGTAAGATAAATCCTAAAGAAGGTGAAAGCGATCTTACATGAAATGATGGAAGGAGGTATTTTTTTCCCTTAACTTTGACCATCATGCAGGAGAATAAATCTCCCAAATGGCCTAGAAGCCAGTTACAGATCAAGAGGAATTTAACAGGAGCCTGTGGATATGTAGATAGAAGAAGACGTGAATCTTCTGACTCTTGGCTTATGCTTACCTGGTATTTCCATAATAGAGAAGCAATAAAGTAACTTTTTTCATTTTACCATTCTTTATATGTAGCTCTGTATCTGCTTTTAAAAGTACACAAAAGTATACATTTCAAAGCAAGGAAGACATTACTGATGATCATAGAATTCAAAAATAGGACATTAAAGAACAAAACCCAAGCAAATTACATGACATTCATAAAAGAACTGCAAGGTCTAAGCAAAAATGTATTTGTTGAGGTATGTATAATCTCAAGAATCTCTAGAAGAGTTTGCATTAATTATTATGTACATTTTTACTTGTAGACTAGATTGACTTCTTGCATTGCGACTGAGCCACTTTATCTGCTCTAGAAATAAATTATATTTGTCTTAAAGTTTAACATTCAGAGGAGATTTTTCCTCAAGACATAGTCATTGACAATATTATCCTTTAAAATGACCACTAAAATTTGTTATTAACCAGAGCCTAACACATACCAATCATTCAAAAATATTTCATATTTTGTTTGTTATACTTCTAGTCACTTTATTTGATTTATTAGATACCAGGAAATAAGAGCTAGGTGAATTTATCAAATTTATCCAGCTATGTAACTTGTAAATGAGTGCAAAAATGAGAATAATATGTGTTTCATTAAAAAAACAAAAGAAGAAAAGAAAGAATATTTTATTACAAAACTGAAAGTTAAAAAATATAAAAACATTGCAAAAATAGTAGAGATTAGTGCTCCGGGTATTCATGCAATTTTGAATAGCAGTGTCAAATCAAACTCTTTATACCATATCCTTCCTCACAACTTGTTTTTCCCCTCTCCTGTACCACCACCTATACTTTGCTGTAATATCCATTTGTGAAGCTACACTATGAGTTTGATTATGGCTCTGATCTTGCAAATTTTATTTTTTTGTTTGAAGTGTGTGTATTTATGGGTTCTCCACTCTTAGTAGATCAGTTTTATAAACTAATTCATTGTATGAATGATAAAAATTATTGTGCTACTGAGGTTGGCATATATAAACATAGGTCTGAATGTTAATATATGAATATATGGCTTTATTTATTTATTTATGAATATAAAATATACTTTATACCTGCATTATTTAGGGAGTGGAGGCCTGCAGAAAAAAAGTAGGAGCAGGCAGTGGAGTCAATTTGGGGCACATATATTGGTATGGCTGCCAAATATAAAGCCTTTATTTTTTAAAGTGTACTGGACAGAAAATTACTGGCACTATACACAGTCTGAATATAGGATGAGGGATGATGTGATTGAGAGCAGCCCTGTCAAGAAGCTCGACAGTAGTTTGCAATGTGTACTCACAGCTCAGAAGACCAACCGTATCCTGGACTGCATCAAAAGATGTGGCCGGCAGGTCAAGGGAAGTGATTCTGCCCCTCTATTGTGCTCTTGTGAGACCCCATCTGGAGTATTGTGTCCAGTTCTGAAATCTCCAACATAAGAAGGATATGGAACTGTTGGATTGGGTCCAGAGGAGGGATACAAAGGTGATCTGAGGGTTGGAGCACCTCCCATATGAGGACAGGCTGAGAGAGTTGGGGTTGTTCAGTCTGGAGAAGAGAAGGCTCAAAGGCGACCTTATAGCAACCTTCCAGTACCTGCAATGGGCTGCAAGAAAGCTGGAAAAGGACTTTCTACAAAGGCAGGTACTGATAGGACTAGAGGAAAAGGCTTTAAAATGGAGAGGGGAAGATTTAGACTAGACATAAGGAAGAAATTCTTCACAGTGAGGGTGGTAAGGCACTAGAACAGGTTGCCCAGAGAAGTTGCGAATGCCCATCCTTGTAAGTTTCAAGGCCAGGTTAGATGAGGCCTTGAACAGCCTGATCTCGAGGCAAGTGTCCCTGCCTATGGATGGGGTGTTGGAACTGGATGATCATTGACATCCCTTCCAACTCAAACCAGTCTATGATTCTATCACTTAAGAATTTTTGCTTATAAAAGCTGACATGAAAACACAATCTTATTGAATCTAACAGTGTTACTCTTATCCCAAGCAATCTCAGAAATTAACATTTCTTCATTTTAATATTTTTCTTAGATTGCAATTTCTTTATTAACAATTTCCGTGTTCTCATCTTCTCAGTCTTCAAAATATGCAGTGAAGCTTTTATTTTGTTACTGCTACTTGTGAAGTTGCAGTGACAAATCAATTTCATCAAAGAAGTATGAGATAATTACAGTCCTTCCAGTTTTGCTTTGTGGGGTTTGGTTTTCCTTTGGTGTGACTTTTCTGAAGTTTCTGTTGCTAATGCTTCAGTACATTCATTTTTATTGAGATTGAATTACTTGACAACTAAATATTAATATTTTTATTGTTTATATCTCATGTCTCAGCCCAGCAGTCCAGCCTGTTCAGATCACTCTTAAAAGCCTCCCTACCTTCCAGCAGATTGACATTTCTACCCAGCCTAGTGTCATCCACAAACTTACTTAGGGTGCTTTTGATCCCATCATCAATGTCATTGATTAAGGCATCAAACAGGGCTGGAGGCCAGCACTGAGCCCTGGGGGACACCATTTGTAACTGGCCTCCAGCTGGAGTTAATACCATTTACCACCACTCTCTGGAGAGAGTGCTCCTGTCCAGTCCAGAGGCTGACAGTTTCCTAAGCAGAATGCTGTGAGAATCAAGCATACAATCTTAGTATGATTTTTTCCTCTTCACAGAAACCTTATATATTAATGGTACAAATGGTAGGAGTGACAAGTGTTTTGTCCCCGTATTATACCCGTATTATACCCGGAACTGTCAGTGTCACAACAATGCATAGGGGACTTTGGATTTAGCTTAAAATTTAAATACCTGCTGATATGTTGCTGTTTTGAAAACGGAAATAAAAGATGCCATATATAGGAGCCACCTACTATGATGAGATATAGTGCCCAATCAACTGCACTATTGTATTTTTTTCTCAAAAGAGGAAAATTAGGACAAAAAGAGACCAGGCTTTCACAAGCTGCAGCATGTTTGTGAGAAGAAACATAAAATTAAACTGACATGAATTGTTTCATATTTGTTCTACACAGAAAGCTAGGGGGTTTGTTTGCATTTTTTATATTTCAATCTAAGTGAAATCAAGAACAGTGAGTGCATTTTTATTTTAGTTTTTCTTACTTGAAATTTTAAATTGTCAGAGAAAATTAGATCTCTCTGACTTTGATTTTGATAAAATCTAATGTCAGTTCAAAATTCCCAGTCAATTTAAATGTATTGCTTCAAATATAGGCATGAGACTTAATAAAGGCAATAAAACTATAACTCCTATATTTTCTGATATGCATTGATACAATTTCTTTTCCTTTTATGTTTCTTCTTGCAACTGCATGATTTAAGAGAAGGCAACTTATGCTCCTTATGATTCAACACACTGAGAAACAAAATACATATTTTAAAATGTTGGGGGGTAAATATTTTCAGGTTTTACTATGCATTAATAAAAATTTACAATAATTCTGCCTCTTCTTTTCCAGTTATTATAGCAGGTTTCATAATAAACCACTGTGTTCATGTTCTGCAATGCAGCGTGTTTATAATTGAGTTAGAACATCATGACCATATGCCTAAAACTGCAGGGAAAGTCTATCTGGGAGTTGAAATAGGATGGAACTGAAAGTAAATTATTGTCAGAATTGTAGAAGATTGAAAGCTGTATCTCATGACAAAGAACAATCAAGATTTTTGGTTAATTGGTTAAAAGATTGAAGAGGTGGGCCGTACTCTCAGAATAATCAAAATTTCATATAATATGCATATGTTTAACAACATCAAGTGATGCTGTTGGCTTTTATCTAACAAATGGAAATTGTAATTAATTCTTAACACAAGCAATGTAAATCATAGACATAGATAGAGAGACTGCACCTTTCTAAAGCTGTAAATAGAATTTAACAGACCGAAATCAGTCATGCTAGTTATTTTATTAGCCAAGATATACATTCTTCATCAAATTTTATTACCATACTGAGAATATAATTTAACTGTAACACTTAAATGGTAATTAAACCATCAAATGTTCAAGCTTGGTAGTTAGGTGCTATTATTTGTTGTGGTTGTGTTATCTGTCACGATCTCATAAGGTACACAGGAACATTTCCTGCTTTGCATAGTAATAGAACATGCTAATCTTAAAAATATTGTTTCTCTGTTCTGAACTTTATTTGCCAAATTCCTGGCAAACCAGTATGATAATTTATTTTATTTGATTTTTTAATATTCCTTGAAATATTCCTATATTATTTTATTATTTAAAAACTATACACCATCTGATGTTTTTCACACTATCCTGTCCAGAGCGTGCTAGCTGGTATCATGATTAATCTGCATTAAATAATTTCATACAGTTTAGCTCCTGAGTTGCCCTTTTGGTAACCTTCAAATAAGGAAAAACATTCTCAGTTTACTTTCTATCTGCCACACAATTTCAAATTCAAGGAAACACTTTGAATCTTATAGGTACCTGATGCCCTTAATAACTTACATAAGGAACTTAATTTAAAGACTGTGGTAGTTCATGACTATAGTTGCATGAGTTGCAGAAAAAAATATTTATGAAATAATTATCATACAAACAAATGGTGCATTAAGGAATGGAGGACTACATGTTGCAAACACTCACAAACACAAACTTTAAAAGATAAGAAGGTGATGATTTCCAGTTAAAAAAAAAAGAATATAAATTTGCAATTTATTGAAAGAAATCAATTTCTAAATATATCTCAAACAAACAAACAAGTGCCAGAGCCTGCAACACAAGTAATTTTTGGTGAAAGATGGGCAAGAGGAAGTAGGACTATGGATTCAATGGCAGTGGCTTGAAATATCAGTTCATTTGCCCTGTTTGATTGTATATACAGATTGCATCTAGCAAAGAAAACATTTATTGCAGGATCAAGCTAATTTATGTGAACTCCTTCCCCAGTTCCGTAGAGGAACTAAACACATGTACTCAGTTTTACTCAGTCATTCTTATTTAAAATATAATTCTGTTATATGGTTTACTTCAACTGTTTTCTTAGATCCCAATGCAATTTTTTATATTTCCTGTACCTTACTGATTTAGTGGAAACTTTCCACTTCAACAGGTAAGTTGTTAAAGTGCTTACTGCTAAAATCACTGTGAAGTTAAGTAGTAGTTGTTGAAGTGGAGTGTGTCCAGAGAAGAGCAAAGAAGTGGGTGAAGGGGATGGAGAACAAGTCTTAAGAGGAGCAGCTGAGATAGCTGGGGTTGTTTAGCCTGGAGAAGAGGAGGCTGAGAGACCTTAATGCTCTCTACAACTACCTGAAAGGAGGTTGTGGAGAGCAGGGACCTGGCCCTTTCTCCCAAATGACAGGGGAAAGGACAAGAGGAAATGGCCTCAAGCTGCACCAGGGGACGTTCGGGCTTGACATCAGGAAAAAAAATTCATGGAAAGGGTCATTGTACATGGGAACAGGCTGCCCAGGAAGGTGGTTGATTCACCTTCCCTGGAGGTGTTTAAGGCATGATGAGATGCTGAAGGGAATGGTTTAATGATTGATAGGAATGATTGGACTCAGTGATCCAGTGGGTCTTTTCCAATCTAGTGATTCTGTGATTTTGTGATCTGTGATTCTGTGAAGTAATTTCTAATTTTTAATATACAGGTCATGTCTTCCTTAAATAAGGAAACAATGTAGCAGTGTATCACTGTAAGAAAGACATAGTTCTGCCTTTTATCCCTATAACCTACTTTTCCATTTCTGATTTCATACATCTTGCATTTATCTTGTGTCTTGTTCATATTTCAGACTGCTCCCTTAATGATTTAACTCAGTTCCTCAGATGAAAGAAAAAAAATCCAGAACGAAAAAGATGGTTAATTTTTTCTTGGATAAGTATTTTGAATTCATTCAGAAAAATGACTGAAGAAACCAGAGCCAGAACAAGGCAAGTAAAACATCAAGAAATAGGAAGGTACAAGTGAAGTAGTTCTGGAGGTGATAAAGGAACGGAAATTTCATCTTTCACTTTAGTTCTGGTGTTATGAACTATCTGATTATAATACTGAAAATAGAATCAGAGTGTCAGTTTTAACTCTCAGTTGGAAATATTTCAATACTGAATTTCATACTTTATTTGAGTATATGTGATACAAATATATTAGGTAAAACCATAAATGACTACTGTCTGAAAGAAAAAGACAATGATAATTAGCCATTACACATGACAGTGAATTACAAAGAATGATCTATCTAACATTCAGCATCTTTCTTCTATGGTAAGGTAAGATTTTTCTCTCCTGAATATACAGATGGGCTAGAATTAAGTAGTATGGTCATCACCTTATTTGATCTGGGGATGACTGTAGGCACTAAGTACAATACAAGCCAAAGGTGTATATGTAGGGAAAACAAGAGGGAATAGCACCTTGGGAAGTAAAGAAAAAGCTTTTTCACCTGGAGATAGGTGCAGCAGCAGAACAGGTTTTCCAAAGAGTTTGGGAAATTTGTATCCTTGAAGGCTTCAGTTAGTCTGATTCTACTTAGGCAAGACTCAGCATTAGGGTAGACAACAGTACAGATTACATGAATCAGTGTTGCTATCGTCCTGCTTTGAGTCAGTGTGACCAGACACCTTCAGAGATCTCTATAATCAACACTTATGTAATTCTGTAGTCCTATGACTGTATTTTCTTTTTGTTTGTTTGTTTTTTTCCCCTGCATTTTTGGTATGATCACCACACTACGAATGGCAAAGGTTGGAAAGACTGGCCTGGATTCCTTCCCTGTGCAAGTTGTTTCCCAGGAATGTTGTTTATAAGTGTTTTGAGTATATTCTTAGCACTACAGTGCATGAGAATTTGGATTCATATCAATAGAATTACAAATTAAATAAACTAGTGCCTTTTCAATTTAAATAAACTAGTGCCTTTTCAATTTAAAAAAAAAATTATTCAAATTCACTTAAAGATTGTTGGTCAAGGACTCTTCTAACAAGCTGACTGAACTAATTAGAAAATAAATTCTGTAATCTTTGATTCTGTCAGTCAACTTTATATCCAACTGTGATCCTATAGCCTTTTAGAACTTAACAGAGCAAACTCCTCAGCATTAAATTGTAATTTAAATGGA
The DNA here is from genome assembly GCA_033459285.1 of Clamator glandarius. Taxonomy (NCBI): domain Eukaryota; kingdom Metazoa; phylum Chordata; class Aves; order Cuculiformes; family Cuculidae; genus Clamator; species Clamator glandarius. Next base: position 90,581 of record JAUNZM010000022.1, read on the forward strand.
ACATTTCAGAGCAGACTCAGCTGCCTTTTTCATGTTTCCTTTAACAGTCTCACTACTCGGTAAGGAGTCGAGATGTCTGTGTACAGTTAATTTTTGATAGGTTTTAGTTTGTACTCAAAGGATTTTCTATGACAAAGTGACTCAGCTGCTGGACGAGGGAAGGGCTGTGGATGTAGACTTCTTAGACTTCAATAAAGCCTTTGACACAGTTTCTCACAACATTCTGCTACGGAAACTGTCAGCCTCCAACCTGGACAGGCGCACACTCTCCTGGGTGGAAAACTGGTTGGATGGCCGGGCCCAGAGAGTGGTGGGAAATGGAGTTAAATCCAGCTGGAGGCCAGTTACAAGTGGGGTTCCCCAGGGCTCAGTCCTGGGTCCAGCCCTGTTTAATGTCTTTATCAATGACCTGGATGAAGGCATTGAGTGCTCCCTTAGCAAGTTTGCAGACGACACTAAGCTGGGTAGAAGTGTCGATCTGCTGGAGGTTAGGGAGGCTCTGCAAAGGGACCTGAACAGGCTGGACCGCTGGGCAGAGTCCGATGGCATGAGGTTTAACACGGCCAAATGCCGGGTCCTGCACTTGGGGCACAACATCCCTAAGCAGAGGTACAAACTAGGAGAAGCCTGGCTGGAAAGCTGCCAGGAGGAGAGGGACTTGAGGGTGTTGACTGACAGCAACTGAACATGAGCCAGCAGTGTGCTCAGGTGGCATCTTGGCTTGTATCAGAAATGGCGTGACCAGCATGTCCAGGGAGGTTCTTCTCCCTCTGCACTCGGCACTGGTAAGACCGCACCTCAAATCCTGTGTTCAGTTCTGGGACCCTCACCACAAGAAGGATGTTGAGGCTCTGGAGTGAGTCCAGAGAAGAGCAACGAAGCTGATGAAGGGGCTGGAGAACAGGTCTTATGAGGAATGGCTGAGAAAGCTGGGGTTGTTTAGCCTGGAGAAGAGAAGGCTGAGAGGAGACCTCATTGATCTCTCCAACTACCTGAGAGGAGGTTGTGGAGAGGAGGGTGCTGGCCTCTTCTCCCAAGTGACAGGGGACAGAACAAGAGGGAATGGCTTCAAGCTCTGCCAGGGGAGATTTAGGCTGGACATTAGGAAAAAATTCTAACAGAAAGAGTCATTGGACATGGGAACAGGCTGCCCAGGGAGGTGGTTGATTCACCTTCTCTGGAGGTGTTTAAGGGGTGGGGGGACGAGGTGCTAAGTTTAGTGTTTGATAGGAATAGTTGGACTTGATGATCCGATGGGTCTCTTCCAACCTGGTTATTCTATGATTCTATGATTAAAAAAAATGGGTTTTTCTGAATAAATGTTGTAATTCAATAGCTGGTTTGCACCGATTTGTTTACTTGTTTTCTAATTTCTTTTCTGGTTTTTTGTATTAATGGTAGGATCAAGGTAGAAGAAAACACAGAAATAAATAAACACAGATTGTGACGCCTTTTTAAAGTAGTAACCTTTTTCCATTATTTCTTTCATTGGTAATTATTAAATCATGCATACATGCTGACGTATTTTAGTAATCAATGACACAGAACCAATCAAATTTTATGAAGAAATATTTAAGCATTTTCTCCATCTATAGGCCAAAGTTTTTGATGTTGTATGAACTTGTCTATCCATGCTTGAAGTCAGTAGTTTCCAAAAGTCACTATTAACTGATTGGTGTCAATGTTTGCAAAATGAATTGCTGGTCTGTTTCCAGGAGAAGGGTGCAAATGTCTACAAAATAATTGGCAGAATTAGATAGACTCAGTAAATATGAATGTGACCATTTAGCCAGGATGACTATACTTTCAGCTTTTCCTTCTTCTGTCAGTCTCGGGAACAGGCATTATTTAGAGTGCAGTGCTGTAAACTAGAAATTCTCTGTCTAAATTTAGGAATGTAGATAAAAAATACAATAAACTTTAACTCTGGATATCAGTGGGTCTATTTGCATAATTCATTCTGGCTGACTGTCTTGGAGAGTTATTTCTGCTTTTCTTCTTACTCGTATTAAAAGTATGATAAAAAGTTTTAGCCAGATAACTTGTATGCTACTGTTTGCAAATGAAGACGGAAGAATGTAGCAGATTGGAAGAGACCCACCGGATCATCGAGTCCAACCATTCCTATCAAACAATAAACCATGCCCCTCAGAACCTCGTCCATCCATGCCTTAAACACCTCCAGGGAAGGTGAATCAACCACCTCCCTGTGCAGCCTGTTCCAGTGCCTAATGACCTTTTCTGTGAAAAAATTTTTCCTAATGTCCAGCCTAAATCTCCCCTGGCAGAGCTTGAGGTCATTCCCTCTTGTCCTGTCCCCTCTGTCCCCTGTCACTTGGGAGAAGAGGCTATCACCTTCCTTTCTACAACCTCCTCTCAGGTAGTTATAGAGAGCAATGAGGTCTCCTCTCAGCCTCCCCTTCTCCAGGCTAAACAACCCCAGCTCTCTCAGCCGTTCCTCATAAGGCCTGTTCTCCAGCCCCTTCACCAGCTTTGTTGCTCTTCTCTGGACTCGCTCCAGAGCCTCAACATCCTTCTTGTGGTGAGGGGCCCAGAACTGAACACCAGTATTCAAGAAGCGGTCTTGCCAGTGCTGAGTACAGAGGGAGAATCATCTCCCTGGACCTGTGATTCTTTGGATTCTAGGATTCTGTGAAGGTGTCTTTTCTACACACTCTCATATCTACATTTAGAATAGCAGTAAAAAAAAAATAAAAAATCAAACACTTTCAGTACTGCTTGATTTAAAGTCCTGATGTGTACACTTTACAGAGCAAGACAAAATTCTGTGAATGAAAGTTTATCGAAAAGGTGATAAGGTTAGTACCCTTGTAGGTGTTCTAGTAAGCAAAGCCATTGCAGTAATGTAGGAGAAGTAGAGTGCATTTATCAGCTTTCTTCTCTTCTGGATAATAATTCTTAAATCTTCAAGGATGACAGACTCCCTTAAGATTTTCTGAAATACTTGTATTCTATTGATGGTTAGAGATATAAGACAAAAATGAAACCTTGAGAGGTGGGTTATGTTTCATATTTATCAAAGTCACCTTTTACTCCTTAGAATCCTCTATAATTAAATCCCATGTGTAATGTGTATACTGCCATTTCCCAAAGAATTCAGAAAAGGAAATAACTGTGCAGTAATTCTTGGTATTTCTTCTTCTTAAGAATCTTGTATTCCCTGGGAGTTTTATTGTTATTTCTTTCTGTTCTGATTTGATATTAATCATTTCCTGAAAGGTTTTTACATTCTTAAACTCTTATGGATGCAGAAAATCTATGAATACTTCAAACTTGTCTTCAAACTTCAAATCAAACCATTTATTAGTGGTGGTGAACCTCTGCAGGGTTAAAATTCAATATGCTAGGTAAATAGCAAACAGGACTTAAGATTATTGTCCTAATTTGATAAATGATTATCTGTGTATATGGTTCTGGATCTAGTGTAGTAATAAACAATATCAAATCCGTATGATTGATATTATGTTAAATTTGCCTAAAAGTTTTTAAGAGAACTGATATTGTTCAGTTTTACTGGTTAAGTAACTGCGATTTATTTATTAAAATCTGACAAACATTGATTCTATGGAAAACAAAGCATTGAAATTTATCCAATTCACATTCACTATTCATTTTTTTGATCTATATTTAACTTACAAAAAAGTATTACATTCAATCCAACAGTTATCTTATGACTGAGACATTTTCCTTATTCCCTATATGAAATAAAATGTTATGACATCTTCTGCAGATTCTTTTTAGACACTAAGGTCCCCGCAAATACATAAGGATAGTATATGAAAATATGTCCAATTCCTGAAGAGATGTATTTCTTAGAATGTAGAAGACATCTGACAATGAATAAAGAATGGATACAAAGATATGCATGAGAGACAGGGGAGTCCAGATTTAGAGGTAAAGTAGATTTAGTGGTCTTGAACAGAAATCTGTATTTAGAAGGCACCAAACAAATGACATGACACATCTGCAAGGTAAGTTTCTTTCCCATTTTTTTTCTTTCTGAAATTACGTTGACTTGAAGGTAAACAGTAAGAGAAGATACTTCGTGTCTACTTGTCTTTCCATCTTCTAGCTCTATATAAATATTCCTCTAGAGGCTGAGTGTCAGACCTTTAATATTAATACTGTTTCTTTCTTTTTCCTTTTTTGTTTTAGCTTTCCTTAAAGGCTTCCTATTGTACACTTTGATGAAGTGGGTAACACCTACCATAAAGTGGCTTTAAAAATACATATAAATTGGTTTATGAACTGCAACAGACACTTAAGATACAGAGATGTAAATTCACTTTGTTTTATTAAAACAGCTTCAGCTTTTCTTTCTTTACTTCTCAGGGCACCGATTTGATGCCCTCTAGAGACTGATCACTTCATTTAATACTGAAGAAATTTACACTGAGAATTAAGTGATACAGATGCGAATAGATCTTATAAATTGACATGACAATTTTCTGACTCTGATACACATTATGAAAGATTATCATTCTTTCATTCTCCACTGATTAATGTGATTCTAAAATTATGTGAACCTTCTACCTTCCATCAAACAGTATAAAGCAAAAAAAACATACTTTAAACTAAGTAAGAAGATAGTGGTAAAGACTTGCTTGAGGGGTTTATTTCTTTATTTATTTATTTGAAGTTAAAGCAATTTCTTCTTCAAAGGTTGAGAAAACTGGCATATGGTTACTGTCATGCTAACAAACTCTGCTGACTATGAAAGCACACTGCAGCTACCATATGTTAGAAAGCATATTATAACTGAATGTGAAAGCTGATAATTCTGCATCCCTCTGTCCTCCTCTTTTTTTTCGAATATACACTGGTGCAATATACATGACTAATGCATTAAACATTCTTCTTTTCTGTTAAAAGGTTATCTGACACCTTCACATGACAGAATATAACAGATGGAATAATCTGTACTAAATTGCGTGGGAGTCATGGAGTTCTATAATGTTTGTTTGCAATTTTTCCAGCTTTAACAGGTATGGCTTTTTTTTTTTCGCATTTCATTAGAATAATCATTACATCACACTGTTTAGAATCTGAATACAGCAATCTAGCTATTCTTTAACATAATTAAGTGAAAACTTGGGGTTTACAGAGATTGGGGAGGTATAATCAGGCTGTATTTGCTACAAAATTTGCCAGAGAACTGTGAGTTTTAGAAGCAAATTCAGTGTTCACTTCTGTGCAGCATAATCATAGAATTGTAGAATCATAGAATAACCAGATTGGAAGAGACCCACCGGATCATCGAGTCCAACCATTCCTATCAAACACTAAACCATGCCCCTCAGCACCTCATCCACCCGTGCCTTAAACACCTCCACGGAAGGTGAATCAACCCCTCCCTGAGTAGCCTGTTCCAGTGCCCAATGATATTTTCTGTGAAGAATTTTTTCCTAATGTCCAGCCTAAATCTCCCCTGGAGGACCTTGTGGCCATTCCCTCTTGTCCTGTCCCCTGTCACTTGGGAGAAGAGGCCAGCAGCCTCCTCTCCACAACTTCCTCTCAGGTAGCTGTAGAGAGCAATGAGGTCTCCTCTCAGCCTCCTCTTCTCCAGGCTAAACAACCCCAGCTCTCTCAGCTGCTCCTCATAAGGCCTGTTCTCCAGCCCCTTCACCAGCTTTGTTGCTCTTCTCTGGACTCGCTCCAGAGCCTCAACGTCCTTCTTGTGGTGAGGGGCCCAGAACTGAACAGAGTATTCAAGAAGCGGTCTTACCAGTGCTGAGTACAGAGGGAGAAGAACCTCCCTGGACCTGCTGGTCACGCTGTTTCTGATACAAGCCAATGTAACAGATGTTCTTATGATGCTAGAGATGTAGCAAACTATCTGTAAGTAATCTGAATAACTGGTGAAGCACGTTATATCTGACAACACTAGAAAGTTATGAACTTGAAGAGGAGCATAGTGTGACCCCTGTGGCTAAGAAGGAGGGAAAGTTGTGTAGAATTTCTCTTTTTTTAAACTTATTAAAGGCCAAAATATATTTAAAAGATTATGCAAAGTAGCTATATTAAAAAAATCAAACCAAACCAAAAACCAACCAATCAAACAACCCCCCCCAAACCCTCCAAAATTCCACCAACCAAAAAAAAAACCCAAACTAACCCAGCAAAAAAACCTCAACCCCTCTACTTTTGTATGTTGTTTACAAGAGAACTTACCATCAAGAAAAAACTTGAAGGACCGAGAGGCAAATAATTTATAGAATAAAGCTAATAATTTATCAGGTTTTAATTCTAGTCTTATATTTTTTACAGAACTGACAGTAAGTATACAGGTAAAGATCATTGAGTTTTAAAAATGTTGGACTCTGGATTGTTGGAGCATCTTTAGTCTGAGCAATGCCTGTGCTAGAATTTATGACTCTACAGCAGTATCTGCAATATGGAAAACAACTAGCTCATTTGAAAGTTTAAGATTGTATATCAGATTATGTGTGATACAGAGACAGAACCCTGCTCTCCTCTTTTTATTAAAAGTCAAGAAGTCACGACAAGCTTTCTTGAAGATCTATGCAGCAGAGAGATTTCTGCCACAGTAGGCAGGAACAGAGCAGTTTTAAGCAAAGCAATGTTGGCAGTTGCTCAAGGCAGCAGACGGCAGATGACGGCAGAATCAGGTATTGTTGTGTACAGAGGCCTGGATTTTAGTAAAGCAAAAACCAGCAATAACAGCGTGACAGGAAAAGGTTCCTGATATTTTATTTTGGCATATCATGAATAAATAAGTGAAAGACTGAAAGGAAAAGGAAATAACAAGTCAAGGCCTGATTCCCATCACTGTAGGGGTTGTTGCTGTTGTTTTGTTTGCTTGTACATTGTCATTCTCTTTGAGTCTTTTATAGTTTTGGACTTCAGAAGTAAACTTTTTTCCTCCCTATCCCAGTAGAATATTTAAATTCCTACCTCATATCTTATTATTTATGATAAATGATCTCCAAATCTTTGTCCTAATTTTCATCTGCAAATATTTTCTTAACAATTTTTCAGTATTTTATAAATAAGAATGATATATTTTGTGGTCATCTATAAAGTTTCCAAATGTACTTATATTGTGGGGTTTTTTTCTGTTATAGTGGTCTTTACTAGTTGTCCAGTATGTAAGATAATTTAAAAAAAAAAGGCTAATATTTGCCATTTGTACAATAGGTCATGCTGACTGTGAAAACAACCATGCACTTGGACTAGGAATTCAGTCTTTAACTACTTCGATGCTGATTATGGATATCAAGAATCTAATTTTCTCCTCCCCTAACATAATGCAATATGACATTAGTCTCTGCTTATCATACATCCTGATTTCAAAAGCTCTATTAACACCTTGCTACAGTAGTATAGTAACGTGATTGTACTTTAATACGCAGAATTATTGTATATAAAATCTTAATGGACTTTACTAGCAGTTAAGATGCTTTATTGAAACTCTCAGATGTATTTTTACCTCCTTCACAGATCCAGAAATATTATGACAGACTGACACTGGGAAGGGTGATCATTTTCTCCAACAGAAGAAGAAAGGGAATCTATTTGTACAGTGTATCATTTAATGGAAAATAATTTTTGTGGACAGGAATATCAGGCTCTAAAGCTTCCCTTGAGTTAGTTACTGTAATCCTTCTCTAACAAATGGTATTCAGATCTTGTAATCATATCCACCAATGTAACTAACTTCATCTTACACTTTCAAATTTTACCCTAATCAATTCACCTTTTCTCAGCTTAGATCTAAGTATGATATTGGTCACTGCAGTGCCTATCATGTCTCTCATTAGTATTTCTGCTTGCAATCTGTCTTCTATGAATTGCCATATGTTGTATTAATACATCTTTGTTAGCTTTCAGGTTGCAGTCTGCAGCACATGCTAATAATTGAGAGAGGTGTGACGCAGAAATTAGCAGATGTACTTTTATGGAAGGGTGGTATGGAAAACCTGCAAATGTTAACATTTGCAGCTGAGATAAAACTTCAAAAGAGCTTCTGTGACTGCCATTCCCACACTCACAGTACCTTAAAGTCTCTTATCCCTTAGTGAGCATACTTTTCAAATGAAAACTTCCTCAGAACATTTACACATCATTGAAATTCTTGTGGGAAAGCTGAATCATTCCATTCCCTGAAGAGATCAGCATCTGATAGTTCAACTCCCTATCCAAAACTGATTCTTTGAAGTTTTCCACTCAAGAGTTCATTCAGGTTCCAGAACTTCTGTTCCAAAGGTATGTCACTATCACTTTCAGAAACAATAACAAAGCATTGAAGAAAAATTTTGAAAAAGGACAATCAGTTCCTTTCTGTTGTGTGTGACCTAGAGAGAAAGAAAATGATCCATCTTGTGCTTTCGTGATCTCCCAATTGCCCTTTCATAATCAGAAAAGTCTTCACGTTATTAAAATTAAAGACTAAGGAATAAGGGGTAAACATACAGCTTAACACTGAAATATTACTCAGGTTTATTACTAATGACATTTAAGGATGCCTAATGCTATTCTTATGGATAAAATAATATGATCCATAAAGTCAGAAAAAAAATATGTTTTACATGTTCAAATCATACTTTTTGAAGGTCACCAGTAGGGATTAATTCATACTAAAATCTTGGGAGTATGAAAATTGTTGTGGTACAATTCCAACAAATATATATATGTCTCTTATGAAGAAAACAATCCTTTTAGAAACACCTTAATAAAAAAAAAATATTAAACAATTCAAGAATGGCAGTATCACAGCCTACTTGTAATAAGAAAAAGGACAGAGAGCTAGGATTTGAACTTAAATGCACCGAACTGAAAATTATTTTATCCCCTACTAAGGCAAAGATCTCATTTAATGGGACAGAAATGGGTATCAGAAAATTTGCTGAGCTCATGATCTCCTGTGGAAATAAACTGACTTTTAAAGAGAGAACTTTCAACGTTTAAAAAGCAATGGAGACACAGCACATTTGCTGTTATAAATAAGGAATATGTTTTAAACAAGATAATGTAGCCACAACATTTTTTTAAGAAAACAAAACAAAGCAAAACCAAAAAAAAACCTATATTTTTTGCCATGTTTACTATTTTTTGCAGAATATTGGAAGACATTCGACTATGAGCATTTTAAAACCAGCCAGGCAATGCTAAGTGTACTTGAAGGGTGGAAGCTGCTAAAGAAAAATACAGCAGAATATTACTAGTATACACATGAAAAGTGACTATTTCATAGCTGAATCAGGCACCCTGGAGTATACAATTGGAGCACATAGAAAGCTGAAGAATATTATAAACCACAAGAAAACTATATAACCATATTCAAAAAAAAAAAAAAAAAAAAAAAGCCATAAAATGGAGCATTAGTTTCAAAAAAGGAAGAACAAGCTTATAAACCACAATAATGAGATATTTAAAGAAAATGATTTAGTAATAGAATCTGAAACACTCATGAAAAATATAAAGCCAAACAAGTAAAAACTGAAGTGCTCTGTGTAGTTCTTTTGCTGTCTGATTCACTATAATGTGGATAAGGAATAATTTAAAAGCTGTGTATTTAAAAACTGGAATAATTAAAAAGTTTGTGTTCTTCCTGGGCTATTTCGTAACATTCATTACTAATATATTTTAGAAATAAGAAGGGTTTAATTTCTCCCATACTTTCTTAATGTGTATTTTCACCTCCAATTTATATATCTCTCCTAATTTCAAATGCCCAGTTTGAAAAATGTAGAGTATAATTTTCCAGAACAGTACTTAACATTAAGTAGGCATATTAAGTATTTGAAGTAGAGCTACAGATGAAAATTTTTGGATCCAGGGCTCAAACAGGGGATTCATAAAACGTGAAATGTATGCTAATAGTACTTTCCAAATGTTATAATTAAAGGTAGACCCATTAAAGGATATTAATGACTAGAACAGGTTATGGATCAAAAGGTCAATATCATTTTTATAAAGACCAAAAGCAAAACATAAAAAAATAAATTACATGAACTTCCACACCAGGTCACATTCAGTGATGTTTAACCCTGTAATTTCTCAGTTTACTGAATCAATCTTTGCTTCAACTTAAACATATGAGCTATCTTAGATTCATTTTTCTCTGTGTAATACTGCCTCAGACTGAGTATCAAATATCCACAACCAATATATGTATAGTTGAGATCTAGAAATAAGAAATATTTCTATTAAATACTCTAGGATTTCAAATTTTATAAGCATTTTGGAAACTATCATGTCTTCATAGAATTACAACTTCCATTCTTTCACTCTGGAGTGTAGTGATGACAGTAATTTCTATGACAATATCAAAACAGAGGATTGTGTCAAGCGTTTTATAAGGCCCAGATGACATTTTATATCTCTTCTGAGTAAAAGACAACAGCAATTTAAGATGTTTCTGATCCTAAAATTCCACATCTTAAAAGTTACATGGTTCTTTTGGATCATAAATCAATTAACAGATATGTACAGGAATTACTTTGCTCTTTTTCTGATGAAACAAGACTAGCCCCCTCCCAAAAATATCAAAACTGATTTGATTAGAAAACAGGAAGTAGAAGAAAATGCTAATTTGGAAAGGACTTGGGGACTGATCCTGGATTGCTATTTGCATGGCGTAGATTTACACATTTCTTATACAATATACAGAAAAAAAAATCATTACGGCAGACAAAGATATGACCAGTCAATTTACATAGTTACAGAAGGAAGATCCTGGCTAGGCTGAATAGAACTAGGGTGGAAACAGGGAATAGAGCACAGCCTCCAGTGTGTGTACTCTCTGCACTGGTGAAAGCTTGGCATGAGGGGAGGGAAGACGGCAAAGGTGAAGTGGTAATTTTAGTACAGAATGACACATACCAGAAATGAGTAGATCGCTACCTAAGTGCCACCAGTCTGTCTTCGTACTATGGAGCCCTGCACTGCAAACACTTGGAACTTTTAGCCAAACCTGTCAATGTTAAAGAATAAAATTATCTATTGGATTCAAGAGAACAAATAGTAACCCTCCCCAAAACAAACAAATATCAAGAAAAAAATCAAAGCAGAATGTGTAACTTATTCCAAGAGTGAACTTGTAATGAAAAGGATTTTCAACATCTAGTGCAATTTTGATTCTTATCTCATTTTTTTTCAATATGATGTTTGAGATCTGAAATAAATATATTACTTGCTTCTCAGGCCATTCCTGACTTGTCTTATATCATTTTATTTCTTAGAACATCATCCATGTAATGCAGTCAAATCTACTCATTCTTCTTTAAAAATGTCCTCTAATAATCACTGATTCAGTCAGCATTTCAGTCTTAACAACCACATGGTATTGTACAGTCAGTGTGTATTTCAGCTCCATTAAAAAAAAAAGAAAGTTTTTCTTCAGGAAAGGGAGCTTGTTCACTTTACAGTATTCATTTAGAAAAACATATAATTATTAGTAATACATAACAGGGTAAAAATCAACCAGTTAAATCAACCAGGAAATTAGTATATGCAAGTTGCCTAGAAAAGTTAATTATTCAAAACCAAGAAACAGCATTGCCAGCAGGACCAGGGAAGTTATTGTACTCAGCTATGGTGAGGCTGCATCTCAAATACTGTGTTTGCTTTCGCTGCTTTCACTACAAGAAAGTCATTGAGGTCCTGGAGAGTGTCCAGAGAAGGGCAATGAAATTGGCGAAGGGGGTGGAGAATAAGTGTTATGAGGAGTGGCTGAGGGAGTCAGCTGATGCAGTTGGACTCAATGATATCAAAGGTCTTTTCCTGTGATTCTATGATATTTCTATTACTTGCTTCAAACAGAGGACTTGAGTTTTGTAAACTCACTGTATCTTAAATTACATTTGTGGATGAAATTCAATTCACCTAAAATTAGTTATTTAGAGGTCAAATTGTGAGTGGACCCTAAAATCATAACTCATCTCTAGTTAGTCAAGAAAAAAAAAGAAATGGAGAGAAAGAATGCATTTTCAGAACGAAAATCATCCCATCATAAGACTTATGTTTTTAATAGATGGAATGTATCACCTTCTCAATGTCATTCACCAGTGAACACAGAAAGCCAGGATGAATAGTTAGAAGTACGCGACTAGCTTTTAGATTGCCAGTAATAGTTGAGATTTAAGCTCAGCCCGTCAGAATTAGAGTATAGAATTATGCATAAGAGTAAAGAAGCCAGACAAAAGTATAATTAGGCACAGAAGAAGGGAAATGATGTAAAGCTTTTGAACACAATATACTAATTTTAAAGTGTTCTGTAATACATTTACCAGGGATAGGAGTAAGGAATACTATAGAGCAATTAGCTAAACAGAGAGACAAATAAAGTTAAGAATTATATAGATTTCAAACAATCACACTTGTGTCTAATAGTTGACATGGAGTTATTTCATGCTTCCTTTGACATTCATAGTGCCTCACTGAGGAAGCAATTCAGTGTAGTCAAAAAGTGCTGAGTTGCTTTACTGACACATATTCCCTGACGCTTGTCTTAATTATGGTTCTGCAGCTCCAGCATTCCTATCAACTTGCTGATTTAATCTAGCAGACAGCACAGGTCTAGCAGAACATTCTGTGGTATCTAGCTACCAAGTGATAAAATAAGTCACAATTATCTTTCATTTTCTGCATTAATGTGATAATTTTTAGATAATACACAAAAGCTGGCTAGGAATACCTATTCTGATGTCTGAACAGACTCAGTCTATGGGCTGAGGCCGACTGTATGAGATTCAATGAGGCTAAATGCCAGGTCCTGCACTTAGGTCAAAACAACCCCATGCAATGCTACAAGCTTGGGTGTGAATGGTTGGAAAGCTGCCTGGCAGAAAAGGACCAGGGGGTGCCACTTGACAGCTGGCTGAACATGAACCAGCAGCGTGTCCAGGCGGCCAAGAAGGCCAATAGCACTCTGGCTTGTATCGGAGACAGTGAAGCCAGCAGGACTAGGGATTGTCCCCCTGTACTCCATGCTGTGAAGGTCGTACTTCAAATACTGTGTTCAGTTTTCAGGCCCTCACTATAAGAACATTGAGGTGCTGGAGGTTGCCCAAATAAAAGCAACAAAGCTGATGAAGAGTCTAGAGAACTCCCTACAATTAACTGAAGGGAGTTTGTAGTGAGGTGGCATCAGACGCTTTTCATAGGTAATGTGATAGGACAAGAGAAAATGGCCTCAGTTTGCACAAAGAGAGATTTAGGCTGGTTATTAGGAAAAAAATTCTTCATCAAAAGGGTTATCAAGCTTTATAACTGAATGCCCAAGGAAGTGACTGAGTAATTGTGTCAACATCCCTGGAGGTATTTAAAAGATGTGTAGACATCATGCTTAGGGTTTAATGTTGGACTTGGCAGTGTTGTTTAACAATCAGACTCAATGATCTTAAACGTCTTTTCCAACCTAAACCATTCTATGATTCTATATTTTACATTCTTTATAAGCTAAATGTAGTTTTGGATGATGACTGAGTTAATATTCCTCCAGCTATGAAATCCCAATTGAATTCTGATGTTTTCAAGCACTTTCTTAGACTGCTGAATTTCAATTTTCCATGAAAGTATCAGAAAAAATTGACTAACCTTTCATTAAGAGGTAATGGACAAAAATTAGGGAGCTGTAGATACATTTTTTTCTAGTTTCCATTTTCTTGTAAGTTTTGGGTATCTACCTACTTTTAATATATCAGGTGATTCGTGGATTGTCTTGTAATTCTTGTAAGTATTCCAAATGAGCTAGGTGCTTGCTGTCACAATAGATGTGTTTTTTGTTTAGAGGTCTGTGGTGAGGTTTCTGTAATAGCTATCATCGACTGTTTCTCAAGACTTCAGAAGTCAACTTTGTGGATGGACTTCGTAAGCCAAATAACATAAATCTGGGCCATTCCACTAGTTTCATTAGTTTCAGCAATCAATTTCCAGCCCTGGTTTGTCAAAATTGTGACACTACATTATGAATATACCCGTTTATACCCGTTGTCCCTAGTCCTATCACTACAAGCCTTTGTAAATAATCCCTCCCTAGCTTTCCTGTAGCCCCTTCAGGTACTAAAGGTCACTGTAAGATCTCCTTGGAGCCTTCTCCAGGCTGAACAACCCCAGGTCTCTCAGCCTGTCCTCATACGGAAGGTGCTCCAGCCCTGGGATCATCTTTGCGGCTCTCCTCTGGATCCTTTCTGTCAGCTCCGTACAGAATCACAGAATCACAGAATGACCAGGTTGGAAGAGACCCACTGGATCGTCGAGTCCAACCATTCCCACCTATCCCTAAATCATGCTCCTAAGTACCTCATCCACCCTAAACTTAAACAACTCTAGAGACGGCGACTCAACCACCTCCCTTGGCAGACCGTTCCAATGCCTAACCACCCTCTCTGTGAAGAATTTTTTCCTAATCTCAAGCCTAAATCTCCCCTGGTGGAGCTTGAGGCCATTCCCTCTCATCCTGTCCCCTGTCACTTGGCAGAAGAGACCAGCACCCTCCTCTCCACAATCTCCCTTCAGGTAGTTGTAGAGAGTAATAAGGTCTCCCCTCAGCCTCCTCTTCTCCAGGCTGAACAACCCCAGCTCTCCCAGTCGCTCCTCATAAGATTTGTTCTCCAGCCCCTTCACCAGCTTTGTTGCCCTTCTCTGGACTCGCTCCAGAGCCTCAACATCCTTCTTGTGGTGAGGGGCCCAGAACTGAACACAGTACTCGAGGTGCGGTCTCACCAGTGCCGAGTACAGAGGGAGAATAACCTCCTTGGATATGCTGGTCACGCCGTTTCTGATACAAGCCAAGATGCCATTGGCCTTCTTGGCCACCTGGGCACACTGCTGGCTCATGTTCAGTCGGTTGTCAACCAACACCCCCAGGTCCTTCTCCTCCTGGCAGCTTTCCAGCCAGGCTTCTCCTAGTCTGTATCTCTGCCTAGGGTTGTTATGCCACAAGTGCATATATTGAGGATTCCAGAACTGGACACAATACTCCAGATGAGGTCTCCCAAGAGAGGAATAGAGGAGCAGAATCTCCTCCCTCACACTGCTGACCTCGCTTCTTTTGATGCAACCCAGGATACAGTTGGCCTTCTGGGCTGTGAGTGCACACTGTTTGCTCATGTTGAGTTTCTCATCGACCAGCACCCCAGGTCCTTCTCTGCAGGGCTGCTCTCAATCACATCAGGCTTTGGTACCCCAGTCTAGTGGGAAGTGTCCCTTCCCGTGGCAGGTGGTTCAGAGCTATATGATCTTTAAGGTCCCTTCCAAGCCAAACTATTCTATGATTCTATGATTCTACGATTCTATGATTCTATGATTCTATGATTCTATGAATACATGTAGCAGTATTTAGTTAGGTAATTTTCAGAGCAAAAATTTCTTACAACTTGTCAATATCCAATATTCTCTGAACAGGATCTTTTAGATATTCCATTCAAGGAGATTTTAGTGTCCTATTTCCACATTTACATATTTGAATTTATTTAACATTACACAAGATTTCAATTTATCAGAATGACACAACAGCATACTAAAATCACAAAATAGGTACAATATGCAGTTGGATCACAAGACAAACCTGGTTTCCATTACCAGTCTAAGATATGCTCAGCCTCATGACACTGGACATCCCCAGTCACTGAGAAAGCATATGTGGGCTGAGGTCAGCTGAAGTCTATTGCCATCATCAAAAATTTTTTTGTCAGTTGCTCAGTTTTTATACCCTGTGTTGGGCTGAGTGATATATACATACACACCCACCCACACCCATCCACACACCCACCCACACCCATCCACACACCCTGTTTGACTGGATGGTTCGGAAAGACATTATTTTTCTTCCTTTTTTTTTTCTTTTTTTTTTAAGAAAAATGTGATGTAGTTTACACAACCAGTTCCACTCATCTGATATAGCCAGTTGATCCACTCAACTTGTCTAGCTATTTAGCTAAAACAAATCCTCTGGTCCTCTGGTCTCCTTTGTGCTCTGATATGTTCAGCTTTCTTTATAACAGATGTCGTAAAGCTCTACTTTCTTCTTTGAGGTTCATAAGTACATTATGTGTGCCTATCTGCTTCAGGCATTCTTCTCTTGTAGGGGTTGATTGGCACACAGCTACAGGTTACCAAGTTTTCTTTGGTTTCCCATACTATATGAATAGCCCTAGGCGATACGGAATATACAGAAGTCCAAGGTAACTGTTGATTTTCCAAAAAAACTGATTAAGAAATAGGGTATATGAACAGTACAGGAAGAAACTTATCTCTGGTCTCCTGCACCAATTCCCAGAGTTCACCTCATTTCTGAATAACTTGAAGAACTAACTAATATTTTAAAGTGTTTGAAAAAAAAAGTTGTAAACAAACTTCAATTAATTAGAGGTCTGTATTACCTAAACAAAGGTGACACAAGTTTGTGATTAGGGACATTCACTTGACTTAAAAATTAACACAATTGTTTCCCTCAAACCAGTATACAAGATACAGGTTTATGTGCCATTAATGTACTGATTATGTAAACTCTTTGGAATGGATTTTGACAGGGATGATGACTGTTTTCCCCATGGCATTCTTTTGGAGATGAAACATTCAGCTAAGTAACCGCTGAGTACTCAATTCCTCAGTTGTGCTGTCTAGAAAATTTCTGTCAGACCATGTGTCAGTAACTGTCGCATAAGCAGCCAGAGGGTTAAAAACACCAGTGTAAATAAAAAAAAATTACAGCAATATGAAAAAAATCAACGATTGCAGTATATTTTTACTTACGGTTTTGGTGCTTTGACTTTTAAATATTATACAAAACTTTGGAAATCACAGAATCATAAAATAACCAGGTTGGAAGATACCCACCGGATCATCGAGTCCAACCATTCCTATCAAACACTAAACCATGCCCCTCAGCACCTTGTCCACCCGTCCCTTAAACACCCGCAGGGAAGGTGAATCAGCCACCTCCCTGAGTAGACTGTTCCAGTGCCCAATGATATTTTCTGTGAAGAATTTTTTCCTAATGTCCAGTCTAAATCTCCCCTGGAGGACCTTGTGGCCATTCCCTCTTTTGCTGTCCCCTGTCACTTGGGAGAGGAGGCCAGCAGCCTCCTCTCTACAACCTCCCCTCAGGTAGTTGTAGAGAGCAATGAGGTCTCCTTTCAGCCTCCTCTTCTCCAGGCTAAACAACCCCAGCTCTCTCAGCCGCTCCTCATAAGGCCTGTTCTCCAGCCCCTTCACCAGCTTTGTTGCTCTTCTCTGGACTCGCTCCAGAGCCTCAACATCCTTCTTGTGGTGAGGGGTCCAGAACTGAACACAGGATTCGAGGAGCGGTCTCACCGGACCTGCTCGTCACACCGTTTCTGATACAAGCCAAGATGCCATTGAACTTCTTGGCCACCTGGGCACACTGTTATGGTAGTGTCAGAACTGATGATGAGGAAAGAGAATACCTGTTTCAACATTGATGCATGAAGAGAACACGCATGAGAGAACATGTTTGTTATGGTTTTTTGTTACTAATGACCAGGAGCATAAAAGACTTGATTTCCTGGAGTATTACATGTACAATAGGAAAGATGGTTAAGTTGCTACTAAAACTGGTATCAGAATACAAGATTTTAGCAAAGAAAATCTATTGTAATATTTCAATAAGTATATTAAGTTCCTATCCTTGTATAGGTAAAGCATTAATAAATTTTCTTCAAAGTAAACAAAACTGTGTTCAGTTTATATGGATTACTTAGATACATGAGTATGCACAGCAATTCAGTATAGCTAGAATTCACTCAGTCTTTCTGTCAAAGTTCTTTGCTTACTGTTTTACAGGCAAAATTTTTATTATTACTTAGTATATTACTAACCTTTGTTCCAGGTCTCATGCAATGATTCTTACTTTTTGCAACAGTCACTTAGAGTGCATTCACTTAAACATAGTCTAATATGTAGACTTTATTAATCCCTAGCCCATAGATATTTTTCATTTCTGATCACAACAGAACCAAAGCTTCTGGTTAGAAATATTAGAAGTATATGCAAAGTCATGCATGACAACACCAAATAATGTATTTTTTGTCTCTGTAGGCAAAGATCTGAAATCACACAGATAGTTTAGAGAAATATAATTTTGTATATTCTAGGATAGAGTAGAATTATATATTGACTTTGCAGACTATCACTGACAGTCTGAGATAAGCTGTGATTTGACACTCATAACACAGATGAGTATGTTATGGTTGGGCAAAGCAAGCAGAGAAAAAATAATCAGCATTATCAGTATTTAATTATTGATGTCTACATTGTTGTTACTATTTAAAAGTTTGAAAGTTATTTCCATTTCTTTTCTTCAGTCATAAACTTATGTCCTGAAAAGATATACCTACACAGTTCTCCTGATTGCCCCCAAATCTACTTCACCATCCATAAAAACTCTAGTTTGATGTGTACAGCATTGTCCATTCCTACTCCCCTTTCTCATACTTTAAAAATGGCTCCAGATATATTTGCCGATGACACTAAGCGTGTAGCTATGACTGTTAGAATTTTTTTTTGTCTCCAACTCTGTGTTTGGTAGTGCTCAAAGAGAAAATGAGAACCTGAACTGCTAAAGCCACTTTGCTTGTGACAGCCTGGGGCACAAATTGGTAGACTGATAGGGTCTAACTTAAAGGCTGTGGAATGGAGGCTGCATGAACTGTTAACTCATGGCCTGCACATCATAGCCACATGCTGTCCCTTAATTGGACCTTCTAAACATGACCTGTGAGTAGATTGGATGTCCCTGGATCAGACCATCTAACTTGACCTCTAAGTGAATTGGATGGCTCCAGAGCAGAGATGGTATAAAAGAATGCTGAATCTGCAGAGACTTGCAGCCCTTCTTAAGGACCAGCCTGCAAGACAGACCCAGGACATGAGATCAGCAGGATATCTCAGAACTCGGTGATGACACTCGCTAGTCTCTCAAGAACTTGCCCCCCACTTTACTACTTCTCTCTTTCTACATCCCACTCTCTCAGTTATGAGTTATGTGGTTATTGGCAATATCTGTCCTCATTCGTACCTTAATGCCTTTGTGGATATTTGAACATGCAGTCCTGGAAAGCTGGCATAGCTTATGGGCTGTAAGAGTGGTGTGGTTGAAATCTTGAGGGAAGGGACGCATTCTAGAGGGCTCTTGACAGCCTTGAGAGGTGGGCCTGCCTGGAGCTCATGAGGTTCAATAGAACTAAATACTAGGTCTCGCACTTTGGTTGAGGCATTCCCAAGTACAATTAGAGACTGGGTGGAGAATGGATTGAGAGTAGCCCTGAAGAGATAGATTTGGAGGTGCTGGTGGATGGCAAGTTTAACATAGCAGTGCATGCTTGTAGCCAAGAAAGCCAACTGTATCTTGGGCTACATCAAAAAAAACGTGACAAGCAGTTCAAGGGCAGTGATTTTCTCCCTCTACTCTGCTCTCATGAGACCTCACCTGGAGTACTGTGTTCACTTCTGGGGTACTCAGCACAGGAGGGATGTGAATCTGTTAGTGTGAGTCCAGAGGAGAGCAGTGAAGATGATCATAGGGCTGGAACACTTTCCGTATGAAGACAGGATGGGGTAATTGGGTTTGTTCAGCCAAGAGAAGGAAAAGTGCCATAGATCTTCTAGCAGCCTCTGAGTACTTAAAGGGGCCCTACAGGAAAGCTGAGGAGGAGCTCTTTGTCAGGGAGTGTAATGATAGCATGTGGGGTAATGTGGTTTTGGGCTAAAAGAGGGGAGATTTACATTTACTATTAGGAAGAAATTTTTAACTGTGAGGGTGGTGAGACACTGGAATAGATTGCCCAGAGAAGTCATGGATGCCCCATTGCTGGGGATGTTCAAGGCCAGGCTGGATGTGGCTTTGAAGCAACCTGATCTAGTGGAAGGTGCCCCTTCCCATGGCAAGGGGGTTATATCTAGATAATTTTTACATTCCCTTCCAACTCAACCCATTTTATGCATCTATTATTCTGAGAGAAATTAATTTATTAAAGCTCTAAACAATTCCCTGCAAAAAATGTGTTAATCCTTGTAGAAGGAAGAAATAATGCTAGTATCATATAAGATTCCTTTAACTCTATCTAGCATCCTCTTTCTCACCAATTTGCACAACAGTCATTTTTTTTGCATTTGACAGCAAAACATAAGCTTGACTGTAGTCAGTCTTTAAAATTGACAATTTAAAGTAGCAAAGCATGATATTAAGTTTACCAGTTTTCATAAAATTTCAGAGAAATAACTGAAAAGAAAGCCCTTAAAGATGTTTGCTATGATATGTTCTAAAATGATATTTTAAAATTTAAATCTCAATGGCATAGATACAAACTCTTAAATGATGAAGCAATGTGTCTCTTTGGCCTGATTAAAGAAGTAAGTAAATATGAAAAATAAAAAAGAAATAGAAGTTTATACTGAGGTACTGGAGGGATAAGTGGTAGATCCATCTCTTATTATTATTTTCACAGGAAAAAAAAGAAGTAAACAGGGCTTTTAAAATTATATTAATGAAAGAGTGTGAGCCCTAGGGAAATCAGGAAGACTAAGAGCAGGCAGAACATAGCAACTATTTTTGAAAAGACAAGCTACCAAGGATGAATGGATCTAAAGCAAGCATCTTCTGAAAGATGAGGAATTCATCTATCCTTTGTACATGGAAACCTCATAGACAAATAATTTGTGGAGGTTTCCAATTAACTACACATATGTGGTTATGTGAGGTAAAATGATATTTTTTGCTATATATTTGCTCTATACACTAAATACTAGAATCAGTGAGGTTATTTTTTTAACACATTTTATCAGGAAAAAAGAAAACTCGTCTGAATTGAACTGAATTATTGTTTGGGAATATGTAAATTGTGTCAAGAATACCAATGAAAATCATAACGGCTGATAGGCTGACCAAGCAGCCAGCTGCTACTTTATCTGATTTTCTGCCAGTATGTTCACCAGATATCTTGCCAATTGGACCCCAGGATGGTGGGCTGGATAGTAATCAAGCAGAATGCTTTGCTTCTCAGCTTGCTTACCACCCAGCTGTCCTCCTTGGCTGGTGTGAAATCTGGCTATCTCAAGTTACCACCTGCCCAGCTGGCTTTTCTGACCAGTGCAAAGGGTTCCTTAAGATCCTGCTATTCAGGATCATATGCTGTCTGATCTCCCTGTAAGTCACTCAGCTGTCTTGCTGAGTAAGGTAAAGATCTCTCTCATCTGCCTCGTAAGTGTCTTTACATGCTCACAAACTGGAAAACTGTACTTTATCTGGCTGAGTATCTGGCCTCTCTAACCCTCTAGGTATCTAGGTGAGGAAAGGTTGGCTGATAGGCATTGAAACGGATTGTTCCATTTTACTAGCTATTCTGTAATACTGACATTTCCTATAAAATCCTTACAAGTTAATTTATTTCTTTCAGATATAGATACTGTATGACACACATACATAAAATATGCAAAACAATAAAAAGAAAAACTATTTTCCTTATCCATATAAATATGTTAATATAAAGAGGGATACTTTGTCAAGCAATATGCTAAACTAATAGCTATACTAGATAAAATACTCTTCAAAAGGAATTATTAATAATTAAATGTTGGATCAACATCACTTAACGAGCTCTTCACAATGACATATTAATACTTTTTCCTCAGAAAATGGCACAAGCTGCAATGTTACTGCCATTATTTCTGATGTTGCAAAATCCTATAAAGTGCTTTTGCAAGTGATACTGTATTTAACTAAAAGGCAAACTGCTTATTGAGATAAAAATAATTTTAAAAATAAAGGGCTATTTATTGGAAACAAATTACTCTCTTTATTCAATGGATTTTTACAATTCCTTTTTTCAATTCTAGTAATGGCATTGTTCTTGACATACATTTATTTTATGCATTCCTGCTAAGGAGTGGTATCATACGTAAGTTGCATTTTATTCATATATTTTACTCACCATTTGCTACTCATTTTCTCTCTAACAAGGAAGTAAAAATGGAACATGCATTTCCTGTGACCTTCTGTGAATAGAGGAGATGTTGGGGTGAGGGGTCCACTACTTGAAGATCTTCCTCTATCAGCTTTTATTTCTTTTTCATTCTCCCTTATTCCTCTCACAACTGGGGTTACAGGGTCAGTGTTAAGAATTCAGAAAAGAAATCATAGTGATCTATCACAGATTTTTAATTAGCTTCATTCAAAATAAGCAAAATTTACAGAAATCATTGCACTTAATTTTAAAAATCACAGAGTATTATGAGTAATGATCTGGAACATTAAGCACACAACCAGTGACATAATCCAGTGAAATTACAGTACAGCATTCAACCACAAAACCTTCGTATGAAAAATTTCTTAAAAAAGATTTTTCTTCTCTTTTTTTCCAAAAGTCTGTAACTTTCTGAAGGAAACATGAGTTTTCTAAAAGATTCATTGCTAAGAGATTCACTTCCCAACATGCTACCAGCAAAGGGTTTCAAGGCTCCTCTGTGATAATAAACTTTGGACTTCCAGTCCTCAAAATATAGAAGCTGTTACTGAGGAGTCATACCCGTGAGGAAGTCTGCATAGCATTGCTTTGAATGAAAAATATATGGCTTATATTAACAGATGCTGTAGCATTTGATTCAGTGGATGTTTGCTAAACCATAACAGCAGATAATTTACGCTGGTGCCTTACAACGTCAGTCACTTCTGTGCTTGGAACAAATAATTGATGTGTAAATAATTTTTCCAGATGTGAAATTCTATTGGGTAATCAAGAATTAAGAAGGAAAAGAGGAAATAACTTCATAAAAAGAAAATTAAGATTCATCCAACAATTAGAATAAAGGTATTTCAAGTTAAAGAACTATTAACTGAACCTATCACAATGACACACACACACAAAGTTTATTTCTGGTAGCTCTAACACTGTAACTGAATAATTCTGGGTTTGGATTTATTCAGAGCTGAAACAAATGTTTTTAGAATCACTACTTTTGGATACCAGCAAGAATGACAATGTGAAATATAATAATTTCCTGTGTAATGTTACCCAAACCAATTTACTTCCTTAAGATAGTTTGATTTTTCCCTTACTCTAGTGGTACCTGATGTCAACACACTCTCTGGGGACTCCATTCATGCTGAGATTGCAGCAAAGAGTGATTGCACTGTTGAATTAGTCTGTAATCAATCTCATATCCTACAGATCTCCTTTAGTATTTTTTCTTCAATCAGTGTCTAATGGGAAACATAATGAGTTAAAGAATAATGAAGCTTCATTCTAATTGTATTTTTGCTAAAGAGCCTCTAGGCACCGTTTTTGCAGCCTCTAATGAATTAATTCTAACAGTCCATTTTTATCTACAGGCTCTATAGATGGGATATGTATGATTAATAAGATTTCTCTTACGTGTAAATATATGTTAATATCTTTTCCAGTATTTATGCACTTATTTCACTGGTTTCTACTATTTTTACAAATTCTAATTAAGTATTTGTCTCTTATAGGAGTAAAATTTTTACTTTCATCAATACTGTTCAGTGGTTGAAATAACACAGTTTGTTTACAAAGCACATTCATTGCATAATGAAAGTAAATGATAACTCTAAAAATGCTCACCTATCTCCAAGGAAAAACCATGTATCAGTGAAATATTTAGTTTAGATTTCTGTCATTCATTATCTTTGATACATTTCCTACTTTAGCAAAGTATTATATTACTAAAATAATGAATGAGAAATGAGGAAGCATTTAGTATAAATTATATCAATATCTGAAAATAATTTTGATTATTTTTATTATAAGTCATGAAATCCCTAAGAACTTCTAAAAAATTATATGGTGTTAAGTTCAGTAACAAAACTTGTGCTTTGTCTAAATTTTGGTCAATATTATGTTAATTTTCATGTAAAAATGGATATATTATATTTTTGATTTAGCATAGAGAAGGAAAAAATCTTTACAAGAGACTGTTTTAAAAGCTTCCTGTTTTTCCTTGGCTGAAAATACAGGATAATCATGTTCAAAGTAAAGAGCTCCCTTCAGAATTATTTTCAATGCCTTTGGGCTTTGTGTGTGTTTTGTTCTTGCAATATGTCTTTGTGAGTCTACTTGTTACATGTTACAATAATTACACTCTTATTGATGTTATGTTCTATCATTATTTTTCTCCTTCTTTCTTGAATTTTTTTTCTTATATCTCAGATGGAAAAATGTCAGGAAACATATCTACATTTATAGCCTTCTTGATGGAGAATGTAAGAAGGCAAAACTTTTAAGGGGAGTAGAAATGCAAATTCCCTTTTTCATGCTTGATGTCTGCAGTTGTGGGGAAAAAAATTCCCTTCAAAGCCAACATTTCCAATAAGCCTTTGAGATATCTAACTCTTATTATTCCTGTGGTTTTCTGTGATTTAGTGCTCATGTGTACAAATCTCCAGAGCTAGTCTGTCTAACTTTATATGTATGTTTGAGGAAAACTCAGATGTGAAAAATGTGAGCACAACATTAAAAGTATGGACTCTTATCTACTCTAAAACAGAAGAGCTTAACGTTCCAAGAACAATATGGTCAATAGAGTTGTGTTGATTTTTACAAGCAGGAGATCTCAGACTAAATTGCTGGAGTTATTAATAAAGAAAATATTTAGCATGCTTCAGATTTCAAAGAAATACCAGTTATGTCACTAAATTCCTTTCAATGAGGTTTTATCAACTTTTGTGTTGCTTCTTGAAACAGTTTATTTCAAATATTAATAGAAAACAGATCTTGAAGTTGGCTATAGAAGCTGCAGAAACTGTGAATTTTTATTTGATGCATATTTTCCTGAAAAAATATTTAGGAATATGTGTCTGTGAAAATAGAATTTACAAAAGCATAAATGTGTGTATTTAAATATGAATATGAACATATCTGTACTTGTATATAAATATATATGTATAAAAATACACACATGCTTTTTTCTCTCTGTCTTCCTTAGTATACAAAACTGCTCTTTTTTCTGTAATTCATAGAAACACAGAATTACAGAATAGTTTGAGTTGGGAATGAACTTTAAAAATCTTCTAATCCAACCATCCTGCCATAGGTAGGGACATCTTCTACTAGATGGGTTTGCTCATAGCCTCATTCAACTTTGAACGCTTCAGTGGCAGGGCATCCACAACTTCTCTGGGCAACCTGTTCCAGTGTCTCACCACCCTTCACTGCAAAATGTTTCTTCTGGTGTTTAATCTAAACCTACCTTCTTTCAGTTTAAAACTGTTGCTCCTTGTCCTGTCACTGCAAGCCTTATTAAATTGTCTTTTTCAATCTTTCTTATTAGCCCTTTTCATATTTTGAAAGGCTGCAACAAGATTTCCACAGAGACTTATCTTCTCCAATCTGGGGAATGCTAACTCACTCAGCGTTTTATTGACCATTACCTCTATTCAACCCCACTTCCCAAATATTGTAGCTTCCTGATGCTTCCAGTTTTTAATATCTTCATCTTCTTCCATTTTACACTGATTAATGCATATCATTTCTTGTGGTGAGTTAACCTTGACCAGTTGCCAGAAACCCATCAGCCATTCTCTCACTTCCCTCCTTAGCTGAACAACAATGAGAAAGCTTGTGGCTCAAGATAAAGATACAGTTTATCATTTGCTATCACAAAAACCCCAGAAAACTCGAGGTATGGCAAACTACAGTAGAGCTGGATAGTAAGACACACACAAAATTTTAAAACAACACTATTCCCTGATCACCGTTTCTCCCAGACTCTATTTCACTTGTTCATTCCCAATTCCACTACAACCCCTATAGTCACTTGATCCTGGTACAGAATAGTCTGATTGATAATATGCTCTGCCTCTGAATAATTTGCATGTACCGATCATATGAATAAGTCAGTACCACTTGCAGGATGATAGTATGTACTGAATCAAGACTGAAATTTGTGCTGGAAATTTTATTTGAGCAGGTTGAGATGCAGTTTAGGAAGAGTGCTGTTTGTTATGCAATATTTAAAATATTCTTAAATATGCTCTATATTGTATGAACATTAGTATTTTCAAAGAAATAGGAGGCAACACTTAAAATTCAGGGATTTTATTCAGCTTCATTGCTAGTTAGAGATCTGATAAGAATGCTATACTACACTTCAATAACATCCCTTCATCTCTTTCTCCCCATCGTACTGCAGAGCCTGAGCTGGTAGGAGATACAAAATTTCCTCTGTAAGAGTCATGCCAGCAAAGATTTCCCCATGCAGGGTACTTTTTTCTAAACGATGGTAATAAGTTTTATATTGCTGAAGTATGGGATTAAAGAATTTCCTGCTGCATTCATAAGGAATACTTGCTTTCCTGCGCATCTATGGGGTTTGGGTTTTTTTTGGAGGGGGAAAAAAAAACTACAACAACGAACAACAATAAACAATAAAAACCACACATAACAAACTTGTAGTGAACTGGTTGAAATTAATTTTCTCTGATTATTTTAAAATTTAATTATTGCAGTTTCCTTCATGTTGTAACATAGGGGAAATATTCCAATATTATTAATGTTCTATAATGTTTTTCTTACTATAGTCTTAATAATTAAGAATTTTACTCCTATTCTTAACTACTGTAAAGAATTCCCCTGAAAAGAGAAAAAAAAGAACATTATATTTTGCAGCTTTTGACAATACAAGAATTCACGCATTTTAAAACAAACCTTGATTCTCTCTGTGTTTCTCAGTGCATTATATGTATCTCTTGCATAATTGTTTGAAGCACATTCAGATGTACTGCTACACTTCCATTTGAGAGAGTACCATTATAGACCACAAAAGACTGCACTCTTATGAAACCATTTTGGTTTTCAGTGGATCACATTTAATATTTCTATGCAAATGTGATCTATCATTTATTTATACGTCTGAGCTCTGACAACACTGCATTTTGTTACTTTGGTTTTGTTTTTTCCTACCTGTAGCAGGGCTGAACAATTTTAAACTGTTACTAGCAAGAAGATTATTATCAAGGTCCTCTGGAACACCATATTTTAATTATGCTAGATTTTATATTGAAGAAAAAACATCTTAAAAAAGTGATATAGTGTTACTGCTACCATACCTGATATCATTGTAATGGATATTATGTGTGAAGCTATTTAAACACAGAACTAGAAAGTCAAAATGGGAAGTGCAAAACCAGAGTAATTTTATATACTTTATATTTCATTATTTCTCAGCAATACTTCTCTTGTGCTGGTACTCATCCATAAATAAAATCATAAAACATGTTAAGGAATGTCACTTTTGGAAAATACATAATACACAATGATTATCCATTCAATGTTTACAGCAAGAAATTTGTGAGTAACTTGTACATAAGAGTACAACTCCATATTTAAATATTGAATGCTTCTTTTTTTAAAATGCAATCTTTACAATATCTTTGCAATATATCTCACTTACAGATACCTCCTGAGGGCATGGCCTTTAGCTCTGCCATGGGAGGTTCAGAAAAAAAATTTCATGGAAAGGGTCATTGGGCACTGGAACAGGCTGCCCAGGGAGGTGGTTGAGTCACCTTCCCTGGTGGTGTATAAAAGAAGCATAGATGAGGTGCTGAGGGGCGTGGTTTAGTGATTGATGGGAATGGTTGGACTCAATGATCCAGTGATCCTTTCCAATCTAGTGATTCTATGATTATACTGCAGTAAAAGGAAATGTTCTCTACTGAAATCCCAAGTAAACATTACTTTTCCTCAAGAAAATTAGAAAATAATTCTAACCCTATAAGTTAATTATTTTCCATTTTTTCTTCCATGAAATAGAAGAAGAATTTCAGATGTCACATTTCTTGAAAAGTATAAAAGTGGGAAAAAAGAAAAATAAAAAGTGGTACCTAGAAATTATGTAGAAAATTTCAGGTACACCTAGAATTAAATTAGCTGGTTTCCCTCTCCTTTCCTCAATTAGCCTGTTACAAACATTTTCCTTTCTTCTCATTTCAGTTTCTCTTTTTTGATCTGTTCTAACTTAATGTTTTCTCAGTGCATTTTAATACATATTTTTCCGGAGTTTCTTCTAACAGAAATTTAAATCTAGTACTAACAAAATATAACTCCAATTTTCAATGCAATGTAATTTCAGTAGTCTCATGTACAAAACTGGATCTGACAGCAGAATTTCTTTTCCTATCTCAGATCTACTCTCCAGACATAGAAGCTTGGCATATCTATAATAAACAGTAGTAATTTATATTCTCAGTTTATGTGGTTTGTTCCTTTCTATTGTAAGAAAATGTGGAATGTGGGAGAAGAAAGTGTGTCAGATATTCTTGTGGCTTAAACTTAATTCTTCCTTTATCACACTAGGAACAAAGCATTCACTTCGAAAGCTGGAGGTGTTTTAATTCACAGTGGCTCCTTGTCTCATAAAATTAATTGCTCAGATATGTTCGGTGGTACACTAAGAAAATCCTTGATGACTTCTAGAGGCTTTACAATAGCCTTGGAAATGTCATACTTAGCTGTGGTATATTACACTTGTAATAGCAGTGTCAGTAGTAATAGAACTGTAGCTGCAGTCATTATAATCAAACTGTAAAGATAATGACACCGTGGAAATATATTTTCTTTCTCCCCAAGGGTAGTTTTGTAAGACTGTTCTACAAAGGGCTCTATGGACTTACTTGGAATAACTGGTGAGCTTCCTACTGTAAAATAATGTGATTGCCACAGTAAAGAGCTGAAGAATATACATACATTATGTGCTTACCAAGGACTATCAGAATAGATTTCCTTCAGATGTCTGTAGTGTCCAATTATTTAAGAAAGGAGTCAACAAAGGCAATGTGTTTGAAAGGAAAGCCCCAAGTACTTATCTGACATTTTAACTATAATATTTGAAGCAACCTCAGTACAGAACACTTACATAATTATGCACTTTTTCTTCCAAATCTTCATTTGTGTAGTGCACAATTTTTATATAGCACCATGAGATGAGGTTCAGAAAGACTTTCAGGTATGAAGATGGTACTTTCTTAATGATTAATTCTCTGCCTGACTCTGCCAATTCTCAGAGCTGGTTATGGAAACTTAGGTTTCCAGCTGTCACAGAAATCTTGCAATATTTTCCTGCACAACGGAACAACTTCAACAAGAAAACTGAGGCATAATTTCTTCTTCATTCTTGCCTATTTGTGATTAAATGATTTTTTAGGACATATGCACTCATAATTTCAGAGCAAAAAGAAACTCAAATATCATACTGATGAGTAAACGGTTATTGATTTAGAATAGTAAGATATTTTCTGTCCTTTATCATTGATGTTTTTGAAGCAGAGGTATGAATTTTGCAGGAGGCATTTGGTATGGTGCAATCACATTTTTATTTGAACAAATGCTTTTTCATTGGCTTTAGATGAAGTACAGATCAACAGCTGCCCAACTCTGACAAAATAACATTAAAAAAACCCCAGCATTTTCAATGTTTAACTAACTTTATAGCCAAAATTCTTATGCTTATAGACTCTCAGGTATGCAGGCAGTTCAGCAGCTTCAAAGCTGATTTTTAAATGGGGCTTAAATGCCCAGCACAATGAAAACTCTGCAATTACTTAGGTGAGGACTCAGTGGGGGAATAAAATAAGCCCATTAAACAAGGTCATTTAATTATGAAGAGGATAAACAAACAATAATGCCTTCAACTCCCATCTCTTTAAGTACTAAAAGGGAAAGATCAGAAATAGAATCATAGAATCATAGAGAGATTTGGGCTGGAAGGGACCTTAAAATGGTTTAGATACAACCTCCCTGCCATTGGCAGGAACACATTCTACTAAATCATGTTGCTTCAAAGCCTCATTCAACCTGGTCTTGAGCACCTCCAGGGACACAGCATCTACCACCTCTCTGGGTAACCTGCTCCAGTGCCTTACCCAGCAAGTGGTCCACCCTCACAGTGAAAATTTCTTCTTGATATTTAATCTAAATCTCCCCTCTTTCAGCTTAAAACCATTACTCCTTATGCTATTACTACACTCATTGATAAAAAAGCCCTTCTGCAGCTTTCTTGTAGGACCCCCTTAAGTACTGGAAGGCTGCTAGAACGTCTCCTCAGAGCCTTTCTCTTCTCTAGGCTGAGTAAACAAAACACTCTCAGCCTGTCCTCATATGGGAGGTGGGGAGGTGTTCTAGCCCCCGATCATCTTCATGGCCCTCCTCTGGACTCATTCTAACAGATTCATGTCCTTCATGTTCTGATGACTCCAGATCTGAATATGGTACTCCAGGTGATGTCTTGTGAGAGCACATTGCCAGCTTATGTTGTGCTTCTCATCCATCAGCACCTCCAACTACTTCCCTTCGAAGCTATGCTCAATCCATTCTCCACCTAACCTGTATTTGTGCTTGAGATTGCCCTTATACAGGTGCAGGACCTTGCACTTGTCCTTGCTGAACTTAATGAGGTTCACACAGGCTGACTCCTCAAGCCTGTCAAGGTCCCTCTGGATGACATCTCTTCCCTCCAATGTGTCAACCACTCTACATGGCTTGGTGTCATTGACAAACTTGCTGGGGGTGCCTTCAATGAGACTGTCTGTGTCTACAACAAAGATGTTTGTTAAACAACCCCTGTACTAATATACACCCCCAAGGAATGCCACTCATCATCAGTCTCCACTTGGACACTGAGCCACTGACTACAGCACTTTTGATCGTGACCATCCAGCTTATTCCTTAGCCAGCAATTGGTCCACCCATCAAATCCATGTCTGTCCAATTTAGAGACAAGAATGTCATTCATGTGAGATTGTCAAATGCTTTGCATAAGTCCAGATAGATGATGTCAATTACTTTTCCTTTATCAGTCGATGCTGTTGCCCCGTTGTAGAAGGCCACCACATTTGTGGTGGTGAGGAAGATGATAATCAGGATTAAACAGTGAATACTTAAGAGGCTGTTGATACAGATGAAGAGTAAACATGAAAGAAAATAACTTCTGCCTAGACTGAGAAGAGAAACCTCTCCATCAGAAGCTGTGAGCAGTCTGTTTCTATTCCTGGAGTGTCAGTACTTGGTGCAGCAAGTGAGGACCCAGAGCCTGGGGGACTCTATGTGATATTGCCCTTGCCAGTCCTAGCCACTGGCATTCACATTACCAAGTTACAAGGTGTGACATGTATATATATAAAACTGGGGCGTCCACATCTTCAGCAGTGGTGTGTGCTGGAAGGGGACCTCACCATGCCAGGAGAGGGTTATCAGCCTGTACTACCCATGTCCCATGAGAATGTGTGTGTGGCCACATAACTGTGAATTAATATTAGTATAGGATTAGAAATCATTAGCATTGTTTATGAAAGACTCTTCAGATATCTGTAGGTGTTTATTAACATTTTGTCGGTGGCTTTTATTGTGGCATATCTGTTTTACTGCTGATACTGATCTTTCTCATGTGGTTCACTGATTGCTGGTTAGTTATGGATTTTTAATAAATATATAAAATGCTTTGATTTTTATTTGATTCAAACTACCTAAACTGAGCAGTCTTTCTTTGAGAGAAAATTGAATAGAAAGGACATGGCAAAACCAGCAGTGTGTCATCCCCTCAATGGTGAAAGGAAAAGGATGGAACTGGAGTATAGTATAACAGTTTATGTAATGGACTGTACATTGTAATGCAAAATTAGAGTGAAGAACTGATAGAGCCAGTTCATGTTCCCTGGTATTCCATTTTCTTTTCAGTAGAATTAAATTTAAAAGTGGAAACTGGAAAAGAAGTTAAGGGAAAAATCTTGAAAAGTACAGAGGTGCCCAGCTCATTTGAAATTATCAAGGTTTAACAAGCTCCTAAAGGAAAAAATCTTTTCGGTTCACATAGCCTATTTAGCTGTTGTGTAACTTGCATTCAATATATTTTTCTGTAAGAAATCTAGCCCAGCAACATGTCTTAAAATGCATGTGTTCTCAGGATTTCACTCTTGAATGTTTCACATCTGCTGTCCAGTTTAAAGACTACTGTCAAACTTAGTGAATTTTGGTAATTTTTTCAGTTATTTTCTAGATATTTGAAAGTGTTTCATAAAATGAATGGGAGATAACTAGGGAACTTGATGATTATACAAAGATTTTCTGTAGATCTTTAAATATGGATTTTGAATATCCACAACCTAAGATTAAAATCAGTTTTTTCAGAATATTTTAGTGTTACTTAAATATCTACATAGCTTGTACTTTTTTAAACACATTCATGTTAACATTAAACTTCTGGTGCTAGAATAATAGCAACATTTTTCTGAAGGAATGTTGCATTTGCTATGCTACAGTCAAGATAATAATTGTATGCTAAACTTTCTATTTTGACAAAGATTGTAACTTTTGTTGCTTTCCTGCTTCTGATGTGTATGATGTATTTCTCTGAAAGTACTAGCCACATCCATGAAGCTGAAGAGAGGACAGTGAGCTCCTGTTCAGTCCTTGCCAGAATTTTTCCTATACATCAGCTATATGAAGTAGCATAAGTCAGTTTGTATATGTCAAATTTTGTATTTATTATTGTAAGATCCTTGAGAATCCTCCTGCTGGGTGCTTGTGTATCGCAGCTGGAGGCCAACACAGCACCAGCCTGGCCATGGGCAGCCCCATCCTGCTGATTGCTAAGGGGAGAGGCTCAAAGATGCCCAGCAGATTAGACTGTGGCCAAGAATGAATCCCTGCCCATGGGGGCCAGCCCTTCTCCCTGACTGGGGCTGTGGGACCAGCTCTGGTTGGCAAGGTCCTGACCTGCTTCCCTAGGGAATATCCCTTATGACTTCCATCCTTCTGGCCCTGAGGGGCTCTCTAGCTCTTGCTGTGCACTGACAATTTTTGCTGTATCTTTTCCCAAAGTTTTCCTTCAAGCTGTATTCTTAAAAAATAGGTATCAGTGATGCTTCCTTCCGCAGATTCCACTTACATTAATATTCATTTTCTGACATGGCTCTGACCTTGTGAAATGCCCTTCAGAAGGTTAATATGAATCTCCAAAGCCTCTTTGGGTTTAAGTCCAAAACCTGGGATTATCCCAGTCTAAATCAAGGCTGTGGATTAATGAACATAATTTAAAGTTATTCATTTAATTACAACATTCTGGCATCTGTTCTGTTTGAATTTAAGTTTCCATTTGAAAAAAAACCACCTTCTATTCCACTGGAATATTTAAACTTAAAAAAACTAATTCTACTTTTTGTATTATGACTGCATTGTCAAAAATTACTCATGCAAAAAGAAAATAAAGAAAGATGTATGAAACATTAATCTTTTCTTTTTTCTCCTTTTTCTTGTTTGTTTGAACTGCTTGCTTGATATTTCCAGCATTATTTTCATTTATTTAATGAACTGATGTTTTTAATTAAAAAAAAAAAATCTCTACTATTTTCATATTTCTGGTCATTTCTAGAAGAATTTCATTGTGTATTTACTGTACTCAACAAATCAGATACTGTCTTGGCCTTTTGCATCCAAATTCTGATATGTGTGAGGGAATAGGGTGTGGAAGTGGGGCACACTATCATCACTGACATTGTAAGAGATATGCAAAAAATAAGCCAAAGGGCAATGAGGAAGCAATGGATCAAAACATGGATAATTTTAAATAATTATCTAAAACATGTATAAGACTACTAATGCAAAATGGGAGGGGAATTATAAATCCAGGATAGTATTTATTTTGATGTGTCATTTGATCAAGTAAAATCTAAAATAACAGTAACAAAACCACAGGTTTCTAGTAAGTAATTCCAGAGGAATGGCTTTCAGATGAACAGAAACTAAGTAGATTAGAACTTCTTACCTTGTGAAAAGTATAAATAAAGACTAGATGTACCAGAAGTGCATAACACTGTGAACAGAAAAGGAACAGAAAAGGAGTTTTATAAAAAACTAGTTTTAAAGAGCTACTTAAAGAAAAATTCAATATGGCAAAATAGATATTGGGTTAGGAATTTTTTTTATAAATTAAAAAAAGAGAGATATTCTGAAATGAGAACTGTTTGCCATAGATGATTTTTAAAAACTTTGAGAGTATCTCATTTAGCTATTGTGAAACACAATAGGCTGATGAAACTTTTAACTAAGGAGATCCTTAGACTCCTGACTATTAAACAATAGACTTTATCTATCCTATTCATATTCTTTTTTTTTTATTCTCTTTCTCTAAGCTTTTCTTACAGGCTACTATTAAGAGACATTGGGTTAAATCATCTTTTGAGCAGTATCTGTAGAAACATTGAAGCAAGGAGAGAGATTTTAGTCTACAGCCTTGATGTGAATGTGCAAACTTTTTCTATGATTCCAGTGTCCATGATGAACTTCTGTTAGTATTCTAAAATACTACTTAAACTAAGTCAGATACCATAATAATTTCACTAGCTCAAAGAAAATATGGATATCCAATTAGAAAGGAAATAACTTACATGAAAGAACTGAAGGTCTACACATTTATATGCAGATGTGTTCATGATATAGGTCATCCTCCAGAATTCTCTAACAGGTGACCAGGATATGCTCAAATCCTTCACACAGAAGAAGCAACGAAAAGCAGAAATACTCCCTCATGTGAAAATAACAGCCTGTGGCATAATGGTTAGAAAGTAGACAGAATCTTGACAGTTTTCCATTTCTGAGGAAAAGCTAAATGCATCTCACATTATAAGAACCCAGAGCCCTGATAAAGTCTAGTATTTACCCAAAGGCACTAAGTCTTAAAAAGGAGATTTAAGGTGTAGCTTTCTATATATAATTTTCTATTCAGTAGCTGAAAAAAACACTCCTATACTCATGCAGGGCTTTTGATTTTTTACAAAAATATATTAAGGAGGGAGAACCCTTTAAGTAGTTGCCTAAAAAGTACATAGGCTCTTGAATACATTTTTTTCAATCTAGACATGAGAATTTTTAACATACATACATAGTAATATGTGAACACATCTCTTCATCATCAACAAAACTGTTATTTGATGGTCAAGTAATTGGTATTGGAATAAGCACAAGTAAAATTAGTACCGGAATCTAGACAAAGTATGAAAAATGTAAACAAAACCTCTTAATGACAGTTTCGACCCATACTTCATTTTAATAAAGTGTTTGCAATGTTTATAAGGTTAATGGGTTTATAAGGTTAAACAATTTCAGTAGAAACAGTAGAAGCAGTCCCGGAGGTTCCTGGAGTGTGTGGAAGACAACTTCCTCACACAGCTGGTGAACGAACCTACAAGGGACGGTGCCCTCCTGGACCTACTGTTCATGAACAGAGAAGGACTGATGGGGGATGTGAAGGCTGGAGGACACCTGGGGCAAAGCGATCATGAGATGATAGAGTTCCCAGTGCAGGGTAAAATGAAGAAGGAGGTTAGCAGAACAGTCGCCCTTAACTTTCAGAGAGCAGACTTTGGGCTGTTCAGAAGGCTGGTCGGAAAAGTCCCGTGGGAGGCGCTCCTTGAAGGCAAAGGTGTCCATGAGGGCTGGGTGCTCTTCAAGAAGGAACTCCTAGCAGCTCAGGAGAAAGCCGTCCCCAAGTTCCGGAAAAGTAGCCGGAGGGGTAAGAAACAAGCGTGGTTGAGTAGGGAGGTCCTAAGAGACATCAATAGGAAGAGAAGGGTCTACGACCTCTGGAGGAAGGGGCAGGCATCTTGGGTGGACTATAGGGAGGAAGTGAGAATGTGCAGGGAAAAAGTCAGGAGGGCTAAGGCCCAACTAGAAATGCGATTGGCCAAGTCTGTGAAAGACAACAAAAAGTCTTTCTACAAATACGTCAACAGCAAAAGAAGGGCTAGAGAGAATCTCCAATCCCTAGTAGATGCAGAGGGAACAAGAGTAACAGGGGATGAAGACAAGGCTGAAGTGCTCAATGCCTACTTTGCCTCAGTCTTTAACAGTAAGGAAAATTGTTCCCTCTGTGCACAACCCCAAGGGTTGGATGAGAAGTATGAGATTCCCAAGGTCCAAGAGGAGGTGGTTAGAGACTTGCTTGCCCAGCTAGATGCCCACAAGTCTATGAGGCCGAATGGAGTCCACCCAAGAGTTTTGAGGGAACTGGCAGATGTGCTGGCCAAACCCCTTTCCATCATCTTCCAGAAGTCCTGGATGACTGGGGAGGTTCCGCTGGACAGGAGGCTGGCTGATGTCGTGCCCATCTATAAGAAGGGGCGCAGGGAGGATCCGGGGAACTACAGGCCTGTCAGTCTGACCTCGGTACCGGGGAAAGTCATGTAGCGGGTGACCTTGAGTGCGATCATGAAACCCTTTCAAGAGAACCGAGTGATCAGACTCAGTCAACACGGGTTCATGAAAGGCAGGTCTTGCCAGAGTAATCTGATCACCTTCTATGACCAAGTGACTAAACTCTTGGACGAGGGAAAGGCTGTGGATGTTCACTCTCCTGGGTGAAAAACTGGTTGAATGGCCGGGCCCAGAGGGTGGTGGTAAATGGAGTTAAACCCCGCTGGAGGCCAGTGACAAGTGGGGTTCCCCAGGGCTCAGTGTTAGGTCCAGCCCTGTTCAATGTCTTTATCAACGACCTGGATGAAGGCATTGAATCCTCCCTTAGCAAATTTGCAGATGACACCAAGCTGGGAGGAAGTGTGGATCTGCTGGAGGGTCGGGAGGCTCTGCAAAGGGACCTGAACAGGCTGGACTGCTGGGCTGAGACCAACGGCATGCGGATTAATAAGGCCAAATGCTGGGTCCTGCACTTGGGGCACAACAACCCTAAGCAGAGGTACAAACTAGGAGAGACCTGGCTGGAAAGCTGCCAGGAGGAGAAGGACCTGGGGGTGCTGGTTGACAACCGACTGAACATGAGCCAGCAGTGTGCCCAGGTGGCCAAAAAAGGCCAATGGCATCTTGGCTTGTATCAGGAACAGCGTAACCAGCAGGTTCAGGGAGGTTATTCTCCCTCTGTACTTGGCACTGGTGAGACCGCACCTCGAGTACTGTGTTCAGTTCTGGGCCCCTCACCACAAGAGGGATGTTGTGGCTCTGGAGCGAGTCCAGAGAAGGGCAACAAAGCTGGTGAAGGGGCTGGAGAACAAATCTTATGAGGAGCGGCTGAGAGAGCTGGGGTTGTTCAGCCTGGAGAAGAGGAGGCTGAGGGGAGACCTTATTACTCTCTACAACTACCTGAAGGGAGGTTGTGGAGAGGAGGGAGCTGGCCTCTTCTCCCAAGTGACAGGGGACAGGACGAGAGGGAATGGCCTCAAGCTCCGCCAGGGGAGATTTAGACTTGAGATTAGGAAAAAGTTCTTCACGGAGAGGGTGGTTAGGCAGTGGAACAGTCTGCCCACGGAGGTGGTTGAGTCACCGTCCCTGGAGGTGTTTAAGGTTAGGGTAGATGAGGTGCTTAGGAGCATGATTTAGGGATCGGTGGGAATGGTTGGACTCGGCGATCCAGTGGGTCTCTTCCAACCTGGTCATTCTGTGATTCTGTGATTCTGTGATTTCTAAA
This sequence comes from Clamator glandarius, assembly GCA_033459285.1. Lineage (NCBI taxonomy): Eukaryota > Metazoa > Chordata > Aves > Cuculiformes > Cuculidae > Clamator > Clamator glandarius. Next base: position 128,009 of record JAUNZM010000022.1, read on the forward strand.
AATAACTGGATATGGATCTTTCTGTTTTAATGAAATAAAACACATGTAATAAGAAAATAAAAAAATAAGTTTATCTACAAATGTAGATTTTGATGTAATTTGAAATGCATAATTTGTAAAAATGGTGTCAAATACTTATAAATGAAGTTTACTTTGGGCAAAATACGTTTTTCTCGCAACTACATAATATACTCAACAAAAATTCTTTTTGAAAGCTGAAGTTATGCTGATTTTTTTGTCTTCTACATAAGCATCTTACACTTCTATGCACAAGAAATAACTTTATCTTCAAAATTTAGAAAGAAGACAGAATTTCTTTTTATATCACATAATATCCCACAGAAAATAAAAGGAGATAGTATTTAGTAAAAACTAATTATTAGTGCAGAATTCCTATTATCATGTTGAAAACACAGTATTATGCATACATTGTTGGAATCATTGAGTTAATAAAAAATAGTTATGATTATGTGTTGATTCTGAATAAGTTGTCCAGAGAGTTTTGGGAATATTCAACCTTGGAGGTACTCAAAAGTCATCTGTACAAGGTTCTGGGAGACAACCTCTAGGAGGCTCTGTGTGAGCAAGTAGGTTGTATAAGATGATCTCCAGAGTTCCTTTTCAACATCAGCCATTCTGTGATTCTGTGAAAATATAACCTCCCTGCACTCCAACATTACTAGAATGCATTTAATCCGTGAGAAGACAAGTTCAGTTAAGGAAAATCTATGTGTTTGAAGTAGTAAATCTCTGGTTTATGTCTAACTATATCTTAAAAATTTTGCCTAAATATGTCATAAATTTCATGTATTACATGTGTTTGATCAAATTTATTTTAAACTCCACTCTGTTTTCTCATTTTGGAAATTAAGTATTTTAGAGAAATTTTAGTATCACAGAGACTACCCTATGAGAATCATAGCTCTGAATAAAATTTCTTGGATTATCTAAGTATAATGTCAAAACATATATATTCTTTTGAATGTTCTCCAAGTTTTACACAGGTGCATGAAATAGCCATCCCATTTTTAACATGTTTTCCTTTTATTTTTCTTTAAAGAAGTTTAGGATAAATTTATTGATAAGCAAATACTGAAATACTCCACCTGATATAAATGAATGAATAAATAAATAATCTTTTATCACAGAATCATAGAATCACTAGGATGGAAAAGACCCACTGGATCATGGAGTCCAATCATTCCTATCAATCACTAAACCATGCCCCTTAGCACCTCATCCACCCATCCTTTAAACACATTATGAAAGGTTATGCTCAAGTTTCAACAATCCATCAGTGTGGTGTGAAGAACATCATGGTTTCCTGTTAACGAACTGAATGCACAGAGAAAAATGAGTTTAGTTTGATTAGCTTACAAGAGCCTTTATTTTCACAGTGTCTATGGGCAAAAATTCAAGACAAATTCAAAGATGTTTTCACTAGTTCACCCCCAGGCTGTTAGAAGGACATGTGACCTAGTCTGTCACAACAGTCTTTAGGTACAATAGAAAATCTTTCTTTTCTTTTTGTAGTTGAGTAGCCTCAGAAAAGTAGAATAAAACAACTTTTGTGTCCACACAACACCCACCTTCTCCTTAAGCCTAGTAGCACTGAAGTTGGGTCACAGAATACTATTAAATTAATGGCTAATAGTATGGAAACTCAAAAACTTACATTAGTTCCATATTTAATTGAGATATTTATCATTTTAATAATGGAATTTTATTAGCTTTGTTCTAGAAACTCACAAGTCAATGAGATTTCATTGTAATAAAGGATTGTGAAGTATATTTTGTAATCTAAATTTCATTATAGTAACACCTACAGTACACATGATATGGACACCATGATCTCCATAGAAACATCCATTACCTAGTGTATTTATCATTACTTAGTTTCCAGAATACAACATTCGTTACGTGCCCAACAGCAAAACAAAAACTCAGAATCTGTCAGTTCTTCTTTTAAATAAAACTCTGTTGCAAGAGATTTTTTAATGATGCCATCAGATTTCAGTCTCTCTCAAATTTCACTGCAGGCTGTACTAGTCTGACCGTGAATCTGTATTCACTAAGTTTGTTAAAATTTCAGTGATTAAAAATAAATTTCAGAAATAATAATGATAATAACAACAACAACAACAACAACAACAACAACAACTCCTTTCTTTTGGGACTAAAAATGACATATTTCCATTTCAAATGAACTAATTTTGTGAAAAAGTATGAGGATTGAATAAAATATTTGTATCAATCACGTGTTGACTGACAATATTGAATTGACTAGGTTTGATACAGTACCAGAGGCCACTTTCTTTCTGTTCCAGCAGACAAATACTTATTTTTAAACAACTAAATCTTATCTTCAATAAGCAACAGGTTTAGCTTCAGCATGTTCTAATTTTTATTAACTCATGTTTTGCAGTGACAATATTTTACATATTTAATTGTTACTTATTATTGGTTATATAGTCAACAATATTTTTGGAGAATTTAGCATTTTAATTCAAAAACTATAGGAAGATCAACCACTCCATCAGCCAGACAAGTAAAGTAAACAAGACAGCCAACCAATTAAAAAAACCAACCACTTAAAATGTCAAATTACCCTACCCTGTTGCTTTTCTTTAATATAGATTTTGAAGGACACAAGCAATCAGCAATTTCAGGGTTTTTTAAGGATAATAACAGTTAATAGAATGGTTTAAGTGTTCAGCATGACTTGGGATTATGAGACTGAAAGGTGATAAAAGAGCTTCTCTCTTGCAAAAGGACAAAGCTGAACTGGGAAGATGGTGAATTTATATCAACATTTAGAATGCATCCCATTAATTCTAAAGTTTGTAAAATCTCTCAGGAGTAATTCACCTAAATTAACATTATCTTTAGGAGGGAACTCTGATCTGAATGCTGTTCTCTCAGTTTACTCAAAGAGAAGAAACTGAATTTAATTTATTTAGTGACCTGTATAGATTTCAGACTTAGATGATTTTCTTTCATCTCAGTTCTTAGTAGACTCTAGTCAGGAACTACCTCTTGTAAACAGTGATTGCCTTGTTCACAGCAATAAAGACAGAGCCTTGGGGTTCTTCAGTTCTTCTCTTACACTTTAAGTATAAGCATAGGATAAAATGTTTACAAGGATGCTGTTGAAAAATCTAAGTTAGTCTAACTACAATTACATTTGCACCCTGTTTTTGAAACAAACAAACAAACAAAGAGGAGCAAGACAGAACACAGATTCAGGAAGTATGTGATTAATATTCTGCAAGGAACTAAATATCTAAAAAGTAAAATGAAAAAAGGAAAATTTTAATAGGATTAGACACTTAAGGCAGCAGTGTTTTTCAAATAGTATATACTTTTTTTTTTTAATTTGAGATACAAATCTCTACAGTATCCTTTTTTTTTTTTTTTTGTAGCAGTAAAGGGGCTTCACCCTATGACAAACTATAAAACACACTTTCAGGTTTAGAAAATAAAATTATTTATGCGAGGGTAGGAGCAAACTGATAATAAATGTTTTCTGCCCACAGGTTACCGTCATTTTGTTCTTACCTTCATCTATTATTGGATTCTTCTCCATTAAAAACATGCTTCACAATGGTATGTCTAGAATATGCATGTTTTACAACTATTTAGATAAAACCAGAAGACTTGTTATGATTTACTACTCTGATCTTGTACATATCACAGGTGATGTTTACAGTAGCTGATGTTCATACATAATTAAAATAAAGCTGAGTTAAAAAAAAATATTTTGCCTTATTTTGAATGCAGATTTTTCGGATATATACCTATTACTTCACACATCTAGCACTCAACATTATTGTGATGATAAATTCTGCATTGCACTTAAGGTCTAATTCTGAAAGCTTTATTGTCATAGAAACATCTGTGAAATTTTACAAAGATCTTTAACTAACAACCTTTAGGACTGAAATGAAGGTGAACAAAGAACAAGGTGTCACCTTCAATGATAAGACAGAAGAGAGAGGTCAGGTCAGTGATTTCGTGTGACAGGTTCTATATAGTAGACCACTGTGGTAAAAAGGAAAAATTAGACGATATGAAGGATATCACATATCACATAATAAAATGCAAAACGGTTGATTACTATTAAAAGATTTAAAAAATAAAAAACAAATCCACATTGACTTCATAATTAAAACCATATAAGTGAGAGAAGAAAGTACAAAAGTTGTGAAGACAATTGATTAAACAAATATTTGCAAAGCTAAGACTGAAACTGAAATATATATTGAATTATTTCTAATGCTTTTGTCATGATTGCTTTGATGTTGCTACTTCAGGTCTAAATTGCAGGCATAGACCTTCAATTCATCATAAAGATTATTTTCACTTTTGCTTGTCCATATTGATGAATACTCTGACTTTTTAAAATTGATAGGTTTGAATATATATGACCATCTTACAGTTTTAAAAAGTTGACTTAATTTCTTTTATAATAAAATAAATTTAAGATCCCAGAACTCTTTTTTAAAGAAAAACAATTATTTTAAGTAAAACAATTATTCCAGTAATAAGATGTAATTTGATTTCCTCAAAATTTTCTTTATTCAGCTATTCATTAATACAAACGAAGGTTGTGCTTCAAAATTTTTATTCCACTCTTACAAATAGACTACATCATAAATTTCAAACATTAGCATTATGTTGGCATTAAATCTTTCCTCATATTAAATGGGTTAAAGGATCTGAAAGCAGCTACCTGTAATCATTCTTAAAACTAGAATACTGAACCTCTCACAGTATGCCCATTATTTCAGAGTATACAAATGATATTGGAGCACCTCAAGAATCTCATGTTCAGGAGCTGGCAATACAGTGGTTTTAATATGCTGTTATATTTAATAACAGATATTTACCAGGAAATTATCTAGAATGTAGCACAGTAGTATGTTTGAGTTCAGTAGCACACTAAAAGAGATTAAGACTTATACTCAGACTAGCTATGACTTTGTACTGAGCACTTACTTGTGAAAGAAATCCTATTTCTCTGCAAAAGATTAAGTGTGTGGGATAGGAAGGATCAGTTATATTTATTTGATGTTTGTGAGCTGATATATTAAAACTTGATTTAAAAAAAATGGGTCAAATTTACCGAATACTAAATAACCTCTGTATTTTTATGTTGTAGGGTCACCCTGGCTGGACATAAGGTGCCTGCCAAGCTGCTCTATCACTCTCCTCCTCAGCAGGACAGGGAGGGGAAAAAATAAGATGAAAAGGCTCGTAGGTCAAGATAAAGGCAATTTAATAAATCAAATGTAAAGGCTTGCACGCAAAAGCAAAGGAAAAGATTTATTCTCTACTTCCCATCAACAGTCTATGTCCAATGACTTCCTGGGAAGCAGAGCTTTCAGTATGCATAATGGTTTCTCTAGAAGACAAGTGTAACAATGAGTGGCTCCCATTCTTACCCCCTTACTAGCCCCCCCCCCCCTCCCCGCCTGCCCCCATCCTTCCAGATGCCATGTAGTATGGAATATCCCTTTGGTCAGTTTGGGTCAGTCACTCTGACTATGTCCTCTCCCAAGCTTTTGCCCAACTCCAGGCTGCTGGTGAGGAGGGCATGCTGGAGAGACTGCCTTCGTGCTGTGTGAGCAATTCTCAGCAGTAGCCAAAACATCGATACCTTTGTAGCTACCAATATGAAACACAGCTCTATGAGGGGCACTGCGAGGAATATTAATTCTATCTCAGCCAGACTCGTGTATTTTATTATATGTACAATTTGTCAATGAGTCAAAATAGCATTATTGTGTGATTTATTTTTTTTTAAAGGTTTGTTGTTGTTTGATTGTTGGGTTTTTTTTTTATTTTTCTCAGATGCAGTTAATCTTTGTAAATTGTTCAATGAGAAACTCCAGTGAACTGTATCACTACACACAAGCAGCCTATAAAAAATAAAAATTCCATCATGGCATAGCAGTTAGTATATAGATTGTCTTCAAAAAATTACACTTATTTCTGTCTGCAGCATTTAGCTTTGCTGTCTTGTTTAAATTGCATTCAAAGTGAATGGCAGTAGTCAATTACTATAGTAGTGTATTATGGGAAATTGTCACAACTGTTATTAATACCCCTTATGGAAAACAATTAATCTGGTATCTGTTGCTAGGTCAAGTATAAAAGTTAATTTCCAGGAGGAAAGAGTTATGTTTATTGGCATATCTTTTGTGATGTTTTAATCTGAAAAACTAAGTACTTCATATGCTTTTAAAAGTATTCCTGTACATATTAAAAATGCTTTTATAGTATAAAAAAAAGAGATAGCGCAGAAAATTTCATTGATAACAAGTGGGATGGAACAAGGACAAAATCAAGAAAAAAGACTGTTCTTTCAAGTTTTATCATGGGAATATTTTTTATACATGCATTTATAGTGCAACACTAGTCAAAATGGGTTGAACTACGTGATCTTAGTGAAACTGAAGAACAGCTGAACACATAAATAGGGACACGAACAATTTATACCACTATCTTTTAAAATGCATGCCAAAATAAATCCTCTACCAGCAATCACTAAAAGGAAAGGCTTTTTTTTATCTCCTGTGATAACTTCAAAAAAATGAAGAAGTGTGTTTGCTCTCTCCCACAATTCTACACTACTGCTTTGTAGCCTGCTGTCTTCTTTAATTTCTTTCTTTAGTCTGCTAAATTTTAATCCCTAGATGTCATTTTAAGTTATTAATCTCTGTTAACATTTTCAAATGGGTTAAGTGGATATGTAATATCTCTAAGTTAAAATACTTCATAGCTTTTTTTGAGGCCTCTACTACTTTAATACATTACTCATTCTGTTTTCTTTAATGTCTATAAATCACTTATTCTTAAAAACAAAAATGTGGTCTGACATTCTTACAGGATGTGACAAAACTCTTGGACGAGGGAAAGGCTGTGGATGTATCTTCCTGGACTTTAGTAAAGCCTTTGATACAGTTTCTCACAGCATTCTGCTTCGGAAACTGTCGGCCTCTGGCCTGGACGGGCGCACACTCTCCTGGGTGAAAAACTGGTTGAATGACCGGGCCCAGAGGGTGGTGGTAAATGGAGTTAAATCCCACTGGAGGCCAGTGACAAGTGGGGTTCCCCAGGCCTCAGTCCTGGGTCCAGTCCTGTTTAATGTCTTTATCAACGACCTGGATGAAGGCATTGAGTCCTCCCTTAGCAAGTTTGCAGATGACACCAAGCTGGGAGGAAGTGTGGATCTGCTGGAGGGTCGGGAGGCTCTGCAAAGGGACCTGAACAGGCTGGACTGCTGGGCTGAGACCAGTGGCATGAGGTTTAACAAGGCCAAATGCCGGGTCCTGCACTTGGGGCACAACAACCCTAAGCAGAGGTACAGACTAGGAGAAGCCTGGCTGGAAAGCTGCCAGGAGGAGAAGGACCTGGGGGTGTTGGTTGACAACCGACTGAACATGAGCCAGCAGTGTGCCCAGGTGGCCAAGAAGGCCAATGGCATCTTGGCTTGTATCAGGAACGGCGTGACCAGCAGGTCCAGGGAGGTTATTCTCCCCCTGTACTCAGCAATGGTGAGACCGCACCTTGAATCCTGTGCTCAGTTCTGGGCCCCTCATGACAAGAGGGATGTTGAGGCTCTGGAGCGAGTCCAGAGAAGAGCAACAAAGCTGGTGAAGGGGCTGGAGAACAAATCTTATGAGGAGCGGCTGGGAGAGCTGGGGTTGTTTAGTCTGGAGAAGAGGAGGCTGAGGGGAGACCTTATTACTCTCTACAACTACCTGAAGGGAGGTTGTGGAGAGGAGGGAGCTGGCCTCTTCTCCCAAGTGACAGGGGACAGGACGAGAGGGAATGGCCTCAAGCTCCGCCAGGGGAGATTTAGGCTTGAGATTAGGAAAAAATTCTTCACAGAGAGGGTGGTTAGGGATTGGAACTGTCTGCCCAGGGAGGTGGTTGAGTCACCGTCCCTGGAGGTGTTTAAGGTGAGGGTGGATGAGGTACTTAGGAGCATGATTTAGGGATAGATGGGAATGGTTGGACTCGACGATCCAGTGGGTCTCTTCCAACCTGGTTATTCTGTGATTCTGTGTGATTCTGTGATTCTGTGTGGATGAATATGTTCATGAATATTTATACCACATAATTTCAGACATCTAAGTTATGTGACTGAGTTAGGAGCAAAGTGCCCTAATAAGCCCTTTTTAGAAACAGTTGAACAGAGCAGAACCTTAAAGTATTCCTTACAACCTCTACATCTCTCTTTCCTTCACTGTTGTATTTCTAAGTACTCTAAATGAATAGCTTTCTACACTGAATTATACTATCAAAGTTACCAGTCTTAATTGTTCACATCCTTTCTACCTTTTTCCTTAACTTTATTGTTGTGAATATTACTTTTATCTTAATTTCAGACACTGTTGACAAATAAAAATATTACTGTTTTATTGATTTTTCCAACATTGTGAGCATAGACTAGTATTGTTTTACTGTTTTTAAAAACCCTATTAATAAAATCCCAAACAACTATTTGAATAATAAAAATCGCTACCTCTAATTGTTAATACAATGTAACCAAGTTCTCAAATAATAATAATATTCAAGTATTTAATCAGAATTGGTTTTCACTAATTTTTTTCACAAAAGAAAACAAACAAGGAAACAAAAAAGCAGTGGCATTAGGAAACCCTCAAAACCTCTGCTTATAAACCTGTTATAAATCTAGCTATTCTAATAAAATATACTAAAACATTTTGCTGAAAAGATATTTGTTATTGTTATTGTTTTGTGTTGTTTTCTTTTCTTTTTATTCTTTACTAGGTTAATAATGCTACCTTAAAGAATTTATACACAGTATGATGGATCCTAGAATGTTAATAAATGAAAAAATGTTACCGTTAAAGAATTTTCTAAACTGACCATTAAAATGGTCACAATAGAAAGTTGTGTGTTTAATATTGCCATAGGAATGTTATTACTTTTGGGAAACAAAATACTACTTCCTCTACTCTCTCTTTTGTTTATTTTTAAATCTTTTAAAATCCCTGCCCTAAAAAAGATGTCGCAGCAAAACAGGTTTTTTTTGGAGAGTATGGACTCTGTATTGTCTGGAGGGCAAAACACAATTAGATGTATTTCAAAATATATGACTGACAGCAGCTTCCTGTTAGTGGAAGGTAAGGAAAGAGAAAATTATTATCAAATAGTAAAAGTCAGAAAAAGAATTATGTGCATTTCAGATTATCACGGGACAGACAGCAGGGAAAATAAGACCTCACAGTTATGACATAACAAGGAGATTATCATCTGGAATGCTTAACTCAATCTTGATCTAATTATCTCCTTTCTCTGCAGGATCTTTGAAACTATAGGAACTATGTTTAGATTATTTCCTATTATATCCACATGTTGCTACATGTTGCCTGTCTCCTAGGGGGACTAAAGCCCTCTCTAAATATCTAGTTAAGCTCATAAATCAAGCATTAAACTAGATGTGAGGGGGGAGGGGATGGAGGCCAGGCCAGATGGGTGTGAGTCTCGAGGTGGGACTTCAGTGTCAAAGGGGTGGTGTGCTGGCGAGGACCACCAGTTTATCACCCCTAAGTAGGAGGGGTGAGTGCACCTGGGGATGGTAAGCAAGAAACTGGCACTGTGGCCTTAATTAATCCAAGGACCACTCAATTGGGAAGAAACCCTATTACAAGGGCTGTAGGTTCGCCAGCCCAGCTGAAGTGCTTTTATACTAATGCACACAGCATGGGAAATAACAAGTAGGAGTTGGAAGCTGTAGTAGGGCAAGGAGACTACGATGTCGTTGCCATTGCGGAGACATGGTGGGATGACTCGTACAACTGGAGCGTACCCATGGTGGGGTATAAACTCTTCAAGAAGGACAGGAAGGGCAGAAGAGGAGGCGGGGTAGCCCTCTATGTTGGAGAGGGCTTTGATACCCTTGAGCTGCATTATGGTCAGGAAGGGACTGAGTGCCTGTGGGTAAAAGTCAGAGGAGCCCACGAGCAGGCAGATATTGTGATGGGAGTCTGCTATAGACCACCCAGCCAAGAAGAAGCAGCTGATGAGCTCTTCTACAAACAACTGAGAGTAGTCTCAAGATCTCTACCTCTAGTCCTAATGGGAGACTTCAATTTCCTGGATATCGGCTGGGAGTAAAATACAGCAGAAAGGAAGCAGTCCCAGAGGTTTCTGGAGTGTGTGGAAGACAACTTCCTCACACAGTGGTGAGCAAACTGACAAGGAACGGCACCCTCCTGGACCTACTGTTCATGAACAGAGAAGGACTGATGGGGGATGTGAAGGCTGGAGGACACCTGGGGCAAAGCAATCATGAGATGATGGAGTTCTCAGTGCTGGGTGAGATGAAGAAGGTGGAGGTTAGCAGAACAGTCGCGCTCAAATTTCAGAAAGCAGACTTTGGACTGTTCAGAAGGCTGGTCGGAAAAGTCCCATGGGAGGTGCTCCTTAAGGGCAAGAGAGTCCATGAGGGCTGGGAGCTCTTCAAAATGGAACTCCTAGCAGCTCAGGAGAAAGCAGTCCCCAAGTTCCGGAAAAGTAGCCAGCGGGGTAAGAAGCCAGCGTGATTGAGTAGGGAGGTCTTGAGAGACATCAATAAGAAGAGGAAGGTCTATGAGCTTTGGAGGAAGGGGCAGGCATCTTGAGTGGACTATAGGGAGGAAGCAAGAATGTGCAGGTAAAAAATCAGGAGGCCTAAGGCCCAACTAGAAATCAGATTGGCCAAGTCTGTGAAAGACATTAAAAATATTTCTACAAATATATCAACAGTAAAAGGAGGACTAGGGAGAATCTGCGGTCCCTACTAGATGCAAAGGGAACAACAGTAACAGGGGATGCAGACAAGCCTGAAGTACTCAATGCCTACTTTGCCTCAGTCTTTAATAGTAAGGAAAGTTCGTCCCTCTGTGCACAACCCCAGGGGTTGGAGGAGCAGAACAAGGTTCCCACGATCCAAGAGGAGGTGGTTAGAGCTAGATGCCCACAAGTCTATGAGGCCGGATGGAGTCCACCCAAGAGTTTTGAGGGAACTGGCGGATGTGCTGGCCAAACCCCTTTCCATCATCTTCCAACAGTCCTGGATGACTGGGGAGGTTCCGCTGGACTGGAGGCTGGCTGATGTCGTGCCCATCTATAAGAAGGGGCGAAGGGAGGATCCGGGGAACTACAGGCCTGTCAGTCTGACCTCAGTACCAGGGAAAATCATGGAACAGGTGATCCTGAGTGCTATCATGAAGCACTTGCAAGAGAACCGGGTGATCAGGCCCAGTCAACACGGGTTCATGAAAGGCAGGTCTTGCCAGAGTAATCTGATCACCTTCTATGACCAAGTGACTAGACTCTTGGATGAGGGAAAGGCTGTGGATGTATCTTCTTGGACTTCAGTAAAGCCTTTGATACAGTTTCTCATAGCATTTTGTTTCAGAAACTGTCAGCCTCTGGCCTGGACGGGTGCACACTCTCCTGGGTGAAAAACTGGTTGAATGGCCGGGCCCAGAGGGTGGTGGTAAATGGAGTTAAATCCAGCTGGAGGCCAGTGACAAGTGGGGTTCCCCAGGGCTCAGTGTTAGGTCCAGCCCTGTTCAATGTCTTTATTAATGACCTGGATGAAGGCATCGAGTGCTCCCTTAGCAAGTTTGCAGACGACACTAAGCTAGGTGGAAGTGTGGATCTGCTGGAGGGTCGGGAGGCTCTGCAAAGGGATCTGAACAGGCTGGACTGCTGAGTGGAGTCCAATGGCATGAGGTTTAACAAGGCCAAATGCCGGGTCCTGCACTTGGGGCACAACCCTATGCAGTACTACGGACCAGGAGAAGCCTGGCTGGAATGCTGCCAGGAAGAGAAGGACCTGGGGGTGTTGGTCGACAGCCAACTGAACATGAGCCAGCAGTGTCCCAGGTGGCCAAGAAGGCCAATGGCATCTTGGCCTGTATCAGAAAGGAAGGTTTGGGCTGGACATTAGGAAAAAATTTTTCACAGAAAGGGTCATTGGGCACTGGCAGATGTTGCCCAGGGAGGTGGTTGATTCACCTTCCCTGGAGGTGTTTAAGGCACGGGTGGACGAAGTGCTAAGGGGCATGGTTTAGTGTTTGATAAGAATGGTTGGACTTGATGATCCGGTGGGTCTCTTCCAACCTGGTTATTCTATGAGTTTCAGAGACTTGGGGATCCAAAAAAAATAGTCAAAATAGAATGGACCAAATATAAATTTTTCCTGATACAGTGGGCATAACAAAAACAAAAATTAAAATGCTTAATATTTATTAGTGTCTAGAAGTGAGACCTCTAAATAAAGAGATTCAGCACTTCTGTAACACGTTTTCACTCCTGAATTTGACATATTCAAGTTTAACAAATATAATAAAGCAGTCACTCTGCCAATATTACTTGATTTGTTCTTCATAAGAACTTGCATACTGAGGAATTTTTGCTTAATCTTACAAGTCATACAACCATTATCCAGGGTCTCCTTGGATGTTGATTGAGTCAGAATTTTATTCTAAAATGGAATTTACAATTATTTTCCTGTTTTAAATAGATTTTTCTGTCAGTGTTTTTACTGCTGTAATAGACACTTTGGATTGTTCAGCTACCATTGGGAACAAGATCAAATGCTAATTTGCAACTTTGCCTGCAAATCTCAAAGTTCATCTCCCTCCTTTAAATATAATAAATAAAAATAAAGAAACAATTAATAATTATTAATAGTATTAATAATAATAATTAATAATTAACATCTAGTAAATCCTGTAAAATGCCATTTTGCTAGTTAAATACAATAAAAGTTAAGTTTTCTTAATGCTGAGAAGAACTTTTGTTGATTCATAGAGTACCACAGAAAAGTTCTTTCCAAAACCAGCCAGCTATGATTCAAGTACAGATTTCATGTGGATTAGGTTTTACTCTTTGTGGACTAAGGTCAACTAATTTTCTGTTTTCTATATATCATCAATGGTTCTTGTAAGGTATACAGAAAATGCTCAATTTTCTAAGCTGAGTTTCCTCTTGGATTCAGAAATCATGTTTCAGTAAAAAAATGTTTAACACTAGCAAGTTTTTCACTTCATGGGGTTTATTGATTGGGGATATTTTTTTAACTGTAAATGCTATAACAATCTTTGTTACTATGAATTTGCATTTCTTTAAGAAGCAGGAATTATTAACGGAAGAATATTAAAAATTTATATGTGACAGTAACGTAATTTTCTTCTTCCTCCTAATATATATATATCTAAAGAAGAACAAAAGACCCCATAAATTTTAGATGTGCTTTGCAGAAGATTTGAACCATAAACAATACATGTTATTCCTTTTAAATATAGGTACTGCAATAAAATTTTGTACCTTGAGTTACCTTATGTTAGTAGAACAGAAGGGGCAAATAATGCATTATTCTTATAGTAACGTTAGTAAGCCTCAGAAAATATGTAATCATTTTATTATTATTATTCATTTATGCATACAGTTAATCATAAACTACAAAGGATTTTTAGTTTTGAACCAAAAATTTACGAGGTTAATTTTTAAGGAATTATTCCTCCTGGCTGTAATTATTATATTGTAGCATATGCAACCTGATGTTATTGTAGGAGGCAATTTGAACATCTGTGTATGTTATTTGAAAGATTTAATCCCAAACAAGTTTCTTACTTTGTAATGTTAGGGTGCACATTAGACAAATAATGAATAAAGCAGAAGGACTCACTGCCATTACTTTCAAATGCTGAAAAATACACAAGAGCTTTGCTTTTGCTTTGCTTGTTAACATGTTTGAGCTTATAGGACAATGCATTTAGGGTCTAAATTGAACATTCATTTACTTCAGAAGACAATTATCTATTTCAAGAGTTATCCATAGCTATGGAAGGATATAATACAGATTTTTTAAAACAGATATAACCCACACATAAATTTGTGCAATAATGCACATACGCTTTACTTTCAGGATTCAATATATTGTAGAATGAAGCTGTAAACTAGTGGAAGTTGATTTATTTTCATCTAAGTGAATTCTGTAATTAAAGAAGATTTAAGAAACTGGGCCGATCCTTTTCAGTAATTATTCATGTGAATAGACTGGGGAAAATTGCTATTAATTTTTCATTTACCCTTAGAAGTTTGATTAAATTTAAGGGTAAAAGTATAAAAAATCCAAACCCAAAAAAGTAATCATCAACCATTCTGCCAAATTTATCAGGGAAGCCCAGTAAGATGAAACATGTCAGAGTCAGTCTTTGATATTATCTCGTGTTAAAGTACAGATACTCAGAATACACATTAGTACTAAAAAAAGGTCTCCTTTATGACATTACTTCTGTGACTCTCCAGTAGGAAATCTTATATGCAAAATCATAATAAAATATTTTACCCTTGGCGATGTCATTCTGGGTTTCAATCCTATTTCCCTGCAGAAAATCATGGTAGTCACGGTTCCCAGTCCTGCACTGTCCCTGGTTCTCCCCCTTTTTAGCAGCTTTAAGTGATCCTCTAATTTAATTTTGTTTATTTCCTTCAGTTATATAATTACATATTTTTATGTAACAAAATTGTTTATTTTTTAAAATTTATATAATAAACAGATTTTATATTTTTTCCAATATATACAGCAATATTATTAAAAGTTGCAGGATGCCTTCTTTCAGTATACAAATAGTAAAATATTAATCAGATCTCATTTTTAATCTACATGTGCTTCTTTAGAATACTTTTCCAAAAGCTCAGAAATCTTACCTCAGTAGAGAGCGGGAGATAGTCATGAAACCTAAAAGAATGTCAGGTGTCTCATGGGCTTGATAGAATAAAAAAATCCTTTTATCTTTGAAAAAAGGTAGTTAAAATATTTACCTATTCAATGGGTACAATTTGAAACAAGTAACAGATAGCTAAAAATACCATGGGATATAGTGTTCTTTATTTCATAATTGTTAAAAAAATATAATTGTCTTTTTTTTTTTTTGTTAAGGTTCAGGAAATTAACATCATTCAAAAGAATTTTTCAGTTTTAACCAAAAGATACATTGATATTCTAGTTTGACCTAAAGAAGAATTAGTTTTCTAACTTTTCAACTAAGACTTGTATGAGTAACTTAATTTTCTGAAAGTTAACCTCTTTTCAAACAATGTTTCCCTCTAGAAGTGATAAGAAAAGGCATTGGTATGCAAAAAGGCCTTTGCTTATATTTATTCCTCTAGAAACCAAGGCCATCTTTGAGCTAGTGGAATTTCCGAAGTTGCATAGGTTAAAAGGGGTCACATCTGCAGAGAGGAGTGGACAGGTGACCTAAAACTGATCATCAGAGCATTCCATCTCTTGTACATTATACTTGGTATAAAATTGAGGGATGGTGAGGGTCAATCTTTCTTCTTTGATAGCCGATGACCAGTGAGGACTTGATCTGCCTTTTTACTCTTATCCGAGGTCTTATGTTCCTGAATCCAGTTCTGAGTCCAGATCCCTCCTTCCACTGAGTCCAGCCCAGGACCTTTCTGTGTGCCTATTCTGCATCATCTGTGGTGAAGTAGTCATGGGGAGGGAGAGGGGGAAGGCAATTTCATATATTTTAATTTTTTTATTATTTGCTTATTGATAGTGTTTTATTGTTTCGTTAAATCTGCTTTACTTTTTGCTTCCAATACACAAGTCCTTCTTTTCTCATTTTCTTTTCTCTTTTCCCTTTTCCCTGGCAGAGGAACAAAATCAGTACCCTCACAGCTGTTCATGTTTAGCTGCCAGTCAATCTGGACTGGGGCAAAACCATGACTATTACAATTGTGAAAGCAAGAAATTACAGTAATATAATTATTCTTGTGATAAAATTGTCTTATTTGGATTATATATTTTCATAGTAAAAATAAAAACATATTTCATTTATAAAGTGTTACTTTTTTTGGAACACATAAAACAGTATGATGCTAAGTACCACGATTTTACTCCAAAGACAAACAAGAACTTTGATTACTTGAAAAAGATCTTTTTAAAAAATTATAGTTGACAGTCATTACAATAGTAAACTACGAGGAATAGAAAATGATTATAGCATCCAACTAGGAAATTTGTAGATTTAGAGAATATATTTCTAATAATCTTTATATATTATATATATGAAAATTAAAGATTCAACATACTTACAGACATATATAATATTTAAACTGTTTACCCATGACAGGTCACGTTTTATAGAAACTTTTTTATCTTTAATATCCTGTAGGATTTGACAATTGCAAATCTGCAGTACCACAGGCTAAACTTTTCATGTAATGAATCCTAAAGAGGAGGACTTCTATCTTCAGATTTTCCATTGAGTTACTTTAAAATAAGAAATACATAGATCAGTGTTAGGAGAAATACTCTGAACTCTCTTGGTAATAGCCTGTACTCAATGTAGAATAAAGAAGGATTGGATTACAAATTGCACTTATCCCATAAACCAGCAGATAAATTTGGAAAAAATATAGAATTCATAAGTCTCATTTTTAAGAAGCCATCCCTCATCCCTCTTAACCTCACTCTTCACACCTGTTTACAAACACTCTCAGCAGATGGTAAACAGGTTGCCCAGGGAAGCTGTGGCTGCCCCATCCCTGGAGGAGTTCAAGGCCAGGTTGGATGGGGCCTTGGGCAGCCTGATGTAGTGGGAACTGTCCCTGCCCATGACAGGGGGCTCGGAACTAGGTGATCTTTAAGGTCCCTTCCAACCCAAACTGTTCTATGATTCTATGATTCTATGATTCTATGGTTCTATGGTTCTATGATTCTATTAAAAGTGCTGGCTGATATTGGGACCTTTTAAAATTAATTATTTAATGCCACTGATGTATGTTGAAAAACTGTTTATTAGAGTACTTCTTCTCCTGAATTTTTTTTCCTCCTCCTTGCTACAAAGTTAATGAAACACAATGCTGTCAAAATTCCCACACACTTGGGGCAGGAATTATGGACTGTGTTGAAGAGTGTGTGTATATGTACACAAACCTCTGTGTACGTGTATAGAAATAGATGTATTTGTGTGTGTGTGAGAGAGGGAGAGAAAGAAAAGTCCCTCAAATGATTATAAAATATTCAGTATTTGGATAACAGGCTGCACATGTCCACTTTGTTAGAAGGTGCTTATTACTAGGTGGCACAATACAAAAGCAAGCAGAAAGTTGCTCCTTGCACACTGACTTGTATTTCCTAGCCGAGGTTGCAGAGGACAGGTCCTCCTAAGGAGCCAAGGCTTACATCCTTCAATGAAAGTTGCTCATCCTTCCATACAACAGCTATGCATTTAGGTTACATATGTGAAGAAAGTTCTGGTTGCGTTTTGCTTGCTTGCTCTCTGCTTTACTGAAGAAATAATTCAGTTTGGGGTGAAATAATTATTTATGAAAAGACTTAAAGAGAGGGTAATAGTTCATATATATAAATAGAGAATTTTGGAGCCAGTTTTTTTTTTGCAGTGCATTCATTACTAGCTGCAGTAGTTTTCTCAGAGGCAGTTTGAGTAGCCAGTCTCAAAACCTATCTACTCATCTGGCAGAAATCACAAAGTTATATCAGATATTTTCTGTTTCGTTGAAGGATATCAGGACAAGGGTAACTTCCCTGTGAAGCTAGAAATTAATTATATTTATTTTATTTGCTTTAATCAGACATATGATTCCATTTGATTCACTCCTGGTTCTTTTTTTTTACAGTGGAATATCAGTGGAGCTCTGCTGTTAACTGACATGATTGCCCATAGTATCTCTACTGTACCTGCTAAAACTTATCATGGCAAAGATTTCTTACAAAGTCCTTAATTTGTGAATTATTGACAAAATAGTCCATAACTGCAAATTGAAGTCTTGAGGTATTATACGAGGCCACAGCCTTTATCCTTAAGAGACAAGTTAGATAAATAATTATCGGATTTCTGCTGAGGAATACCATTGTTCTTTTTTAGCCATTAGATGGAAGTCTTCCAAAATATTTAAAATTGAAACAGCAATAAAACTTTGTGGTAAGAAATTACCAGGACAATTTAGAAAAAAAAAAAAAACAACAAAAACAAAACCCAAAGAAAACAGAAAAAACACAAAACAAACCAACAAAAACCACAAGGCAAAACCATTCTTGATTTTAGAAGGCTGTTTGGAAAGCCGATACAATACATCACCTTTAGCAATGACCAATAACTGTAGAATGAATTTATTTGCTTTGTAAAATATAATCAAGGGACATATCTAGCATAGTGAAAGACTGGGATGACAGGAAATCCAGGACTTCCTAACCCACCAAAACACCCTAACCAATAGGCTGCATAATATTATCCTTTCTTGTTAACTCTTGCCTGACATTGATATTGAATACGATGAAAGGGCACAAAATGATATTCCGTGCACAGTTGGAATTTGCAATTATGATTCAGTAAATATTTTTTAAAGTTTTTTTACTTGTTAAATCTGATTGATTTAAAACCTCTTGTTTTATTTTATTTCTATTTTGAAATAGTTTGAGGAGTTTTATGATTTTGTTTTAAATTTGAAAAACATATAAAAGTTTCTGCCCATTTGTATGGTTTCATTGAGCTAACTATTTCATTTCAAGGTAGGTAAAGAAAATATTTCTTCACAAAAACCTACTAAAATTTCTGATATTCTAAAGTAACTTTTCTGAAATAAATCATACATCCATTTCAATGATGGAAATATAGAAAACCAAGGAAGTATGACAGAGTTCAAATGAGCTTAAATTGAGTGTTCTGTCAAGATTTGATGAAAGTGGCTAAACCCCTTTAATAAATCAACAAGATAAGAAGTGAAAGTACTTCTAGAAAGGTAAAAGAGAAAATAAACAATAAGCTGAAAACAACAAAAGTAAATTACCTATTTTTCAGGTAGAGAAGCTATAGAATATGTTTTATGCAGAAGTGTAGAAAAAACATTTATACTTACTGTAAAAGGTTATATATATAGTTGTATTTTATTCTTAAATCTCTACCTTTAAATTTGTGAGCTAATTCAAAGAAATAGGAATAAGTAACTGCTGAATATAATGCAGTCTCTACTCTTTTATATCAGCCATTGAAGGCTCCACAAATTCTCAGGGAGGCTAGTGCTCACTGTGCTAGTGCTCAGTAATCTTCACACTAAAAGAGGAGACCAATGGGGCGCCAGGGGAATCCAGCTCCTGAAATGCCATTGGATTAACTGTTGCATGGACAATACATGAAGAGTGCATGGGGGAGTGGGATCTCTAAGGGTAAAATAGGGTTTTTTTCTTTGTTCAGGTTCCCTTGTGGAAGAGTCCCACCTTGAGCTCAAATAGACTAACTCTGTGGCATAACCTAGGGTCCAGGCTCTCCATTACAGTCTAAGACTCAATCCAGGCACACCTCGAATCCTTCCTGAGAGGTTTAGAAAGTGAAAGGGTCCAGTCTGAACTTCACTGCTCAGCAAAGGTGTGTATCTGGACTCTTCCATAACAATTACCCAGATCATTAATTAAAATATTGAATGGCATAGGGCTCTATGTTTAACTCTGAGGTACACCACTAATTACTGGCCTCCTACTAGACTTCGTATCACAGATATCCACCTTCTGGACCTGGCCAGCCAGTTTTCCATCCATCTACCTCACTTTTCTGCTCATCCAGTCCATACTTCACCAGCTTCTTTATGACAGAGTTCTGGGATGTAGAGCTGAAAGCTTTACTGAAATCAAGATAGAAATACCCATTGCTCTCCCTTCATCTTCCAAGCCAATGATATCATTATAGAAGGTAACCAGTTTGGTCAAACACGACTTCTTATTTTCAAATGCATGCTGACTATTCACGGTTCAGAAGACCGTGTTCTTCTATGTGCCTGGAATTTGTTTCTAAGATTAGTTACTCCATCACCTTCACAGGAATTGAGGTGAGGCTGAATGGTCTGTAGTTTCCTGTGTCTTCCTTCCTGCCCTTCTTGAAGATAGGAGAGATTCTTACATTCCTCCATTCGGTGAGTTAACCTTGGGGCACACCGTGTACCCACTAAGACGGCCTGTCACTCCCCCTTCTCAGCAGGACAGGGGAGAGAAAATATAACAAAAGGCTTATGGTTCAAAATGAGGACAGGGATATCACTCACCAGTTATTGTCATGGGCAAAACAGACTTGCCAGGGGCACAAGTTCTGCCAGAAAATGTAGTCCAGTGTGTTCACAGTCCCCTTCAGGTGCATGCACCTACTCTGACATGGATTCCTCCATGGACTACAGGTGAATATCTGCTCTAATGTGGATCTCCACAGGTTACAGGAAGACAGCCTAGCTCTCCATGGTCTTCATCATGGGCTGCAGGGGAATCTCTGCTCTGGCAGCTGGAGCACCTCTTCCCATCCTTCTTCACAAACCTTGATGCTCTTCTACATATTCTCACTCCTGTCTCCCAGCTACTGTTGGCAGCAGTTTTTCAACCCTTCATCTTCTTACAGAAGCTACCACAGTAGCTCCTCCACACCCCCTGCCCACTCGATCGCCGCCCCAGCCTTACCATGCAAATCAAATACACTGCAGTCCTCAGGGACATCTCCTAATTGTCCAGATCATTCAAAGATTATTGAGAGTTGCCTTGTAATGACATCAGCCAGCTCTCTGTCTAGCAGGATTAACCCTACTAGTGCCTACAGTGTTTTGCAGAAGACTGACTGGATTGATGCTTTTTTAAACATAAGCCTGTTTAGTTCAATGCTTATGTTGTATACTGTTCTTTTTTTTCCCCTTCTTGGTAGAATGGATAACATGAAAGATTCACTTACTAAAGAAACTGATCTATTTTTCAGTCCCTTGGCTGCATATGTATAACTGTATCAGCAACAGAAGATTATCTGGGGAAATAAATAGAAATAAAAGTCAAAGGGAACTTGGGCGAAGGAGAAATGGAGAGAGAAAACAAATTACTGCATAAGTAATAGACATTGACCTGATACTGCAAGTCTCTTGCTGAAATCAGACTAAAATCTCTGTGACTCTGATGTGTTCTTAGTTCCAGACAACATGGTAACCATTACACAGTGCACTTTTAGAGGACAAAATAATTTGATCTTTGATATTTGATATTGTCCAGGAAAGTTGTGGGTGCACCCTCCTTGGAATTGTTCAAGGCCAAGTTGGATGAGGCCTTGAGCAGTCTGATTGAGTGGGATGTGTCCCTGCCTATGGCAGGAGGGTTGGAACTACATGATCTTTATGGCACCTTCCAGCCCAATCACTCCACGATTCTATGATTCTCTTTGTACCTGGGAAATTTTGAATTATTGTCCATTATTTGACATGATTCACTGATTAGGAAAGAGAATGAAAAGAAATCCAAATACTGTCATTTAATGCAGTTAACATAACTGTGATCATTTATGAATTTTTTTGTAAATTCATTCAATGTGCTCAAGACAATCTTTGGGCATCTCAGTCAATAAAAACGGAAAAACCCCAAACCGACAAAGTCAGTTTCTTCAGTCTGATGAACACTTTGGTTTGGTTCCTAAACAGGTAAATATTATTGAAGCTGAAATACTGAACAGACGACAATCAAACTGTAAATTGGCAATAATTCTAATTTAGATGAACAATTTATGTAAAATGTAGTTACCTGAAAGTATACATATTTTAAATGAGTATTTCTCAGTATTTGTATAAAAAGATGTGTATTTTTTTTTTCTATCTCAGTTTAATAAACTGTCAGGATGCTTGCAGTGTAACTCTGTCCTTATAATCTCCCTACATGGACATCATGAATGCATGACTGGAGTTACATAATCAAGATTTCAATCAACAGCATCTAACTTGAAAGTAGCCTGCAAAGAACTAGTGCTATAGTGTATATGGCTATGTATATACAGCTAAATTATTGTAGTAAATGGGACTGATATGCAAACTTGCTCGAATAAGACATTAAAGACTAAAAAAAATAATATCTGTCTAGTTCTTTTGAATAAAAAATAGCATGTCAAAATGAATCTTCAGCCATTTAAAAACTCAGAAATGCTTTGCAGCTTTTCTAAAATGAAAGAATTCTTGCAATTTTATTAGAATACCATAACCATTAAATTTTCACTGGATTTCTTGAAGAAAGATTTCTTCATGTATTAGATTCTTTGTTCAACAGGATTATTTGCACATTGCAAAAGCTTAAGGGTCATGTGCAAATTGAGCTAACAAATTTTCTCATTTTCTTAAGAATTAAAGGATTTTACTAGTTTAGTTTGAAGACAAAGATTTTATACTTAATTATTTTATATGGTTTTGGAGATATGTATTCCTATTTTTTTACTCAGAGGGAAGGATATTAATTAATGGTATTAACATAACTTGGATAAGTCTGAACTGCTAACACTAAGGAAAACCAGCAACTGAGAAGTAGTATTATTACATGAATACCAAACTTCTTATTGAACAAAGTCTGCTATCCTTCTTTCCTAGGAGTTTTGTTTGGTTTCTTTTGTCAGGTTTGTTTTATTTTTAAAAACAATATTATGCATCATTCTTTATTCTTCTAAATCCAAGCTATATTTCTGTAAAGAATTTAAAACTACAGTATCACGTGGGTCACACAATATGAAAAGCTTCATATCATAATATATTCTTTTTCTCCAGCTATCACTATTACCAAGCTCAATATGGTGTGTTGTACTACAGTGTAACTTCCAGAAAAATGTTTAATTTTTCTTTGACCATACAGAACAATGATGTTGTTACTTTATTTAATATTTGATTTAGCTTTATTGTCAATGTTCAGAACTTAAAATGTGTGACACATTTTAAGCTGATATATGCGTAACACATATGGTTGGTATGTTTTGGGATTTATAGACCCTGTTCATATCCAATGTGTTTCTTTTACTATTTCTTTTAAATTTTCTTACACTTTTTCAGCTGATGGGACAGTTTTTTTGGGTCTTTTGAAGGTCTGACTTTCAAAATGCTACAAATTGGGATAATACAGAAAAACGTCTTTGCAGCTACTTCCTAACTACTGATTCCCTTGGAACTCTAGTCAAAGCATCCTATTTAGATGTAGTTCCATGTTACTCATAGTCTTAAAGGGAAGTCTGTCAGCCTACAACTGCTGTGTTTACTATGACTATTACCAACATTATATAACATTCATTTTCATGAATCTCTTGAGGATTCTTATGTGTGCATCTTTTAACATACCTATACATACCATTACCAACCCAGGCTGCATAATGAATGTAAGTTTTGATCAGATTTTATTTCTTCACACCTCTTGTTATCCAAATAATTGTAATGATTTATGCTTTTTCCTCCCTCATTTTTCTTTAAGTTCACTCTCCTGAATTTAATTGGTAAAAACTAAAAATGCCTCCTCCTTTTCTCTAGGGTATCAGGATGCATATTTAACATCAATCATATAGCACTAGTGTGAAATGATTCTGTTATCAAAACTAACTAGAAGGTAATGGATGTTTAGTTTATTCTTGATAAATACTATTATATACTTTTTACTAGAAACACCTTTATGCATGAATATAATTTAATGGATAGACAGGTGAATTTAGAGCACAAACGATTGTTGGAGGTTTTTTTGCATTCGTAAGTGGAAGATTACATTTATACAGCTGTAAAATTACCAATAAATACGTGAAAGATATGCAGGTGGCCAAGCAACTCTATGTGGAAAAATCTTAAATTGTGCCTCTACCAGTGAGATGGGGAAAAAGACCCTTGTAATTTTACTCACAGAAATTCTTTGTGAACAGCTTAAGGACATCTCACAGATAGACAAATGCAACAGCTTGTAGACCTTCTGCAAGAAATAAAATAAACCAACAAGGGTGCTGTAAAGAAAGACATGTTGTAGGTTTTTTTAGATATTTTCCTCTATTTCTGCTTTATTTATATAGTTTATAAAAGTAAATTACTCATCTGGAGTGCTGCTCTTAGAACAGACTGTTTCTCTATGGGGAAGAAGCCTTGCAAAGCATTTTGCTTTTATAGAAAACAGTTGAACTTAAACTCATG
Organism: Clamator glandarius; assembly: GCA_033459285.1. Lineage (NCBI taxonomy): Eukaryota > Metazoa > Chordata > Aves > Cuculiformes > Cuculidae > Clamator > Clamator glandarius. The sequence continues at coordinate 152,003 of JAUNZM010000022.1, forward strand.
GGATGATGTCTGCAAGACTAAAAAGCATTGCTTTTGCTTTTGAAAAGGAGAATCAATCTAATTTGAGAATAGTGACAAACAAGCTGAAATAAATAAGGCACTGTGGAAATTACATGGTCTAGCACTGACTTGGAATAAATAGGCATACCTAGAGTAGCTGTGGGTTTGTAAACAGTGGTAAACTTCCTTAAACTTCCTTCTCTAAGCTATAGTAATCACTGGGGAAATTAAAAAAAGAATTCAAAAATACCCTCCTGTTCCGTGACATATCACAGATGTGAAAGGGTAAGTAAATATTTCCATGCGAACTCTTACCTGTTGCCTTTTTAGGTCCTCGGTGATTACAAGGTCATTAGTAATAAGTGTGATAAAGCTTAATCCTTTTTTTGGCTGTGAGGAAGTGGTAATAATAAATCACTTAAAGTGTTTGGACATAATATACATATAAAAATTCAATCTCTTTGTTTTGCCTCTGAAAGTATACAAACAGAATAATATAATATATAACTATTCCTTGAATAGTGGGTTCAAAACCCACTGTTTTCAAAACTACAGCCCTTTCAGTTTGTATTCAGGGTACTTGATGAGTAGAACTCAGTTGAAATCCTGAAAGTTATGCTTGCAAAATCTTGCTGCATAAGGCTCCATTTATACACAGTGGATGGTAATTTAATTGGCTTGGAATAGGAAAATCTGTGTAAAACTATATAATACGTATATTTTATAGTAATGGAGGATTCCCTGTTTGGTAGCCTGGTTGATGAAAAGTCAGTCAGATTGTCACAGCATGTTATAGCAACAGCAAATGCCACAGCTATTTTTTCTTAAGCACACTATGCCTGCATTTCTATAGGGAAGAAGTACAGCACAGAGTCATTTTGTCATTACAGGTTTGTTCAAAGTCTCTCATGGCAGTAGTTCACAGTCTTTGATGTAACAGATGGTCTTTAACTGTAGTTTTCCAGTTTGTGGTGCTAGTACCACACGGTTGAGGATTTGCCTTGAACAAGCCCTTACAAGATTTGAATGGCTTACATGCAAGACATTCACTATACTTTTAATGGGCATAAAAATTGGCTTAAGGCATTTATGTTGTTCATTGTATGTCCCTGTTGTCTACCGCAACAGAGTTGAGTCTACACAACCTTGCTGTAATATTGAGGATTTGATACTGATGTAAGATAACAGTATCTTAGACTTAGAAATTATTAAAAAAACTTTACTTCTTAAATATATCATCAACCACTTTTTCTTTTTATCAACAAGATTTATTTAACATTTTAAAGTAAGAATACGGATAAGTGTCCTCACATTGAGCTTTTTTAATTTGAAGAACAGAATGTTATTTCTATAAATATTAGATGTTTCATATGCACATTATACATTTTTGTAGGGATTGTAAGTATTCATTGAAAAACATATTAAATCTGATTTTTATACTAGTATAAATCACTAGATTTTAGGTCACATTTTAGTAATATTCCATTTTTCAGAGATAAACCCAAATTAAAAAAATATAGATTGAAATTTCAACTCAAAAGGGAAACTAGAATTCCATTTTTAAAAATCTTTTACTTCTTCCACTACTTGTTAAGCAGTTGCGTAAGATATTAAAAATTTCAAAACAGTGTGCTACCCTATTAATTTATTATCTATTTCTAAGTATTCATGGGTGCTTTAAAAATTTAAACAATCAGTGTAGTTGAAAGGAAGGCAGTTCTAGTTTTAACAACCTGTTCAATAAATGGGTCAAACTTTTTGATTGTGACCACGTATTCTGCACAGAGGGACTGGGTGAGATGTCGGGTTCTTTCCAGATGTCAATAAGAAAAGACTGAGAGCAAAGAGTGAATCAGAGTTGCTTTAATAATAATATGGAAACAGGAAGAAAAATATAGTGAGCAAATCCTCAGCTGCTAGGATTCACACTGTTGACAGAATCAGACAGAATCTGAATTAATTTCCACAGCACACCACACATTCTTCCATGGAGAGGTTCTATCTCTCTCCTGTGCAGTGGTGCCTTTAATCTTATGTGACAAATCAAGTCATGTATCTTCTCCCAACAGATAAGAATGCTATAACTTCCATACTATCCTCTATAGAGAAGCATAGGCCCACGTGGGGCATTCCAGAATGTTGTTTTACAGTGTTACATACATGGAGTTAAGCAGCAGTTTCTCATGCTAACCTATGGGCTTCTCAAGCCTTAGGCACAGGGCTCAATAGAGCAGACAGAACCTGTAGGATAACCACCTCCCAATACTTCATGAGCCTGGAAATGGCTTAGATGAGAGCTTCCTCCATAATCTTCTCAGGTTCTGAGACAAGACTGACTGACCAGCCTGCAGTTCTCTGAATCTTCCTTCTTGTCTTCCCTGAAGATGATATAAACTTGCCTTTTCCTCAGCTTTAGAGATCTCTGCCTGAAGGTCTGCAGATCTCTTTCAGCGCTTTTGAATGCACCTTTTCACCCTGTGGACTGGAATATGTTCAGTTTATGCGATCAGTCCCCTTCTCTCATGAGTAATACTCCATCCCTCAAACTTTGTGATGAAAGAGAGAGACTTGGAAAGCCTGAAAGTGGACTTCCCCTGTAAAGACCAGCGCAATACAGGAGAACCTCCAGCTTCTCCAGGCCTTATGAGGAGCGGCTGAGAGAGCTGGGGTTGTTTAGCCTGGAGAAGAGGAGGCTGAGGGGAGACCTCATTGCTCTCTACAACTACCTGAAAGGAGGTTGTGGAGAGGAGGATGCTGGCTTCCTCTTCCAAGTGACAGGGGACAGAATGAGAGGGAATGGCCACAAGCTCCACCAGGGGAGGTTTAGGCTGGACATTAGGAAAAAAAGTTTCACAGAAAGAGTCATTGGGCACTGGAACAAGCTGCCCAGGGAGGTGATTGATTCACCTTCCCTGGAGGTGTTTATGGCACGAGTGGACGAGGTGCTGAGGGACATGGTTAAGTATTTGATAGGAATGGTTGGACGCGATGATCTGGTGGGTCTCTTCCAGCCTGGTTATTCTGTGATTCTATGATTCTTTACTTCCTGTCTTTATATTTCTTGCTCTATCCAGCAATGAGGTAACACTTTCCTTGGTCTTCCTTCTGCTGCTAACGTACCTGTAGAACCCTTTGTTATTACACTCAACATGCCTCTGTGGTTTCAGATTCCATAAAACTTTGGTTGTAATCTCATCCTACATGTTACTATGGGGAAACAATGATATCAAATGAGTAGAGGTTAATGTTACTAACATGTGTTTTCTGTTTTATGCTTTTCAGTAAGTCTTAAAAATGGAGTAAGTGATTTCAATATTAAAAGTTACGCAGGAACAAAAGAAAATACAATTAAGAAATACTAATTCAAACTTGATAGTGATTAGATGTCCCTTGTTCTAGGCAAAGCTAATTTTGGAGAAAAAAAGCACTGCCACTACCACCATCATAACAAAAAAACAAAGAACAAAAACTAGCTCTACTTCTCAGGGTCATTACATTTTCATTTGTCAGCAATGATAGCATTACTTTAAAAAAATTAGTTCAAAGACTGAAAATATTAAATTATTTTTTTCTCATTCTAGACAAACTGGAAATTAGAAAAATATTTAAATAAAATGCAGCCATAAAAAATTCACAGAATACATGCAAGTGGGAAAGTATTTTTAAAATCTTTAAAAATTAAAAGACTGTTTTTAAGATAAATATACAATTGATAAATACACATTTTTTAAAATATTCATCTAGTACTAACCAGTGTTCTGAAGATTGTTAATATTGATTAATTTAAGCAAATTTTAAAATAACTGAAAAATCTAAATATTGTGCACGTAACATACTTTTACTTACTTTTGAGATGCAATTAAATAAAGATATTGAATAATATTAACAATTATGATCTGAAAGTATCTTATTTCTCTGTCAAAGAAAAAGTCTGTAGTTCAACCCTTACACTGAAGAAAAGAATGTGACTAATTTCTTTTTCAGAAGGAACTGTGTCCACATCTACTCAAAAAGAGACAGCATCTCCTGAAATTACCTTGGGAACATGTATATGAGTTATTTCTTCTTGCAAGAACATTCTTCTTAGACTTTGGCCTTGCAAGCCAGTGGGGGACTGGTCACATGAAAAATACTGGCAGGATCATCTTCAAATCACTTCCATAATTCTGTTACAAACTTAACCTTAAAGAGCGATGTGATTTTACAGAGAAGAGTGGAAAATTGTTTGTCACACTTTTAAACAGCTCAAGGCAGACTGCCAGCAAGAACTGCGATCAGAAATGTTTGACAGGCTCAGAGATTAGGGAACATTTGCTAAACTGTGTTTGCTTCCTTCAGTGTTGTGTTTCAGAATACATAAAATGACAATGCAGAGGTGGCTATGAAGGACAGAAAAGTACGGAAAAAAGACTGAGTTCTAGCAATACAAAATGTAAGAGAACTTCTATACTTCCTTGTACAAGGAACAGACATTTAAATTTATAAACATTTCTGTATTCTTGCTGTAATGAATACGGTGCTGAGAAGCTATTAGCTAACTAGCTAAATACCCAGATAAGCAATATTGTAACATGAATTATATGTCTTTGTAAATAATTATATTTACAGATAAAATATTAAACCTTAATTTTTTTAAATAATGTATATCTGTATATAACAAATGAAATATAATGCAGTACCCTCTTAACTAATACTAGCAAAATGCAAAAAAATTACTAATTTTCACGTTACACTAGGTTTGAAGGTATTTTATTACTTTATTGAATAGTATAGTCACACATTATTAATCAGTTCTTACTTAAGCAAAAAAATTAATACCTTTTTTCAATATATTTCTATGCAGTATTGAATCTCTTAACCTCTTCCGTGACATTGACTAACAATGGGCACCAGATAGCTATATTGTCCTCAATTTATTCATGTTTGCAGACAGTGAATAATCATTGCTGTACAGGGTGTGGTCAGTAATCTTGGTATTGAAAATCTCTGAAGTAAGGTGGAGTAGTAAGAAGAAAGTAAAATAGTAAAACTAATTTTTAATTACAAGTTTTAAAGACGTTTGTGGTGTTTTCAAACTACTGCACTTATCTATTTTCATAAAACACAAGATTTCTTTGGAGTTCTTTTTGTTTTCACCCTCAGTCAAATGGAGGAGGTTCCCCTCTGCAATTTCCCCATCCCTTGTCTCCCTGCATTCTGAGGTGGTATCCTATTCTGTGAAGGATTATGGTATTTAGGTTTGATGTGCCTGGACTGGAATGTAATACAGTGGGAAAATAGCTGGATTATTTGGACTGAATTTGGGGAATATTAAGTAACCCATGATAGTGGCGCACAGCATCGAGCACATATGGTATTGGGATGCCTGTGCTTACACAATAAAGAGGATGAAGCAAAGTCAAGTCCTGAAGACTGTGGATATTCTGTTTAAGGGAGATCTGTATGTTATTTGGCTGGCAAAAGAAAGCTGGATCTGGACTTATAGAGTAAACTGTGTCTGCACATGAAGTTGGTACTAAGTTTGTGTAATTATATTCTGCCTCTCAATAGAGCTTGTTATGGAAAGCTTAAAGTTGCACCAACTACAGTTACATTGTGTTGATACACTGTGAAGCTCCAAGGTAGCAAACTCCTGTCCGTTTAAAATTCATAGCACAGAATGATCTCCTGAGGATGTCTCCAAAGTAATTGTTAGCATAGCTCAGGTTGTTTTGATCAATTTGCTTTCAGATATTATTAAAAATAAGAAGGCTGACTAACTTTTTGCCAGATGGGAATGTGTCCTTACACGAAAAATACCTTGCTTTTTATAGTACCATTTTATTGCTAACAGATAGAGAAGAGAAATAGTTTTAGATATGGCAGGCAGAGGTATTTCAGTGAGTAAAAAGATAACAGAAACTTAAAGAAAAGTAATGAAATTAAAATAGGAGCTCTAGAAAAAGAACAGCTCCTGTTAGATTTACTTTGGTAACCTGGAATAACTCTTGATAATTCTTTTTCCATATTAGTTTTAAGTGTTTGCATTAGCTAGTATTGTTCAAGGCAAATGTTGGTACACCTGGAAAAGATAAGATCACAGTTTTGGCGCAAACCAAACAAAATAAAGATCTTCTATGAAATAAAAAACCTTATATATGTTTGTAAGCCATTTTCAACATTTTCAAGTCCCTTTATTACAGTTTTTGGAAGATGAAGTTGATATCTTTGAAAAACATCCTTAAACACCGGCTTGTTTAGCTTCTCTACTAAATCATATGTATTACCTTGTAATACTCCTGACATAAATGTTGTGGGGATTTTATGGGCCTGTTTTGTTTGCATGCTTATCCAGGGATAAGTGGTAATTGTAAAACTTTATACAGAGATGGAAAGTAGTATTCTTACTCTTTATACATTAACATAAAATACAGAGTTTATGTAATGTGTAAAGGATAACAGAAAAACATTGGTTTCTTTCCTGTTTCAACTGTACATCTATATGTTTTTATATTTGTGCTCTCTTCATCACATGACATCAGCAAGGAATTATTCTCTCTGATTTTTCCATCTCATATGATGCAAGTAAATTATAAATTTTGTTAGATTTTATAGTAAGAAGAATTACAGGTGTCACTCATAGCTCGCTCTGTTAACACCAGAAGATTAAATGATCAGCGGAGTATTTATGCAATTTTAAAAATAAAATTGTGGTATCTAAAATATATACAGATATTATTTTAGAAATAAATTATTTGAAAAATATCACACGGAAGTAGTAGTTGACCTGTTTTCTTGTTTGAGGGTCACATTGCTTTTTAGGCCGTGTCAGTCTTCTAGTTGGTATGTAACAAGACAATAAGCAGAAAGCAAGAGTTAAGTTATACATTATTTCAATTTTAAACACTTTAGGTGTAGCAGGATGTGTTGGTACTATATAAAAATATTTTATCTTCTCTGTTATTAATTTCATCCATAGTTTATACCAAAGGATAAAAAAAAAAACACAATAGGCTTCCAAAGGTTAAATAGCAAAATAGTACAAATAGCATACAGTTTTATGACATACTCTTATTTTGAACAGATGAATCTTCATATAGAAACATAATTTACAATAAGATCTACTATATGCACAGTTTCTTCAGTGTTTAGGAACAGGTAAAAATATCATTAATACAGTGATATAACAGTGACCAGGTACTAGCTGATCCACTGTCACTTCAGGAAATATTGTTCTTTATAATACTGGAAACATTCTAAACGCTCAACAGTCTTTAAATATTTATATTTGTATTTGGTTTCTTTGAAAGGTTCAAGAATTGTAACTAGTATTCTAAAACATAAAAATATAAAGTCGCTTTAACTGGGTCTTAGAAGGTTCGTAAGTTCCAATTGGTTTGAGTTAAGGTTAAAAGACACCCATGATCCTTTTCAACAGTCGATTTTGTTTTACATTTGTATTGTCATAGGTTATGGCTGTAGCTGCTTGGAGGATGGCATTGCTTTGTAGGAGAGAAGGGACAAAAGAGAGAGTGAAAAAAGAAAAAGGAAAATAAAAATGAGAACAAGAAAAAGAAGAGGTTGAGAAACAGAGATCACAACCTTGTTTCCAGTGAAGATTGTCTCAGTAGCCCATCTGCTGTCAAGGTCCTCTGGTAATGGGCATGCAACCAGTTGCCCAGGGAGACACCTGTTCCATGCCCCTTCCTTTCCACCCAGATAAATTTACATTAAAAGCAAAAGGAGGTGTGAGTTCTGTCTGCACATGTTAAACAGGTGTCTCTGAGGGTTTCTGAGGGTCTTTTGTATTGATTACCCACAAAAATGCCAGGCATAGAGTTCCCAGGTTGGCCGAATGCAACTTCTTCTCTCCTACTGGCAAGGAAGTCAGTTCCTGGAACGTATTCCAACCTGTGTCCCCATTGTGGTTCCCATCATCACCATGTTCTAACCGCAGAACCTTCTGTTTGAAAAATGCTTGAGACAATCTGACTGAAAATAATTTCATGCATATAGACATCTCTCCAAAGCTCAGCATGTCGTGTTTATTCCTTGTATATCAAGTGTCTGTATGTGTAATTACTTAAGGGCCAGTTCTCACTTCTTTTCCTCCAACTTACCAGAGCTTTTCATTAAGCATAAATGCTCTCTATTTATGATCAGAACATCAAGTAAATATCAAGTAAATTGAACATTACATGAGATTCCTGCATATGATGCCCTCAAGAGAAAGAAACAAGAAAGGAACTGTCACTGTGCATATTAGCCTTTCACCAGAGTAATCAGTTTCCTTAAGCAGTTCCTAGAAAAAAGACAGCACATCATGGGCCTAGCTTTATATGAAACAGGCTCTCTGAGGTCGTCTGAGGAGGACATCTCCTGATTGTATGTTGAAAGAGTGAAAACATGAATATAAACTAGAAGCAAAACAAACTTACTCTTAATAAGTGCTCAAGAACCTCTAAAATCAGGTACTTCTTAAAACATAATTTTTAATGGATTTTTTATTTATTAGTAATAAGTTTCCACAGAGACCCCAGTAGATTGGCTGAAGGGCTCAACTGTGCTCTGTAGTGGGTCCATTGGAGCTGTCTGGAACTGGCTGTGTCTATCATGGGGTAGTCTCTGGCTTCTGATCACAGAGGCCACCTCTGCAGCACCCTACCTGTGATGGATACCCAATACTCTATCTCGTAATGTCTTACATGTGATGTTTACATAACATCTGTCTACATTACAACTAGGTTGTTTTTCTAAAATAGTTGCTGATGGTTTTTGTGACATTTTACAACATATTTGTTTGTTTCATATTTGACTTTCACATATGTTGCTTTTAACTGCTGATTTAAACACCCAGCAGTCTGTCTTCTACACATTTATTACACAAGATCACTGGAATTTTCCCAAACATTTATCCAGTTACTGAGGTGACATTCTCCCTAACCAATGTAGAATAAGAAAATTATGGTCTTAAATATTTAAGGACAGATTTGCAGTTTTGTGGCTTGGTCATTGTTGTTTTTCTGTCAGATCCATAACTCACAAGGCAGTGGAACTGCAGTCTCGAAGAAAAATCACTTAAAGCCATCAGTAACGCATGTGAGAAGCTTCCCCATTAGACAGCAGGGCAAAAGGTCAACGGTGTTAGAAATGCTTTATGATCTTTGGAAAAGTAAAGGAACTGTTGAAGATTATTTATTTATTTATTGACTTCTTATAAGAGTTTTAACTCCTCAAGTCTTCCTGGGTGTGAAGAGCAGACTAACTACAACCTACTCTTTAGCACTCCTCTTTAGATTTTTATTCATGGATGATTGTTGTGAAGTATCAGGGTTCTGTGTATATTTTTTTATTTATGTTTTATAGTATACTATAATTCAATTTATATGGACACATAAGAAAATCTCGAAGCCTTAGTAAAAACATCCTGTGTCTAAAATGAGTTCATATTGAAATTATTAAAGCAAGTCAACTTAAATTTCTCCTTTTACTCTATGCAACCAGTTAAATTGAGTGTATATATTTCATTCCTATGCCTATACAAATATCATGTGAGCATAATTGCCCTGTAAAACTGTTCATGCCTCAAGGTAGGAAATATTGCTTTCAGTGTGGCAATATATTTGCTACTTATAGGAATTATAATACTTACAAAAACTTGTAAGATTAGATGTACTGATAAACATAAACCTATTTACTGAAAGTGTACATTAAAAACAACAGATCTGTGATTCCTAGATCCTGCTGCACTGGGTACTCCTACTGCCATTACATCTTTACTACAAAGAAAATTTAAATTTTTTTGAGAAATAAATTTAAGCTGAATATATTGAAAATCTGAAATTCATGCCTAAAATAACAAGAAATATTTTTCTTTTAATTTATTATGTTTTGACGCTTGTCTAAGACTTATTACTACAAAAAAAATCCTAGTGCTTGTTTCCAGCCATATCTGTATAAGAACTCTGAACAGGAACATCTTTTTGTATAAGTGTATACGAACAACATTTTGTCCATATAAAGATATATTTGCAGACAACATGTTCTGTGGTATTCTTGGACTGTGTTTTGTTCACCCACAGGCTTAGCCTTGAATGAACACAATCAGTCTTGCTGACATGGACCCGGGACAGGGTGCATCAGAGGCTAACCAAATTTGTTCAATTTAGTCAAAGTGATTTGATTTAACTAGCAGTTGTTACCTTTCTGTTCTTTCTCCTGACAGGCAGATTTAGAGCCTTATAAAATACACAGGCTGAAAGCCAAGACATCACTGACCTACACTATGCTAGATGACCCGTGAGAGCCCTAGTAAAACAAACAAATTAAGGTTTCATAGTCAAAACAATCAGCTCTGGGATGACTTGAAAGGACAAACTTTAACTAATCATGGTCTTTCGTACAGTTAATAATGTTATATCTGACTTACGTGATACAAATTTCTTTTTAGGAATGTTGACCAGAAGCTGACCAATAGACTATAGCTCTGAAAATTTTGAAAAAAAAAAAAAATCCGAACAGGCACAGTTAAGATACTATGACTAAAAATGAAAATGTAGTACCAAAGTAATATTCATTAATGAATTGTTCTTTAACTATTCATCAGTTCTGTTGTCTGATGATGGTGCCCATAATCAATTAGTAGGAAAACTGTCAAATGGGTTCTTTGATTTGACAGTAGCTGTGAAATACCAGGCCTGGTCTGGTGATCTGAAGGATGTTATTATATAAGCACTTCGGAAGCTCTTTGAACTTCAAGCAGAAGGAAATGAGAACGTAAGGAAGATAAAAAAAGTCTCTGAAAACAATTATATTGCCTATAGGTGGTGAAAGAAAAGCAGCCTGAAATTAAACAAATGAAAGCCACTAGGAAGCTGTTGAGCTGCATGCATTTACTGCTTGCTTGTGCAGGAGTGATAGCTATTTAACACATTCACATACTGGAGTTCCTTACAAATGTCTTCTCTTATGAAGATGCAGACTCATAGTATAGTAAGCAACAGAAAAAAAATGAAATTGTGTCCAGTTCATTTAACTTTCATTCAGTTCCAAATTTTCAGATTATATTGTACATTCACAAAATGCCTCCCTTTTGCCCCCCCGCCCCCATGTCTAGCTTCAAATAAGAAATATTTTTTAATTAATTCACAGTATCTACTTAAAAGAAAAGCAGCTGTTTAGCATTGGAGTGCATTGTCTCCCTTCACCATTACATGGAGTTTCCACTAATTCCTGCTTTCCACTCTCACTTACAAAAAGAAAGTAACAGGTTTTAAAAAAATGTAATCACTTATGAAATACTACTTAATGTGTGTTCTATTTCTGAAAAAAAAATCCCACCATAATCTAAAACTATCTAAGGTGTGTCTATTCTCCTGCCCTTGAATACGTACATTTAATGCTAGCATAATTCTCTCTGTCTTATCAGAAGTGTAAATTAAGCTTACATGAGATAAACTTGGAACTTATTTAAAAATTCCTTCCATTTAACCATTATTAGGTTCTTTTTCAAAGAGTCAGTTTGACACTTCATAAATTATCAATTATTTTCCTGTAATAATGCTTGCAATCTCTTCCTGTAGGTTATCTGGAAAAGGATACTCAAGAATGACAAGCTGCATTTATTGTCATTGGAGCTAAGCATAAGACTTCTGCAGCATTCAGGGTATTCCAAGCTTCTTATTTATTCAGAAGAACATTCATGTGAAAGACACTAGTCTCATAAAAGCTAAAGTTGGTTTTCTTTATTGCGGCAAAATTTAAAATGCACAAGAGATGAATGTCAGGAAAAGGCAGAAGATTGTTAGCAGGTGTTAATAAGGAAGGAATGTGTACAGCCATATATTCTGGTAATTTGAAGCTACTCCCCAATAGCTTTAGTGTATTATCAGAAAACTGTAGCGGTCAATAGACATCAGTCATACAGATGCAAAAAACATACGATACAAAAAAAAACCCAAACAAACCCTGAAAAGAAACAAACATGAACATTCATTTTTTATATGTTAATTTTCAAGACAATGAAAACTGCTGATAGAATTTCTTGACCTTCTCAGACACAATAGCTATGTGAAAATTCACTAACACAAGTAAAATTCTGTGAGAGATTCAGTGATTACAGAGGCACAACTGTTTCCAGTGGCTGTGAACATTTTCTAAAATAAGTCTGTAGCAGCACTTGATCACTGCAGTAGCTGAAATTAAATACTAAAACCAGTGTAAAATAAGAACATGAAAGATTTTATTAATATCTAACATTTTGATCTAATTTGTTGCTGTATGTGAGAATCCTGAAATAATACAGATGATTTTACAAACTGTAATTGAAAACATAGTGAAAGACTTAGATCCATTTACTGTTATGATATTGGTACTGGCAAAAAAATCTGTCATTGATACCTCTTTTGTTGTTGTAATATACTTAGTAATTTGTTTCTAGAAAAAAACACCCAAAGCAAAAAAACCCTTAGGATATGGCATATTAGGATGAAAGGATATATATATCTATAAAGTGGATAATTCTAGAAATGTATTGTATTGAAACTGTACTGCTTTATAAATTTTAAATATTTTCAAACAATATATAATAAAGCATCTTAGGATAGAAATTGTGTATTGTCTGTATAATGTGACTTTCAAACCTTGTGATGAAAAGTGTTGCTGTCAATTGTTTGATCCTAGCTCTGATTCACTTGAATGACAAATGTCTGATTCTGGTATCATTCACAAAAAAATAAATCTTTTTCATTTTGTAGTAAGTATATTGTTAAATAAATCCATGGAATTAGCTCTGTGGAAAGTGAAATAAGACTAAGTTAAGTGTTGCAGACTCATTTGCTTTGAAATAGTCTTAAATTCATCACAAATGCATCATAATTGGGATCACAATGTCCTGGAAAAAAGCTAATATTGTCAAGTGAAAATCTTGTTCTAATTGTCTTTATTAGACTATTTCAGTCTTGTTGTACCTGAATGATTGGATATTTTGTTCCTGGAAATTGTTACAAAACCTCATTGTTTATAGTTAAGTCATTCAAGGCGTTTTCAATTGTGTAGTTTTCATTTTCTTATTCTTTTGTTAAACATTTATTTAGATTTTTTTTTGAAGAGTTGAGAAAGCAGGCTCCAAGTTTCTTTACAAATTCTGTGTGTTCTAGGAGTGAAAACTGTCAGTGATGGCAAATCTCCCATTTTTGAAAGATATCACTTTCTAATATGCAGTCTGTTTAATGGCATTTTAGTAGAGTAAGCTTTGTAAGCAAAAAAACTCTTAAAAATCAACACTGTTGCCCCTCAGCCAAAAAAAAAAAAATGGAATTTACTTCACTTTATATTTTACAATCCAGAATTTAACAAGTGAAAGCACATAACTAACCTACAAGGGATGATTCCTACGTCCACAATCTATAACTAAAATCATGTCTACATGAGCTGAAGAAAGTTGAAGATGTTATCTGTGGCTCAGCAGGAACTTGAACTCTGAAGGAAATACTTAGTGGTTAATAGGGAAACCTCTTATATTTCCTATTTCTTTTTATAAATTGATTTGAGTACTTAAGAGTACCTTTCCAACCTCTGGACCTACAGTCTATCATTAAATACTTCATTCGTTTACGGTTTTATTTTGAGTTAATAAAATCTGACTTTTAATTAACAACTATTTATATCCTACAGCTTCAAAATGGCCACTTGATTGCTGTCACAATAAATTATTACATCTGTTCACCTTACTGATTAAAAATTGTTACAGATAATTGATTCATTCACTGTCTCTGTAATACCACAATTCTCTGAAAGCAGGCTGTACAATAAATTCCTTTAATCAGTCCTTCCATGCTGAGTGAGCAATAATGGAATGGCAGTATTTGATCATCTTTGCTTAAGACTTGGAACACTCTGTCCTTAAGATAATTTGAATGTGAGGAAAAATGGACTGATACTGAATTTTGATCTATTAGTGACCAAGATGTATATAATTGCTGTTAAGCATGTAAAGTTTTGCTTGAGTAAACATCTTAAAAATTTCTGTCTTTTGCAAAAAAATTTTTCTAAGAATTGGAAAGTGATTTTGTGAAAAACGGTTTCAACAATATACAATTCTAAAACCAGTAATATAATTTCACTGAATTCAAGCTCAAAATACACTGTAAATCATATTTTCTATGAGTTCTCTCCCTGAATTATTTTTTCCCCATTTAAAGGACAGATGGTGTTAAGTTCATTTGAAAATTCAGTTTCCTGGATATCATTTAGAGTCAAAATGTCAAAAAAAACCCAAAAAAACACTGCTGTGTAGTTCTCTACTTAGGAACATTAAAATAGCTCATTTCATTCTGCTACCACCATTGGGATATTCATACTTTGAAAACAAAGAGCTATCCTCATCTATCCTGAGTAGACTAAACTAAAAGAAAAGAATTTGATCACCTAGATTTATTTATGATGGGGTCTTCCTCTTTCACAAGAGCTTTCCACAATAGAAGCAGAAGTTTCTAATGGACTGATAAAGCATCCACATTTAGCAAAAGGAGCATGGAGATTTACCTTTGATTTCCAATTAAACACATGTTCTTTGGGGGAGAGGGTTGGGGTTCTTTTTAGCAGTTATTCTTTACTGCCTCTTGTAGGTAACATCAATGGAAAGGTCAAATCTCATACTCTGTCATGGTTGAGAGCCAGAAGGGAGATTTTGGCAGCAAATTATCCAAAGACCTCTGAAGAACCTAATCATAGTAAACAGTTTAAAGTCTCCAACAGGGATTTAATAAAAGCTATGGTGTGGGAAACACAGTTCAGTGAACATGCCTCACAGTACAAATATTATTATTGTCTTTATTAGTGAGCATACAAATAAAAAGACCTTCCTAAGATTAACTTCTATTTAATTTTCGTACATGTCACAGCTACAAAGTCATTAGAAATGGCCAAAAGAATATATCAATTCAATATTCTAGAGTACTGGATAGAAGGCAACCAGACTAATTGTTTTGATTTTTCAGGTTTATTTATTAAATTGATTTAGAACTGCCGATTCAAATAAAGATTTGTATTATGTAAGTTTACAGGATCTGCCTGGAATGGAGTTAATGTTCTTCATAGTAACCTGGGTGGTACTATGTTTTGGATTTGTGACCAAACAGCAATGATAACATAGCAATGTTTTGGCCATTTCTGAGCAGTTCCTATCAGCGTTGAAGTCTTCTCTTGTTCTTACTCTGTCTCCCTAGAGAGTAGGCTGAGAGCAGGCCAGAGGCTGGGAACACATGCAGCTGGGATAGCAAACACAATTGACCAAAAGATGTTACATACCATATAAAGTCATGCTTAGTAATAGAACTGTGGGTAGTACTTCTGAAGTAGTCATTATTTGAAGACTGGATGGACATCAGTCTGTTTGTGGCAAGTGATCATTTCCTACCTTTGCATCATTTGTCATTTTTTAATTTTTGCTTCACTGATAGATCCGTCTTGAGCTCAATCTATAAACTCTTTGATATATTCTTTTATTTTATTTTTTCCACTCTGCCTCCTCTCAAATAACTTTGCTAAAGTTTTAAATATTTTTTTTTAGGAAGGATATTGTCACTAAAATAGATTTAATCCTAAATTTCATTATTACTTCTTTATAGAGTACAATTAAATTGCATGCTGCGCTAATAAAATTGCAGATTTTTCTGCCAAGGGAAATATAAAAAGACAGGTGGATAAGTTGTAATTATCTGTCTTTAGCCTGGATTGCCCATCCTGAAAGTCTTCAAAGAAAAATGTACTTATATTCTTCCCTTATAGCATATTTTCAGGCTGTACACTGAAACATTATTAATGATACACATCCATTTACTACTAAGCGTTTTTCAAAAATGTATAGTTTTCTTTGTTTTTTTTTCAGATTTCTTATGTAGCTATGGAATGAATAATTGTCTTGGTTTCTTTTATGTATCTTGGTGGTTATGGAGATAATAGACTGCATAATTAATGTTGAAAAAATCTAAGTAACTTAACTTTTAAAAATTGTTTTTTATTAAAACTGCAAGGCGTTTTTACCTCTTACTGGCACACAAAAATATTCCAAGCCCTATTACTTTTTCTACAACAGCACATCCTCACTTCAGCTCTGTGATCAAGGATTTAACAGATTCCTGTTGTGTAACTTCAAAACATTTTGGATGCTGTTTTGGGGACTTTACAGTCCAAAATTGAGAATTTCCAGTAATTTACAGTGGATTTTAGCCAAGTATAGATTCCGTTGTCTGTTATTTCCATTGTTGAGGTTTTTTTGAACAGTGACACACCGTTGACTAATATGAGAAATTGGAATCTTAATTCACAAAGTAGAGTAAGCTTTTTATTTCAGACCTATAAAATGTGAGTCAATGCCCTGCACTGGTGAAAGATTAAATGTAGAGTGTGTCAGACAGGGAAAGTCATGTCAAGATGATAATCCTGCAAAATTTATGAGAAAAACTGCAAGACAGGTTTCTGTGCGTATACATAAAGAAGTAGTTAGTTCAATCTATCGAAACAATTGTATTCCCATTCATCAGAGGTGACACAATGAACAAACACCCATCTCTACTGTGCAGCATAGCTCTAGATAAATAATACCTACATGTTTCATTGATGTAGTACTGCTGGAAGAAACATCTTACGTAAATGCAGTTCATGTACAGAGGATGTATAAAAAGTGATTTGGGGGACATGAGACAAACTACTTGACTTAAATAAATAGAACTTGAATATGGAATAAGGATGGGCAAAATCTCAGAATCAACAGTTCTTTTCAAACGTAATAAACCAAAACATTTACAAAGGAAAAAGAAGCTTAGATGAACAAAGACAGCATGTTCATCTGTTTTTCTGGTTTAATTTATGAAGATGACATTGTAGAAGGTCCCTCACATCTTGAATTCATACCTTTTTCTTCTTGTTGGCAAGCCCTTGCTGGCACAATATTAGTCACCAAATCTGATCTAACACCTCAGGCTGTCCATAAATAGGATTTCTTATGTAGTTAGTATTGCAATAGCAGTGGCTACTTTACATGAAATATTTAATACCTCTTCTTTTTTCCCCCTATATCAAAATTAATTTTTATATTTTGTGGAAAAAGCTGTATTTAATCTTCAGTTTACTTCCTAGATAGCTGTCCTTTCCTTTGCCGATGTAAGAATGAAATCATAGAAAGAAATGGACATTTCTGAAGCAATTCTTTGCTTCTTATTTTATAATTGTGACAGCTTCTTCCTCCCCCACTTCCCAATACTAGGTACTGTATGGGGGATTTTTTGTCAATACACCACAGATTACATCAATTATATCATACTGTAGGTGCTTATGAAGCATCTAGAGTTTCACAATCTATAAGTAATGCCAGGCACAGCATCACATAGGACAATATGTAGGAATTGTAGTCTATGACAAAGGGGTCATATCTCAAAGTACCTTCAGAGTGCTATGGCTTCCACTGCTATAGATTGACTGTAGTCCATCATTCTCCTTTCCCCTGCACTGCATGGGGCAGAGGGAAAGCTGAGAAGAGTTAAGAATGAAGAAGTGAAGCTGAGCCAAGGATGGAGAGTGGGTGGGAGAAAGGTGTTTGTCTTTTTTCCTCACTATTCTGGTCTGGTTTTAATCAGCATTAAATTAAACTTGTTTTCCCCAAGTTGAGTGTGTTTTGCCCATGATGGTACTTGCTAAATGCTATCTATGTCTTTATCTTGATCCATTTTCTTTTCTATCTTATTTTCTTTGCCTGTGCTGTTGAGATGAGGGAGTGAGAGTGTTAGATGACTAAGTGAGTGAAAGCAGGACAAGTTCAATCCACTACCAGATCTTTTCTATAGTGCAGAGCAGATACCATCCATAATGTGTGCACGCCCCAGTCCTCTAGTTGCCCTGCTGGGAAACATTTGACTCCCTGTTCTCTACCACAAATATTTGTCTTTCCAAAGTAACTACAGCATTACATGAAATGGAGGATGTATATCCTTTCAAGGTTTGCTGCGCAATTTAGTAAGACCTTCTAAAAAAAAATGAAGTCAGGTAAGAGCACACAAAGAGTTGTGAAGTTCTCTTCTTACAAATATTTTAACCACTATGAGGTATACGTGTATGTTCTTTCTTCCTCTTCTTCATCCTGTTTCTTGATGTGGACAATTATAATTTAAATATTCTATTTAAAATTGATAGTTTTTCAAAAGAAAAGGTATTTCTTCCATTAACATCAAGTATTTGGTAATTTAGAGGTGATTCTTCAGTTATTTGCTATTATCTTAAGCAAGACCTTGCTGCAGAAGTGTGTGCATGTGTTTATGTTATTTCTAGTGGTTTATTGCTGTAACTGAGAGACACTATTAATGACTATAGCTGAAGAAGTGTTGGGAAGAATGTAATTTATTTCCTTCTAGCTGGTTATTTGATACTCATTTATACATAAGAACTTGTACAATAGGTATTTTTCTCCCATATTTCCAGAAAGACACTGTTGACTCATTGCTCAAACATATTCAGAATAATAAATTTTAACTTATACACTCTTGCAATTTTGTATTTGCACCCTAGTCACAAATAATTTGCTCTGAACTAGTCACAAAACAATTTTCTTTAAATACTCATTTCACTAAGCATCAAGAATTACACTTTAAACCATTCATCTTACAGTACTCAGTCATCACAAGATATATACAATTTGGCTTGAACTCTTATTTTTTGTATAGTTAAACCACAAACTGTAACAAAGCACTTTTGTTACAGTTGCACATTGACTTGGAAAATAAATAATAATGAAGAAGGGAAAGATGAGATTTGAGAGCACCATATGCACACTTAAGTTTGAGTAGAGTTTTTACTTCTAAACTGCTGCTGAAGATTGAAACAGGAGTTGGATTTTCAACAAAACTATGTTTGATAGTCAAAGAAGCTTCAAAACTAGAGAAACATTTCTAATTTAGTGAAATTATTTATATTGTTATTATCAGGAAAATGAGGATATCAAAAAATGTACAGCAAGCACATTTCAAAATGAAAGTGAGGTGTCGTAGATTTCTAAATGTCTTACTCATATACAGTGACTTGATTTCCTCTTTCATGAAAAATACAGCCTTTATTATTTTATGAAATAGTTTTGCACTTTTTTCTTGGCTAAATCAAAACATCAATTTAAACAAAAATCTTCATAGTTTTTTTTCAAAACTGTGCGCATGAAACTCAAAATTCCAATATTATTCTAATAATAATGTATTAAAATATTTCTGCAGAATTTGAAAATAAATTCTTTGTTTCCTAGAAAATTCTTTGTTTCCAGTTTAATTTTTCATCTGCTGCTTTACAAAAATCTGTATTGCATTTATAAATATCATAGGAAATTAATTGATTGATCTTCTTTTGTTCAATCAGTTCAAAATTTTAATATTAGTAGTAAAATTTTGTAGTTCATTGCATTATCTGGGACTTGCTGGAGCAGGTACCTTTACTGAAGACAGTACCTTCTTCAACAAGCTTGTAGTCTGAGAAGTATGGATTTACAAAGAGAGAAAAAAATACAATGCAACAAGAAGACAGCTTACCTCATCATGAGGCACCAAAGTACCAGCAGCCTGAGTGTTATTAAATAAAAAGATCTTAAAAAAAATTATGGTGAACATGGTCAGTGTATCTTCAGAGAGGGGAAAGGGAAATGTAGAAATGGAAGAATTTTAAGAGCTTAAAGGTGAAAGAAAAGCAGAAGAGTTTTTTCATTTAACTTCAAAACACTTAATAGTTTTCTTGTAGAATAATAGCAGCTAAGTTGTTTATATTATGCTTCAAACTGAATTTTCAAACACTGATTTTGTGCAAAAAAGCTTAGTCTTTTCAAGTCATTGTCTTTAAGACTTTTAATGACTAAATCTCCAGTAAGATAAATAATGTGAAATCATTCCACTGGAAATGTATACTTTTTTCTTTTTTTTTTTCTTTAAAATACTGTTGCGTACTATTCTAAAAGACTATGATCTGTAGTAGGATGTAATTAAGTGAGTCCTGAGGTAGTGAAATTAGCTGCAGGGCAAGATTGACAAGCCTCAGTCCTGAGGTCTCACAAATATCATGTAAACCTTATGGACTGTTACTAGCAATGGCAATATAAGAGTTGCAAGGTAACAGAATATGGCTTGCCCAAAGCAATCTGTATAAGTGAAAGGAAAGAAAGCGATAAAATACAGTAGGCATTTGCCAAAGGTTGACCATGACCAAGGGAAATGGTGAATGATTTCCTGGAAAAAGAGCCAGTTATGTCTCAGAATCTTAGTAAAAACTTGATAAAATGCAGGGGAAACCTAAAGGTGATGGTAAAAATGAGAGTAACAGGGGAAATGTAAGGACCTCGTCAAAGAGACCTCACAATGGCTAGAACTAAATTAGAAAGTTCTGAGATGGAAGAATTCTGATTGTTATGCCCCCAGAGTTCCCGAAGGAGCTGGGCTGTATAACATTAGACCTCAGGTTGTGGGTCAGGATTAGCCTCGATGAGGACGGCTATGGTCAGGCACAGCCCCAGGATGGCCAGGCAGGGCCATGGAGACTGACCAAGACTGGTCTGGCATGTTGTTGGGGTGGGCTTGGCTTGATGGAGTCTATGGATGATCAAGTTAGGGCTGTGAGCTGGGGTCCTAGGCCATGGGCAGGATGTAGGGAGCTGCCGGGGCTGGGTAGGGACAGTCAGGGCTGGCAGTTCTTTCAGGCCCCTGGCATTTGCCACTCAGATGATATTTAACAGAAACTCAAAGCTTTTCTTCTGACTTCAAATTTTGTTTGTTGTTTTCTATATTGAGATATTGGATTTCAAGTGTGAATTATTCATGAGTCAAAAATGAGGTGGGTTATGTGATTATAACTTGTTTCTTATTTCCTAATGGAAATAAATGAGCAAATGATCAAGAAATCAATATAAGATACTTTAAGATATTGTTTTATTCTGTTCTTGATTTAGTGCTGGCTTTGCTTGACTGCTTGAATTAAGTTTTAATCTTTTTTTTTTCATTAGGTAATTACCCTATTACAAAGTTTAATATAGTTTTAAGGCTAAAAAGGAATTGCTTTTTGCTTTTGATTTTAATTACTGCATGTGAAATTATTCAAAATTTGTTTTCTTTTAAGGGGTCTGTTCACCTTTCATCATCCAGACTGTTATTCAGAAAACAAAAGTAGAACACAGTTATTTAAGGAAACCTTGATAAGCCAAATCTTATAAAATTCTTATCATTAAACTGTAATTGCAAAGAGACTCCTGCACTAAGTGAAAGAGTTTAGCATACATTCTTGTGTACAGCCTTTGGCAAGCCAAAATCAACAGAGTATTCCATCCCATATACATCATACATGGTATAGAACTAGGGGATCACAAGGGTCATTTTCTCTTCTTTGATAGCTTGCATCCAGTGAGGATCTCATCTGTCTTTTTGCCCTGATCCCAGATCTGTGCACTCCTGAACCCAGTCCCAGATGCCAGCTCCCTCCTGCTACTGAGTCCAGCCTGGGACCTTTTCATGGTGCCTGTTCTGTTGCATCTGTGGTGAAGTAGTCATTCAGGTAGAGGGTAGTGGGTAATTTTGTATATTTGTATATATGTTATTATTTTCTTATTAATAGTATTTTCTATATTATTATTATCATTGTCTCATTTTAGTTTCCAACCCACAAGACTTTTTCTCTCATTTCCCTTTCCTCTTTGTCAGGTGGGGCACATGGAGAAGGGAATTGGGACCAACTGCCAATCAATCTGGGCTGGGGCCAACCATGATAAACTATTTAGAAGAAATTGCTTCAATTTTTTTTCCCTGCTATTCACCAGCTTGTCCGTTTTTTTCTTAATGCCATTGCATATGTTCTGTTTATTTAGATGCTTTAAGGAAACTCCAAGATTTGGTTAACCTGTTAAGATTCCTAGGAACTGCACAGCTAACCCAGATGTCCAGCATGGAACAATTTTGGAACAATAAGGTGCCATCATGATCAGAATTACTCACCAGATCTCTCACTTAAAGTACATTCAGGCATCTGGAATAGACACTGAGAATGATGAGCATGCGAAGAGGCTATAGCTGATGTCACATGTGTTTAGTGTTTCTTTGAAATTTTGCTATTTCTACTTCCTGAGAAAAGAAAGCAAGAGAAGTACAAGTAAAGGGAATGGAGAATTAGGTGTTATTTTACTGGGGCTGTTCAATGCAAAGTGTGACTGTGAAAATCCATGCATACCTATTGCTCTTACTGTAAGACTGTGAATAATGCGCTGACAACGTCTAAGTGTTTGCACAGACTGAATCTACATCCCAAACCATCACCAGAAACGATTTGTCATTTAAACCTAGAGCCAGAACTTCCTCCCACTGCACCCAGCTTCAGTCAAGTGTTGCTTCAGATCAGTGTAAGTGAGATTAAAATTGCCCTCCAAGGGCTGTAGTTCGTTTTCTTTAACTTTGAGGTTAAAATATTCCTATGAATACCTAGTTAATATTCTCCAAGAGAAATTTTAAAATGACTGATTAATACCTTTGTTCTAGTATGTGGGATCATAAAAATTGTTCACTGAATTATTTAGAAAGTTTTCCCTGAACTGAAATTTTATCTGACAGTGTACTTCCCCTACTTGAGTAGTGATCTATTTGCCACCCTCTTTTGTTTTCAGTGTGTCTGTTTATGCAAAGGAGATGATACATAAAGTGATTCATTTCTCTCTAGAAACATAATGCCGAGTTTCAATTCAAAATGACAATGGCTTTCTGCATTTTATTTCAGGTCTTTTAAGTGGTAGTAAATATTCTACATTTAATTACAGTTTTGAAAAGACTGAAACTGATTTTTTAGGGATTTTTAATTTTGGAATGGGATTTCTTCAGTTAATTTCACAATTCACTTAACTTGAAAGTTCCTAAGAGTTTGGTAATAGGCTAGTGTCTGGTTTCCTCTGAAATCTCTTTTTAAATTACAATGTAATATTTTACCTGACTCTATAAAGTACTAAACAAGGCCATTTTTCTGTTTGTATAGAGGCTGGAGACCATTTTATTTTTGATTACCTAGAGAAGGGAGTGAGATTTCTAAGTTTATGATGAAATTAATCTTTTTTGGATGTTCATATAAAATGCCACTGATAAGGAATTCTCACAAGATCTGATGGTGTTGAATCAGTGGGCAAAATGGCAGCAAGCAAGCTTCAAAGTAGAAAAATGTAAAATATTGCATCCAGGAAAAATAATAGAAAACACTTATGTACGATGTCGAACAGGAAACTGGTGAAAGCAGATTGGAAAATAAATCTTTGTGTCATTATTGACATTTATCTAAAAATGTCAGTTCTGTACCTGGCAACAGTCCCTCATTTAAGCAATGAGCCCTTTCTTACATAAACATGAAATGATACTTCACAGTATTCATCTCTACTGTAATACTGGAACCATTCCTTATAAAAAGAATAGTAAATTACAAACATACATACTTTAATTACAATGGGAAGTTTGATACTTTTACATAATGTTACTCGATTTATTTGTTTTCAGAAATTCAGAATTACAATATTACAGAAATACAACTTATGACAATTATTATTGTGTTTCTGTCACTTTTAGACATAGAAAAGGAAAGTTGAACTTTCTACCAAAGAAGTACTGTTTATTTTGCTGAAAGATACCAGTAAAAACTGAAATAAAAATGACAATTAATTTGCTGCCACTAATCACCATGAACTCGAAGTGTTTAAAGTGAAAAAATACCAATGCTCTTTGTACTCAGGTAGTACAATGCTGTGGTGTTAAATGAGAGGTTGGAGTATCACATTTGATTTGGAAATGGAGCTAAGATTGAATTTGTCGCAGATGTAATGTGTTGCTTAATTTCTTATAACATCTAATTTTTTTCTTCACTTGCAAATGTATGACTGATATGGATATGTTAGAATAATATCAGGCATATAAAACACGAATTACTCAGATCAAAAAAATCTTATGCACCACACACTTTAAAAATGCAATGTTCAAAAAATTTTATATAGGCCATCGATATATCACCTTTGGAAAGACATTCATAAATTATCCACAAGATGGTCTTCCTCTTGAATCAGTGATATTTGTTACTGAAATGTATGTGCTGACTATCAGAATACATACTACATGCATCATCCACTAAAAACTGCAAATAAGAAAGATTTCATATTGAGACAGATACTGTGTCTCCACTAGCCAACAAAAATAATTTCTCATCAAATTAAAAATGTTGCATATTGAAACACGTGCTTCACTTATTTGATATAGACATACTGGCTATTTTATATATATGTTTTCTCTGAGATTAGATGCATTGCTTATTTTAAAAGATAGTTTTCTCTTTGCAATAAATATGCTCCCTTTTTAACACAAAAAATGCACTGTATTTATACTCAAATATATTGTCTAGTTTTAACAGATTGCCTTCTGATAAAGGAGTGTGTCTATGAATTCACTCTCCCACCATTTAAAGAAGTGCATCACAAAAGTGCAGACACCTACTGATGTTCATTGTATCAAATGTAATTTTCTGCCCAATACTTACAAGTACAATCTCAAAAAGTCATTAAACAGGGATAAATCAAGATCATATTCGGTCATTTTTGAAGCACATGACTATACATATATCAATAACATCCATTTGCTAAATAGTCTTCTGTGTATTACCAGCGCAAGTGAATGAAAAAGCTGTAAGAAGTGTCTGATTTTCACACAACTAAACTAGGAGTAATTTCAATGAGGTCAATGAGTTCACTCTATATGAAAACAGATTAATAGCCAAATTGTGTCCTTAGGCGTCAAAATTAATACAGAAGTGCCAGCCTAATTACTGACTAATTTATACAGTAGTAAAAACCTACTAATTGCATGAAACATATTGGGAGTTTTAAAAAATTGTTTTATTAGGCATGTTGGATAAGTACAGTCCTAAGTTGTTATCATAGAATCATAGAATCACCAGGTTGGAAAAGACCCACTGGATCATCAAGTCCAACCATTCCTATCAAATACTAAAACATGCCCCTCAACACCTTGTGCACCCGTCCCTTAAACACCTTCAGGGAAGGTGACTCAACCACCTCCCTGGGCAGCATATATTATATGAGATTACTATGAGTATTAATTATCAATAAATGAAGTTATTTTTTCTTCAAGACAAGTGCGATTTGCCCACCACAGTTACTGGTAAGTGATCTCCCTGTCTTTATCTGGACCTACAAGCTTTCTCATCCTTGTTCTTTGTACTCTCTCTCCTTTCTAGCTGAGTTGAGGGGAATGAGCAAGTGGCAGGATGAGTGCTTGGCTGCCAGACAGGATCAATCCACCAGAGTACTGTTCTGCAAGTTCAGCTTCCTATGAAGAGGGAGTACTGTGGAAAGTTATGAAATTCACAATTTCATAAAAATTGTGTTGAAATGGAAAACTCAGTAAGTAATAAGAAGTGGTACTCTATAAAATCTAATCACCACTGTTTCAACATCTGTCCATCTATGATTTTAGTACTATGGATCTAGGAAGGTTTATCATAATCCACTGAAGAACAACACACTAGGAGAAGTCTGGCTGGAAGGTTGCCTGGAGGAGAAAGACCTGGGGGTGTTGGTTGACAGCCGACTGAACATGAGCCAGCAGTGTGCCCAGGTGGCCAAGAAGGCCAACGGCATCTTGGCTTGTATCAGAAACGGTGTGACCAGCAGGTCCAGGGAGGTTATTCTCCCTCTGTACTCAGCACTGGTGAGACCGCTCCCTGAATCCTGTGTTCAGTTCTGGGCCCCTCACAACAAGAAGGATGTTGAGGCTCTGGAGCGAGTCCAGAGAAGAGCAACAAAGCTGGTGAAGGGGCTGGAGAACAGGCCTTACGAGGAACGGCTGAGAGAGCTGGGGTTGTTTAGCCTGGGAAGAGGAGGCTGAGGGGAGACCTCATTGCTCTCTACAACTACCCTAGGGGTGGTTGTAGAGAGGAGATGACAGGGGACAGGATGAGAGGGAATGGCCACAAGCTCCACCAGGGGAGATTTAGGCTGGACATTAGGAAAAATTTTTTCACAGAAAGGGTCACTGGGCACTGGAACAAGCTGCCCAAGGAGATAGTGGAGTTACGTTCTCTAGAGGTGTTTAAGGCACGGGTGGACGAGGTGCTAGATTCTATCTTAATGGTTTCTGTTACCCTAGTGGTGGCTAACATCTCTAGAACTAGATATGACAAACTCCAGAATTAAAAACAGTGCATTAATGCTGTCTGTGTTGAGAAAGTAGAGTCTGAAGCTGGGATTTGTAACTGACCTACAACGTTTTCATACTGAATACAGAAGGCAGTTGGTGATTTTGGCTAACCTTACCTTGGACAGTCTTTCCAAATTAGAGTACTTCCATTAATACAGCACAAATTATGAAGCACTCTAAACTGCTAATAACTTAATAAAATTTCAAAGAATATTCTTAAAAATTATGACAATACAAGAAAAAAATTTCTGCATGCTTATGCATGAAGGGAAGCAGCTGAGTCTGCTCCTGCCTCTATCCTTTTGAGATTCTGTTGTAATGTGTGAATATATATATTTCCCTGGTTACTTTTAATAACTATTTCAGAAGGAAAACATGAGGTAATGCTTTAAATTAGTGAACTATTATTATAGGGATGTTTTATCTTATTCTGTTTTGATGGAGCAGCCCGACATTCCTTTGTTTCTTCATCCTTTTTTTTCTCATGTATTTCCTGGTATGTATCTACTCTTCATTTTTCAAAGGTACATGCATCTTTAAGGGTCGGTCAAAGAATCGACTTCTGCCTCAACATTTTCCTCAGAACTTGACTGTATAAATCACAGATGCAGGCCTTACAAAAATGACCAAAACTGGTACGGAATGAATGCTTTGTACCCGTACCTGCCTCTTTATCTCAAAAATGTTCTGTACCCGTCTCCAAGCCTTCCAGCTCCTTCGTGAGGCAAGGTGGAAAAGACAGGAAAATTAATGACGGGACTTACCACAGACCCATACCCAAACAGAGCATGCGCAAAAGACAGTTCATCCAAAGTTCAAAGTGATGATGACTGCTGGCCTTCATTGGGAGACCCCAGGTTGACCACCGCATGTGCAAGGTGAGGAGATCAGCAGACACTCCTCTCTTGGCTGGTGTGGCCTGCTAGGTGGAGAATGAAACATCTCCACAGACAAAGGTGGGTCACAGGTGTATTGATTAGCATAAAAGACAGCTCCGAAGCAGCTGAATTTGGAAGATCCTCCCCATCGTGAGATCACCTCGATCGAAGACAGAAGCAGTGGAACACCTTCTGGACCAGAGATGCCAGACATCTGTGGACCTGTGGTGGTATCTATAGCCCCCTTTTCCTTCCTTCTTCTCCCCATCTCTTTCCTTGTTCTTCTTCTCTTCGTATCACAAGCTGCATTACAGGCACAATTAATAAAGTTCCAGTTTGGATTGAAATTTAACTGCCCTGAGTTGTGGAATTATTACTTTTGCCTTTTTATACTCTGAAATCATAAATTAAATGAACCATCACGCGTCTGCTTATGAGTGGACCGTGACAGCACCGTACTGCAGAACTAGTTCATTTAGCATGTGGGTTTTTTCATCCATTTCACCTACCCCAAATAGTGTAAATTAAACCAGCTCTATATAGGTTTTCTTTAAAAGGAGACAAACTAATAAAAGCTATACCTCTGAAAAATATTTCTCTCAGTGTTTTCTTCTTAAGAAAGAAACAGAACCAACAGCCTATATTACAACGGAAGTCAAAGTCCTCATCGTAGAGACTTACTTGATAGAGTACATTTGGAGTTTATATTTAACTAGCACTTCTACTGAGTGTAAACCTGCAATGTAGCTAAATACCTCTTCAATGTTTTTGTAAATGCAGTGACACAGCAGAATCATAAAATCACATACTTTAGAAAAGAAACAGCAGTTATGTAATTTTACCTAAAGCATAACACACATCTAGCTAAGCAGGTTGCTCAGAGCAATGTCCAGGTGAGTTCTGAAAATTTCCAGGGATGGAGATTCACAACAACTACAGGAATCTTCATGTGTGATCACTATCACTGTAATCTTTTCAACCCACATTTTCTCATGTTCCAAGTCTAGTTTCCACACTCGTTCATCCTGTGCTCAAGCCCTCTGACCATCTTGGTGATCCACCACTAAACTTGCTACAATATGTTTGTGTCCTGGGAAAGCCAAAAACTGGACTTAGCACTCTGCATACAGCTTCGCAAGTAATGAACAGAGGTGAATACACTCTTTCTAAAATGGATCACTATGTGATTGGTTTTTCTTGCTGCAGAGGCATGCTTCTGATTATTATTCAACCTCTTCATAAAAGTCTTCAGAACTTTTTTTACAAAGTTGCTTTCTCAATATTCATCTCAAGGGCTATACTGTTTCAAAGGATTACTTCATCCCAGGTTACATGTAACTTTGTTGAATTCTGTATGTTATTAGAATAAATCTCAGCAAATGTATTCTATGTATTATTTACATATGTTCTCCCTAGAAATTGAAGTGTCAACTACATTTTGTGCAATTTTTTTGTAACATTTTACTTTATTTTTCCTTAAAACAATCAAGCTGAAAGGTGGAAGCGAGTTTTCTAAACAGATAATATTGCAAATAATAATATATTGTGTTACTCTTGAAAGGTATTTTGTTTCAATGTCAAGTATATGACAACAATTTGACCATAATGATCTTATTAATCAAAAATGCTGATTGAAAATTATTACTTGTAGAAATGGAAAAATTTCCATTCTTGATTTTGAATGATTTTTTCTGTAAACTAGGACAAGACAAATGATCATTAGATGAACTGGCAGAAAGATATTTTTAGAATAAATTAACTGGTAGACCTTGTTGACATGTTATAAGATGTATTTGGTCTGCGTCAACACAACTTTGGGTACTTTTAGTAAACTTGAAGATGTTTATATTACATATGATCTTTTGGGTGTTTATACAAGACAAGAATTACTCTGTAGTGTCAAGAAGCTATTTAAAGAGCATCATGAAGATTTTAAACAGAACAAAACAATATTGTTTTGCTAATATCATATAGCGACAATTTCTCTTCAATTAAAATGTCTGACAGAATTCTTCCTTCCTTCCTTCCTTCCTTCCTTCCTTCTTCCCTCCCCCACATCCTTCCTCCGTCCCTTCCTCCTTTTCTCTTTCAATTCCTCTGTTTTCTTGATATCATATCAAAATTATTTTATCAACTATATAGTACTGTTTTAACAAAGTTGAATCTTCCAGATTAAAAATATTTACTTTGCTTCTCAAAAACAAAGCTCTGATTAGATCCCAAATGTCATCCATCACTGCCTTCTATTAGCATTAATTGAAAATCCAGGGAAAAAAGTACTGGGTGATGCACTTTTGTTTCCTTGCATTAGCTAAGATTCCGGTTCTTCAGAGTCTTTTTATGCAGTGACAGGGCTCTTGAACAAGAAGCAAGCCTCTCTAGCCTCACTTCTATTTCTTTTTAATGGGTACATAATATTTTTTTCACAAAATACAGCAATCCCTTTCCCCTCATCAAGCTTTTTGATCCTGCCCTGAGCTATGTCCTTCTAGTCTTGGTCTATTTCTAAAACAGTCCATTCAAAAAATTGTGCTTAAGTGTCTGGATAGATCTTAGATAAATAGAATGTCCCAATATTAGGGATGATGGCTTCTTAATGTTCTGGTTTTAGCTCTAGTGATACTTTCCAAGAAAACTGACAGGTCATTTACATATACTGCCTTTATGATTCCAAATATTTTTTGCGTATTATCCAACCCCAGTCTGTAGTAGAACATTCATTAGCAGCAAATGCAGCTGTATGTGTGGATTGAAAACAGGTAGCAGTCTTTTTTAATACAAAATAACAACCTGAACTTCATGGTAAAGTTAATTCCTCTTTTAATACCAGCTATAGTGGATTTTAGAAATTTTGTTCAAATTTTAAAAGCGATGATAACAAGGCCTAGTCACTTACATCAGATGAGTGCATTGACTCAACAGCAGGTAGGCTATATAAGTACTCTTACATACTAATAAGTTACAGAATCATGAATAAGAGAATGTGATAAAAATGTTTTCATATCTAGAATGTATATAAAATAAGTAAAAATTAATAACTGACATAGAAGCACACCTCCACATAATTTTTACTACAGGTGATAACTAAAAACATTAGGTGATATCAGCAGAAGAGATTGACACTGTCTGAAAAATATGTTCTTAACATCTTAAGAAAATCAGTTTTTTAAAAAAGGATTAACAGTTTATAACAAACTAGAGACCTGAAACTAGGAATAAGAAAATTCTACAAAATAAAACTCATGTTTCAGTGAGCTTTCTGGGACATTGGGACCTCTTTACAATGTATTACATCTAAGACATCCCTACTAATATTTATTGGTTGCCTGCAAATTTTAGTATAGTCTTTGTGTGATATGGTGTAGTTTCTAATTCTTTAAATGGAACTGTTCTTATGACTCTTTCTCCATCTTTTTGCATTATACTAATTTTTGTTGTGTTACCATTGCTATTAAAAAAAAAAAATAAAATCACCTGCTACTGCATGTCTGTGATATCTTCTATATATATGCTGGACAGTTTTACTGGAGAATTCTGCTGAGGTGACAGCTTTGTCCCTTTTTGTTCTAAATGAGGGAGACTTTCATTTTTGAAAACATCAAATAAAGGCAGAGAGAGAATATTCTAGACCTATATTTTTGTGACCCTAAATGTTGCAATCATTTGGAAGTGTTACTTAAAATTCACTTACCAATAATAGCAGTAGGTGAGGCAAAATTTCAGCCACTGAAGAACAAGAGAAATGTAAGTTTAACTAAATATAAATCTGGGCATGAATCAATCGTGGTGTTTAGTACTAATATTGTGCATGTTTTGCACTGAAATTGTAAATCAGAGGAGAATAGTCATACAAAGTCTGAGACAGTTTCAATATCATGCATCCAATAAGTATAATTGCTCTGAAATGTGTCCAGACTTTGGTAACAGTATTTAATATAGATATTTTGGGGTAATGATGTTGCAATAAAGATTCAACATTATACCTATAAAAGAGATGTTACCTATTTATTTTTCATTGGATTGTAAAATATGATGATATTCCCTTACACCACGTAAAAATATCCCATAAATTTTAAGCTACTCATATCATGACTTCATAATGATATCTTGCAGAAAGAAGAACATTTATTGTGTTATGAGCTCTTACAGGCCAAAGATAACATTTATAAGTAAACTTTCTTGCTACAGCTGAAAAACATCTGCTAATTTCTTCAAGGAGAAAAAAACCTCACACATTCCATTGTTAAAGGTGTGACATATCTGTCTTAATTAATGAAAATATAAAAGCTTACACATCAATACATCAGATTTCTACCATGCTACTTGTATCTAATTCAAATATACTATAATATAAACTACAAATATTTCTTCTAATACAAAAACTTAGTTTCTATATGAAATTTTAACTGTTTCTGCTGATTCCAGTGAAGCATTCAGGACTTGGTCTCACTAACCTCTGAAGTCATGTGAAGAATCCCAAGAAGATCAAAAAGATCTGAGGTGAGTCTTCATTTACAGAAACAGGGTACTTCTACTCAGACATGAAAGGTTTTGACAATTTTGATGCACGCTGATAGAATTTATCCTAATGAATTTGCAGAAAATAAACTTTGAAAAAGTTGAATTTTTCTTTGTAAGGAAACCAATAGAAAAAGAACAATGCAAAACATTTGGCTAAAAATCCACTTTTTTATAGCAATCTCCTATTATTTTATTTTACCTGGACCTATGAAAATAGCCAAACCCAATGTTGTTATAATTTGAATTCTACAGTCAACATACGGGTTGTTGTGTTGTAGAAAATACATAAATACAGACAAATGGGTTATCTAATGTATGATCTTACCCCAAGTATCTGAATAGAAGCTTAAGGATACGTTTCCTTTATGAATGGTTTTCTGTCCATGACCCTACATAGAATTCTTTTATCATTACAGTGACTACTTATATAGTCCATTCGTTATATTTAGCTCAGTGGTGGCCAAATTAGAACCTTGATGCTCTGTAAACAAATAAGTATGAGGCATTGAAAGGGTATATTTTTTTCTGTAATCCAGTAATCTGCCCTGGGAAGTGGTTGATTCACCTTCCCTCTAAGTGTTCAAGGCACGGGTGGACGAGGTGCTAAGGGACATGGTTTAGTGTTTGATAGGAATGGTTGGACTCGATGATCCTATGGGTCTCTTCCAACCTGATTATTCTATGATTCTATGATTCTATCTCTTCCTACTTGTATACTTTCATGTTTACATTATCTATAGGAATTGTATTGTACGTTACTAATTACATGAGGTTTTTCATTGTTATTAATTTATTTACTGGGCTGCTTTTTTCCATTCTAACTGAATTTTTATCTGGGAAAAACATAACTGAACATACCGGAAATGTATTACACTAACCTTTAAATTCTGAAGTGTGAGCAGCAGTAGTGAGGGAGTGATATCCGCTGCTGAAATAGTATCTGAAGTCTTGATTCCCAGTGAATCACTTTCATGAATTTTAAAAAAGAAACAAAACTAGAAGGAAACAAACTTCCTTCCTCCTTCTCCCAAGTATTTTGTGCTTTCTATCCATAATCAATACAGAAGTCAAAGGTATCTGAAAGGCTTTTAATTATTGTCATTTTTCTCCCCTAAAGTGCCAATCATTTCACAATTACTTTAATTTATTTTCACTAAAAGTAACTTCTATTATTGTAACCTGTAGCTGGTGAAGCATGAAACCTCGGGCATCCATTGATTGTTTCAGTTATTCTTCTAATTCAATACTATAAATGTCTTCATTAAAAATAGGCTTTGGAAATAAGATTCAGAATAAAATCCTAACCATTGAATATCAATTGTTTCTAGTTTAGGAAAAACTTCATTTAGATACCAGGAAAATTGATCCTGAACACCTGATCCAAAGCAGTAAAATTTCAACAATCATCTCATTTAAAGTAGATGGGGTTTTGACTTGATAGGTTGCCTTTTACTACTCTATCTCTAGAATAGATAATTATGTATTACTTATATTTTATGCTGTCATTTTTCTATATGCATTCTTTATGATTATTCCCTACAGGTACCTATACACAGATATCATCTTTTTTTTTTTTTAAAAACTTTACACAGCATATTTCATTAATTTCTTTTTCGCACGTTAGTGCAATTCTAGGACTTATTAAATAGTTTAGACGTCAGGATTTTTACAACATCAAAAAAATTTGACAGATTAATAAGAAATTTACTCCTGAAGGAATTCCTCAAAGCTATTCTATTTAAAAAAAAAAAAAATTGCCTTCTGGAGGGCTTTCACTTCTGTCTATCTCCCTTATTACAATCCAGACCAAAAAGGATAAAACAAGCAGTGTGGAATAGGAGAACTTATAGCAACTATAATTTTGACACTTTTGAGCATCTGTAAGGATCATGATATTACCAAAAATATAAAAATAATTATATCTTTTGAGAAGATCATTGATTGCAAATCAGTACAGCATATTCTAATTATTCTCTTTTCATTTGAGACTTCACAACTTTAAAATATCTCTTAGGAACAGTTGGACTGGAGAAATTCAATAGAAGGACCTCAGAAGGAAGAAACATATATATTTTGGCATGCTAGGTGCAGACTGGCTGAAAAGTATCTTTGCTCAGAAGGACCTGTTGGAGACATGGCCATGCTGGAGAAAATACAGCACATGGGCACTAAGATGATGAAGGGCCTGGAGCATGTCTTCTACGAGGAAAGGCTGAGTGGTGTTTAGTGGCAGGTGAAGAGGAAACAGGCAGAAACTGAAACAGTAAATTCCATGTAATCATAAAAACAAAAAAACATTTTCAATTAGAGAGTGTCCATGTATGGTCCTTACCAGCCTGAGCTAGGAGTTTATACTGCATGAACTCTAGAGATCTCTTCCTACTTCAACCATTCTCTAATGCTGTGATTCTGTGATCCAATAAAATGATCTAATATGATAATAATTTTTTGATAATTTCAAGAAGTTTTCTACTAAATTTAATTTAAGAAAAAATACTTTTAAAATCTCATTTTTATTTTTAGTGGATATGATATTCATTTGACGTGATAAAACTTTGAGGGAAGTTGTCAAGGATTTGCTTCATAAGTTCTGTTAAACTTAGGTAGAAAAATACCTTCAGAAAAATCTCAAAGTACAAAGATATTTTTAATATTTCATTATGGTTTCAAACAATAACATGCCCTGATGATATGTTTTCTTGAACCAATGTACACTGAAATTTGGTAATCTTGGATCAAACCTTTAACTTTCTGAAGAGGTATCCCTATTTATTTTGGTTTGTGGTTTATTTTCATGATCAGCTTTGAAGCAAGGTTTGTATGTTATCTTAGGAGCCCACAGGACACCTCTGTAACTCAGTGGAATGCCACTAACATGCCCCTCCTTCTAGCAATAAAATTTTTCTGATGTCGCTATCATATACAATTTCTTCCAAGATCATTTCATCCACCTGAGTGAATACCAAAGAAAATCATATTTGGTGAGTTTGGATGCACCTCCATAGAGGACATGAAAGGAAAGTTCCTATATACTATATATACATAGAAACTAACCTGGTTCTCATGCTATTACAGCAGCTGATCTAGATAGTTCCTGTATACATACAGTATGATATAGTCACTTTGCTGTCTGTTGTTTACTCATGGTTTACATCTTAATGTGTAAATGAGATTCAAGACCTGAATCCAAGTAAAAAAAGGATGCAAAACTCTAGTATTTTCTGCTGCTTGAAAAACTGTTAACAGATGTCCTTAACTATCTCCTCAAATTCATGAAAAGAAACTGTTCCACTAGGAAACTATTCTTTAATATGTCACTTCCAGTCTTGTAAAATAGCTTTTAAAAACATACAAAGAAGGACTTTCAGAAACACGTCCACCTAATTCATACTTATAATTGTAGACAAATTTCTATTAAAAATTCTTCTAAACATTTTAATTCCTGACTACAGAAAAAAAAATGTTATAATGAAAGGGGTTTGGGCTTTGGAGATAGTTATTTTCAATATATTTTTACTTATATTTCTTACCAATCTAGCATGCTCATACAAATAAATCTGCTTGGTTTTGCAACACTTGTATATATTAATTTCTCATTTACCTCAGGATTCTTCACAGTGCTAGTCAATACTACTTTATAAGTTCCATGTCCAATAACTGTCACTTGAGCTGTTAAGCTGATTCATGCTTATCCAAGCAAAAGAATTTAGTAAGCAGCTTTGAATCTTTTGGTAATGCTGAAGATTTCTATCCCAGCTTTTGCTCTCTACCTCTTTCTCATGTCCCATCATTTTGTGTCATAATGCATCATTACAGATTGATGTTTGCTTTGTACAAGTCAGCAAAAAAGAAATTGCATAGTCCACATTGACCTCCTTTTACATTAACACTGTCAGATTTGATTTGTTATTTTTTGGAGTTTTTCAAGCTCTACTAACATGAGGGATTTAATCTTTAAGAAAAAGTATTTTCTCTAATTTGGGGGTGATATTAATTTTTAATTATTAATTCTACACAACAAAAATCCTAGATTAATATTGCAATACTGATCTTTATATAGAATGTTTAATGCAAGATACTGTGAGATAGCATGTCCTGTGTTTGTTATAAAGGTTGTTCATGAGTCTATATTCAGCTTTTCTTCTTATTAAAAGAATAGCTTAAGATCAGTGCTTCTTAGTTTGTTTTCAAATAAATATTGAAATGTACTCACTTGGACAGTTTGCTGGCTGAAGTACATTCAGGAAAAAAACCTGAGTTATGTCATGCACACATATGAAATATTTTATTTCATTGATATTAACATATCAGGCTGTGATAGAGATAATTCTTTTCATAGCAGCTTGTATAGGGTTATTTTTTGGATTTGTGGTGAAAGCAGTGTTGACAACACAACAAAGTTTTAGTTAACACTGTTAAAGACATTTCTGCTTCTCACACTGCCATGCTAGCAAGTAGGGTGACTGTGCACAAGAAGCTGGGGGAGACACAGCTAAGACAGAGGACTCCAGTTGGCTGAAAGCCTATTCCATACCACAGTGTCATGTACAGTAAAAAAAGCTGGGGAAACTGGATGATGTCCAGAGTTGTAGAGTCATAGAATTATGGAGGCTGGAAAATACACTTAAGATCATTGACTCCAGTCATTAAACCTAACACAGCCAAGTCTTAACTGAACCAGGTCCCTAAGCATATTATGACATTTGTCTTCCAAAGTAACTGCTACATGTGATGAAGCCCTGCTTTTCTGGAGGTGGATGAACATCTGCCTTCTTATGGGAAGTACTAAGTGAATTCCTTACATTGTTTTCTTTTATGTCTTTTTTTTTCCTACAGCTATTAAATTGACTTTATCTGAACCCCAAAAGTTCCTCATTTTTATCCCTCCAGCTTTCTCCTTCGCCCCACAGAGTGGCAGTGAGTGAGCAGATGTGTACTGCTTGGCCTCCTACTGAGGTTAAACCTCTGTTTGTTATGGTGCCTGGGGATAAGTATCTGAGTAAGACTGGCAGAGAAGGAAAATGTCTCTTTTTTTTTTTCTGGAGAAAACAAGCCTTCATTTTTTTTTTCTTCCTTTCAGAGAAATTGTCGGTTTTGGCTCTTTGTGCATGAATTTTTATTAAAATAATAAAATCATATTTTTGTGATTGGGCTGAGTATCTCAAGACATGCATATAAAAAACTTGAAGATCGTCAAGATATACCTTTCTGAATAATTTTAACAAAAAGTGGTTTTGGAGTCAACTCCTCCTAGGCTATGAGGGACCTTGTTCAGAACCAAAGGAAAGGCCTCTTAGAGAGGAAGACTGGGGAATAAATGTCCCTCATTCCTCTTGCTGAATCTACCACGATGGAGTATACTCATCAGTGGTTCAGTGAATCTCAGGCTCCCACAGACCGAAGCAGAGTCAGCTGGACTTCTGATTGATACTCATGAAACATTTGACATTAATATTCCAGAATAACTAAAGCCTCATAGAGACACCGAAATTTTAAAGGCTAGCCAAGCAAACCAAGAGATTTAATTGCATGGAATAGCAGACTGGGGAAATGGTAAAGTTCTTAGGCACAAAGATTAGGGACTATGGAATAACATCAAGTGCGCCTTGCCAACATTCATGTTAAGTTTCTCACAACAGATTGACTAAGATGACGTACAAACAGATGTCTTGTAAATTTTGATAAAATTTGAGATGTTTTAGAGATGTTGTCATTTAAGTACTCCCTAGAAGAACTGTTTTCAATGTATTTAAATTTGTCAACCTGATATTTTCTTTTTGTACAGTTATTTTTTTCTGCTGACACAGGGATGGCTCTGAACTCAAACCAATAGAAAGATTGGTTTGTTTTATTTAAAATTTTGTCTTTTGCTTCTAATTGGATAAGTTAAATTGTTGGGTTTTTTCCAATAAAACAAGAACATTCCCTCAGTATCAAGATTCCATTTACAAAAGTTACATTAATTACCAAACATTAACTTGAAGAGCAACATTCATATAAGTTCATAATTAGCTTACAGATATTCAGACCGTGGATTTCCTTTCTCCAGTTCATTCTGTGCTTTTTTTTCTTTTTAATAGGATCAACTAAGAAATCCTGCTGGTGCAAGAGCAGGCCATCTCTCTGTGCTGTAAAATGAGCTGTTCAAGGAGAAATCCAGCTTGGCTCAGCAATGAGGTCTGGGTGGTTATTAGAAAAAAGAGGTAAGTATATGAGCTTTGGAAGAAGGGGCAGGCATCTCGGTAGGACTACAGGGAAGAAGTGAGATCATGTAGAAAGAAAATCAGAAGGGCTGAAGCCGAACTAGAACTTAGATCAGCTAATTTTGTGAAAGAGTAAAAAGTCCAACAAAAGGAGGGCCAAGAAGAATCTCCATCCTTTACTGGACACAGAAGGGACACTAGTGAAAAAGGACAAGGATAAGACTGATGTACTTAATGTCTTCTTTGCCTAAGTCTTTAATAGTAGGGTAAGATGTTCTCTTGGAACTCAGCCTCATGAGCCAGAAGACAGCGAGGGAGAGCAAAACAAAGCTCCAGTGATCCATGGTTAATGATCTGTTCAGACAATTAGAAGTTCACAAGTCTATGGGGCCAGATGAAATCCACCCAAGGGTATTAAGGGAGCTGGCAGAGGTGCTTGCCAAACCCCTTTCCATCCTCTACCAGCAGTTCTTGCTGACTGGAAGTTCCACTTGACTGGAAGCTGGCAGATGTTACACCCATTTACAAGAAGGGCCAGAGGGAGGATATGGGAAACTACATGTCTGTCAGTCTGACCTAGGTGCCAGGGGAATATCATGGAACAGGTCATCCTGAGTGCAATTAAAAATCACATGCGAGGCAACAGGATGATCAGGTCCAGTCAGCGTGAGTTTATGAAAAGCAGATCCTGCCAAACTAACAAGATCTCTTCCTATGACAAGGTGTCTTGTTTAATATATGAGGGAAAAGCTGTGGATGTAGTGTACTTGGACTTCAGTAAAGCTTTTGACACTATTTCTCACAGTATTCAACTTGAGAAACTGGCTTCCACTGGTCTGGACAGGAGTAGTCTCTGCTAGGTAAAAAGATGTCTGGATGACTAGGACCAAAGAGTGGTGGTAAATGCAGTTAAATCCAGTTGGAGGTCAGTCACAAGTGGTGTCCCACAGGGCTCAGTGCTGGGTTCAGTTATGTTCAATATCTTTATCAATGACCTGTTGGAATCAATCTGGTGTTGGAACGGGTCCACAGGAGGGCTACAAAGATGATCCAAGGGCAGAAGCACCTTCCATATGAGGACAGGCTAAGACAGTTGGACTTGTTCAGCCTGGGGAAGAGAAGGCTATGAGGAGGTCTTATAGTGACCTGACAGTACCTGAAAGGAACCTCAAAGAAAGCTGGAGAGGGACTATTCCTAAAGGCTTGTGGTGATAGGACAAGGAGGAACACATGTAAACTGGAGAGGGGCAGATTTAGACTAGACATTAGGAAGAATTTCTTCACCATGAGAGTGGTGAGACATTGGAACAGGTTTCCAAGGGAAAGTTGTGGATTCCCCATCCCTAGAGATATTTAAGGCCAGGTTGGATGGGGCCTTGGATAACCTGATCTAGTGGGATGTCCCTGCCCATGACAGGGGGGTTGGAACTAGATGAACTTTAAGGTCTCTTCCAACCCAAATGATTCTATGATTCTATGATTCTGTGACCTGGACAAGGGGATTGGATGTACCCTTAGTAAGTTAGCAGATAACACTGAACTGGAAGGAAATGTCAATCAGTTGGACGGCAGGGGGTGTCTGCAAAGCAATCTGAATGGGCTGGATAGATGGGCTGAAGC
Source organism: Clamator glandarius (assembly GCA_033459285.1). Taxonomy (NCBI): domain Eukaryota; kingdom Metazoa; phylum Chordata; class Aves; order Cuculiformes; family Cuculidae; genus Clamator; species Clamator glandarius. The sequence continues at coordinate 191,447 of JAUNZM010000022.1, forward strand.
CAAAAGGATGAGGTTTAACAAGGCCAAGTGCAGAGTCTTGTACTTGGGACAAAACAACCCTGTGCAGCTCTACAGGCTCGGGGAAGAGTGGCTCGAAAGCTGCCTGGCAGAGAACAACCTGAGGGTGCTGGTTGACAGCTGACTGAGCATGAGCCAGCAGTTTGCCTGGGTGGCCAAGAAGGCCAATAGCATCCTGGCTTATTTCAGAAATACTGTAGAGAGCAGGGCCAGGGAAGTGATTATACCCCTGAACTCAACACTGGTGAGGCTGCACCTCAAATACTGTGTTCAGTTTGGGGATCTTCACTACAACAAAGGCATTAAGGTTCAGGAGTATGTGCAGAGAAGGGCAATGAAACCAGAGAAGGGGCTGGAGAACAAGTGTTATGAGGAGCAGCTGAGAGAGCTGGGATTGTTTAGCCTAGAGAAGAGGAGGCTCAGGGGAGACCTTATCACTGCCTACAACTGCCTAAAAGAAGGTTGTAGAGCGGTGGGTGTTGGACTCATCACCCAAGTGACAGGTAATAGGATGAGCGGGAATGGCATCAAGACACATCAGGAGAGATTCAGACTGGACATTAGGAAATCTTCTCCACTGAAAAGGTTATCAAGCACTAGAACAGGCTGCCCAGGGAGGTGATCGAGTCACCATCGCTGGAGATATTTAAAAGAGGAGTAGATTAAATGCTTAGATATATGATTTAGTAGCAGACAGGTACAGTTGGACCTGATGATCTCAAAGGTCTTTTTCCTATCTAGTGATTCTATGATTCTATGAACTTTGTGCTGCAATGTCCATCTTTTTGAGTAAGAAGCGAAAAAAAGGTGTCTTTTTTGTCTCCATTATGTGTCAATTCAAATCTTCCCTATATATTTTGGAGTTAGTAAATGATGAGAAAAATTTTGGTGAGGGAAGCATCCTCTGACAGCAGATAAATAGGATAGAAGCTCCTCATTAGAGCTATAAAATGATTTATATGACTAACCATCGATTTCAGTGCACCATGACAGTATTTGAATAAAGTAGTCAAAAAACTTGCTTAGCTACATTTTACTTAGTATTTCTGACAATCCTGTCTTTTACTATAGATAGAAATGGTACCTCTATGATGATGGAGGTACCAGTCTTGCAGTTTGGTGGCTCACAACTAAAGATATTCCTTTATATATTTATTTTATAATATTTATTTTTCACAGTGAGATTTGAATGGAAAATTTTATGTGTTGATGTCAGTTCACTCATTTCATGCTTAAAGTACTCTATATGTTCATCTTTGAAATCATAGTGCTGTTCTGGGAGGAAACAGCACAGGCTGAGTGGTTTTAAACTCACTAGTTAAGGACTTGTTTATGTATATATTTAAAATATTTAGTTACAATCTCATGCAGTACAAGGGAAGTACACCTGTATTTAAATCAGGTTTAAATGCTTTACAGGGTACATTTTTTGTTTCCAGACAGACAGCCTGTGACATATTCACTTTGTACCAACCCATTGTGCTGAGCGCATTTTGAGACTTTTCACTCAAATGAACAATTTTGTCACATAATAAGTTTAAACTGAGACTTCATGTTTCCTGTGAAAGCCATTAACCCATGGGTGAACAGGGAGCAAACAGGATCATCAGTAAGTAGGAAAGGGAGTAGCAAATGTAATTACAGCAATGCTTCTCTTACCTTGGTAATGATTAACCTAGTAAGCAAGAATCAGTGTCAAAGGAATGCACTGAATGGTATCAAATTCCAGGAAAAATGAATTTCATTAAAAGCAAAATATAATCTTGGTGGATTTTACAGAAGTTAATCATTTTAATGATAAGGCTACTCACTTGTGCATTCTGAACGTGCCAGTACAGAGGAGACAGACAGTATCTGAAAATCAAAGTCCACAGCCTAGCACAGATACAGAATAGTTACTATTGTTTCTTGTTGTGTTGTTTTTATTTCAATTGCCTTCTTGAGACTGAAGAGAAATAGTCTAAGGACCTTACATTCTTATAGATCAAATGTTGAAAATGCTGTAAAAGGAAAAAATTCCTAAACATCACAGAATCACAGAATCACAGAATAACCAGGTTGGAAGAGACCCACCGGCTCATCAAGTCCAACCATTCCTATCAAACACATACAGCAGCTACTTTTTTGTTCTTTTTTGCCTTTTTTTTGGCCCTGACAAATGTTTAAACCATGTACATTATAGTCACTGCTTCAAATCAGCTCTTTGCCCTTACTCCTGGGGTCTATCTGAGGCTGTTCTGTGTGGTATGTTTCCCTTTGTGGGCTATCCCTATCAAATGAAAGTCCAAGTCTATTGAATTCATTTAGTTTGTAACTTAGGCTCTATCAGTTATAGTTACCAGTTATACCACTCGGGACATAAGCAGCATACTGTGCTGAGGTGCTGGATGTCAAAGACAGCTCAGGTTGAGTCTTCACTGCATTTGCCTGGTCTGTTGCAAAACTCATCCTCCTTTGGTATGAGTAGATCCTGATATAATATTTCATGTAACATATAAATCCAGACATGGGTTACAACAGTTTAAACATTTATCCATTACAACTGCAAATGATGAAATAATATGAAATATGCACAGGGGCTATAAAAATTGGAGAGGGCATATTAAAACAATAGAATTAAATTACCGGAGTAGCAGCTTGTGGTAGATTTCTGAATGTCCAGTGTCAGCTTGGGCACTTCTTAATGCTGCGAAGCCAGTTTCTCCTCTTACTGTTACTTGTATTGAGTAACTGCATAATGTTAACTTGTACCTGCTTAAGAACAGTTTGGTTATCAAGTTCATATCCCTAAGAGCATAGATTTTATTTGAGTAGGGATTTTTCTTATAGTTTCAGACTTACAACTGATTACCCTATATGATAATGTGGAATTATGATGTCATTCCTCAAATCAGTAGCTTTTTAAACCACCTACAGTGGTTTAAAATCCATCTTAAATTATTCTGATACATCTCTGAAAACAATAAGCTTTTGCGAACTTCCACAACATCTTACCCATTTTCATATATTTTCTTTTCCCTAAGTAAGGAGCTACAAAATATTCAAATAATAATAAAGAAAACAATGAAAAGCTTTGAAAGTCAGGAACCAAATCTTTTTTTCTGTTTTGCAATGGTCTCAAATCCAGTCACATGGTCAATATATCTGACAATCTGCAGAAAGTTTTGTAAGAGGATAACCAGTATTCAGGAGTCAAATGAGTAATAATAAATACAATCCAAAATGCTTTTTATGCAGAGACTGGAAAATCTATCTAACTATTTATCTTTGTTTAACCCACTGACCCTACAAATAAAAAACCCAGCAAACAAGCAAAAAATTAATGTACAGAAACTTTGTTATGAATAAAAGAGAGACACTGGGAGAAATGTCATAGGCATAACAGTTTAAAAATAAGAGACAAAAAGACTTTAAATTTAGAAGAAGACTCAAATAAAAGTTAAAGAGAAGCTATATAAAAATACCTGAAAGAGTGAGGGATTGGAACAATGTACCCTTATGTGTTTTGAATTTAGGGCATAAAAAGTATTTATTTTTTTTTACTAAGACTAACTGATACATCTTCTGAAGTATCACAGAATCACACAGAATCACAGAATAACCAGTTTGGAAGAGACCCACTGGATCATCAAGTCCAACCATTCCCACCAATCCCTAAATCATGCCCCTAAGTACCTCATCCACCCTCACTTTAAACACCTCCAGGGAAGGTGAGTCAACCACCTCCCTGGGCAGACTGTTCCAATGCCTAATCACCCTCTCCATGAAGAATTTTTTCCTAATTTTTTGGCCTAAATCCTAATTTTTTGGCCTAAATCTCCCCTGGCAGAGCTTGAGGCCATTCCCTCTCGTCCTGTCTCCTGTCACTTGGGAGAAGAGGCCAGCTCCCTCCTCTCCACAACCTCCCTTCAGGTAGTTGTAGAGAGTAATAAGGTCTCCCCTCAGCCTCCTCTTCTCCAGGCTAAACAACCCCAGCTCTCTCAGCCGCTCCTCATAAGGCCTGTTCTCCAGCCCCTTCACCAGCTTCGTTGCTCTTCTCTGGACTCGCTCCAGAGCCACAACATCATTATTATTAATGATCAAGTATTATTAATGATAAAGTAAACATCAAGTATTATTAATGATCAATACTGTAAGGTGTCTGAGTTTCTGGCCAATCCGTTTAACATCAAAAAGCGTCCAGTGTGCCAGTTTACATCTCAGAGTACAACTCAAATCTTAATTTTTCCTTTACTTTTTTTTTCACTTGTTTGTCCAGGATTTGTTTGTGCATTTTTTTGTTTTGCCTTTCCCTTTGTAGCACACTTATGCTATATATACACTCCTTACCTTTTGCAACAAAACTTTATATGACACTGGTCAAGGACTGCTTCAGTTCTTGAAATGACCTATGCCTTTAAAAAACTTTCTGTTAGAAACAATTAGCTCTTTGCCTGTTAGGTTTTTTCTTTCCTTACAAACCTAGTAGTTATACAAACAGAAGAAACAAATATACATGTGCACTAACAAAATTGTAACATGTCATCTTTTGTTATTATAGACTTCTATCATTCAAAATGTAAAATAATAGACACCGGCAAAGAATCCTGCTAAGTAAATACTTTTTAAGGCATAAACTAATATACACTGTTGGTTTTTTATAAAGATGTAAGTGACATCTGCTAGTGATATATTTTATTTCACATTTCAGTTCTTAAAAATATTAATGCAGTACTATGGTTGCTTACAGTAACAGCAAAACCCCTGTATTTTTCTAGGTCTTCCACTAGCAACAAAGCCACAACTGGAAAAAAAAAAAAAAATCACACTTTGAATTGTATACCGTATTTATGTTCTAGAACTGTTTGCAGAGTTACCTTGCAATTGTTTTTTGGAGTCAATTACATTTTACATTTATTCCTTCAGGATAGCAAATCACACACAAATGTTCTCACTGGACAGCTAAAATACTTCAGTTTTGCATAGTAATTGAGGTCAATGGTGAAGAGACCTAGTCTTGAACTGGTTTGAACCCCTTAATCCCAGCTTGACGTTTCCTGAACTATTGATGTCCACTGAATTAGAAATGCAGTGTGTGGCTTTCTGATCAATGGGAAAAGAAAATAATTTTCTGTTCTGTGTAGTGTTCTATAAAAGAGATTCTGAAGTACTTCCTGCTGTAGGAAATTTTGTCTCAGCATACCTTTTAAGCTGTTTCCTCCTCAATAACTGTCTTTTGACCACTTACTGCCTTTTTCTGCAAAGTAAGGTCATAGGTAAATTTTTGCAATTCTCTGCCACAGACATTGTTGGTAGCTCTGTTGAAGGAAAACGATACATAGTAGTTTTCTGCAAAAAGATAATAAGGATAAAAAAAACTAGCAGAACATTTGTGACTTCATAGCTAGCAAACAGGGAAACACCTTGATAAAAATAGTGAGTTTTACCTGACACTATAAATGACGAGTAAACAAGTTGGGAAGGAATAGAATGTTTTTGTTAAACATGTATCTGAAGTGAATCAAGAGAACTGTTTGCATATGTGTGTATGTCTCCACGATGCATCTGGAGGCACTCACATAATTGACATCTATGTAAAATATCTTTTTACAGCTAAAAGTCTATGCATACTGTGCAGAGAAATGGAAATTATATGATTGCTGCACATGCTGTCAGTCTCCAGCTGTGAAATAGAAGTTTACCTAGTAACAGAAGTGGAATACTGAACTCTATGTCTATGTATGTGCATATATTGGATATGCATTACATTAGGATAAAAAGAAACATTTTTATGTCATTTATCGTATGCTAAGATATACATTTCAGGAAGCTGAGATAGCTCTTTGAGAGCATATTCTTCCCCCTTAACACCTTTTTTCAAAAATACAGGCAAAAGCAGCATCACAAGCTGGTCACCCACAACCTTGGCTAAACTGTATGTCTAATTGTTAGGTTGCTAAAATGGATTATACCTTGGTGTAAGGTAGATCCTATCTTGAAGTCTGCTTTTCTTTATTTTTGTCCATACTTTTTTATTATCAGTTTCAGGATTGTGAACTTGTAAATAGTACAGAATCTTTTCAAAATCAAGAGAATTTGTGCATGCATTCTATAATTAATTCTTTACATAAGCATAAATATATGGAATAGATAATACTGATGGTCTAAAATCATTACATTTATAAAGAATGTTTTCATTTGTTTCTGTTTTCTTATTCTCAAATTTGATTTCTGACGGCCCTTCCAAGAGACTGAAAGCATTTGGCTAAATTTGTGCTTTTCTTCTTTATGATTCTGTTATCTTATCTGTACACTACTCCTGTTTAAAGATCCATAAATCCTTAGAATATATTCTTAAGAACTGAGTCCTAAAATAACATCAGTCCTCTGGAGTCATAATTACCTGGTAGAGTGCTTGGCAAAAGATTCATAAAAGGAATGAAATGAAGAATATCCTGCAGATTTTCAGAGTAAATACTACCGAACTCAAACAACATGCTTTTTTACTTTGTGCTTAAAGGAATATGGTGGGGATGTGGATGGTTGTATTTTTCTTTTCTTTCTTTTATGTTATCTTTGTACTGCAAATTCATAGAAAGCTTTGATGTGATTTTAATGAACTATGATGATACGTATTTAGCTTACAGTGTATTTGTGATATCACAATATTTATAATAATTTCTATTTATTATGTGTATATGACAAAATTATGTAAAGCAAAAAATAATTCAATCCAAAACATCTAATAACAGATGCAGCATTAATCTAAAATATGATGTTACTTAGCTAGCAAATTCATCATTTAATTTAAGAATAGTCACTACACCGATGGATGCAAAAGAAGACTTACACTTTTTTATGTCTTTTTGCTGGTATCAGAAACCAGATCATTGCATCCCAAGATGATACCAGATAGCAAATAAAAATGTAACCATGTACAAGGAGAGGATAAGGGCAGACACAGTGCAGAATTTTTGTTAGTTGGTTGAGATTTTTTTCTTCAAAAACCTTTTAACAAATAATTTGGCGACAATCTTATTGTGAATTGATGTAGAATTTCAAATTAAGTTGCATGAAACTTGAGGAAATATAATTTTCCAAAATGAGAAAAAATGTATGCTTTGACATAACTGGAGGTTAAAAGCATTATAGGCATTTTTTAACAAGTCCATAATTAATAGTAATTTTATGATATATTTTCTTAGGTGTAATTTTATCTAGTATATAATCTTATTTTTACATTTTAGATATGTAGATACAAATATGTATGCATAGCAATGTTTATAACTCAGTATGTAAATGTATACATATTTGTTAAGCAGTCTTAGAGAAATTCAGTTTAGTTATACAGTGCAGGAAATTTGGCCCTGTTATCACTCAGATGCACTGACTCCATATGTTCTTAAAAATACTAATAATTTATCAGTTATTAGAATCATAAAATAATTCCTTTTGGAAAGGACTTCATGAGGTATTGTAGTCTAACCTGCTGCTCAAAGCAGGACATTCAATCTTGTAACAGTGGTTTGCTGAGCAAAAATTAGACTATGAATATGACATACAATTGAGAAATATCAAAAAAGAATGGATCCATCTTTGGTATGAGTCCTTGAGAAAAACCCAAACGCTATGAAGTGCAAAAATTCAGATTTTGTTGTTGAACTAACATTTGAAGGTATGCTTTTGTCTAAACATCTCATTGTCGTCTGTGAACTCTCTAGTGTGAGAGGTTCATTTTCTTATACCCAATGACATAATCATGTTAGAACTATGGAATTGTAGAACAGTTTGGATTGAAAGGGACCTTTAAAAGTATTCTAGTCCAATCCCCCTATTATGACCTGGGAGAGCTTCTGTTAGATCAGGCTGCTCATTGTCCTGTCCAACCTGACCCTGAATGTTTCAATGGATGGAGCATCAACCCCTTCTTTGGGCAACCAGTTCCAATGTTTCATCACTCTCATCATAATACAATTCTTCCTTGTGTCTAGACTAAATCCACTTTCTTTGTTGTTTAAAACCATTATCATTTGTCCTATCACAAGAGGCCCTGCCCAAAGGTTTGTCCCCATCTTTCTCACAAGTCCCCTTCAGGTGTTAGAAGACCACAATAATGCTTCTTTGGAGTCTTCTCCAGGCTGAACAATCCCAACTCTCTCACTTTCTCTCCTCCACAATCCTCAAGATGAGATTTGACAGGGCTCTGAAAAACCTGGTATAGTCAAATATGTAACCGACATCACCTAGGCCTGTGCAAAGGATTTGACACTACCCTACACAATGTCCTTTTCTCTAAACTGGATGTGACTTGGTGGATCCTCTTGGTGGATAAGGAATTGTCTGGATGGTTGCATTTAGAGAATTGTGGTCAATGGCCTGATGGCCAAGTAGAGAATGGCAACGAGTTGTGTTCCTCAGGGGTCAGTACCGGGACCAATGTTGTTTAACATCTTTGTTGCAGACATGGACACTAGGACTGGGGGAAACCTCGGCAAGTCTGCCAAGCAGTGTGGTGTGGTTGACACGCTGGACAGAAGGGATGCCATTCAGAGGGACTGTGACAGACTTGAGAGGGGGGCCTGCATGAACCTCATAAGGCTGGATTTTTGTTCAACTGGCAAAGTAACAACACACGTCTTCTCATGGAATTCAGGAGAGATATAATCCTTTACCTGAAATAGAAAAACCTACACATATAAAGACATATTGGGTTTTCATTTTTGTGCCCCAGCACTGTAAGAATCTAGTCTATTCTATCTCAAAATATATAATGAATGTTAACAGAGTTGTAAAAATTGTCAGAAAACACGTCTTTTTCTAAGAAAAAAATTATACTTTAAAACAACAAAATGTTATTTCTTATTAGATATACTTCTGCAAACACCTGCTAGCTTTCATGCTTTAAAAAATTAGAATTTATTGTACAATTCATGTATATAATTCATGTATATTCTCATCGAGCTAGCAGTTTATGAAGTGTTTGAAATGACTAACTCTAGTTCAGTATATTTTTGCAAATATTGTTTCCAAATAGAGTCAGGTAAGAAATTTTGCAAACCTCTCAGATCTTTCATTGCTGTATTTGTAACTCCATATTGTGCATTCTAAAAAGCTAGAATCAAATAATAAATAAGAATCAAGTAGGAAGAGATGATATACCAATTTTTCCAAGTGCTTAGTGAGGATAGTGACAGTATAGTTGGCAAAAATATAAGATGGTCACGTAAGAGTTGTCTAAAGCAATTTTATTTATTGTTCCTAATTTTGGACTAGCACAATCTTGCGAATCAGTACCCAATTTTAATAAGTCCAATATACCCTCAAGTCAGTTTTCCAATCATATTGTGTTGATCAAAAATACATGGGGAATGACTCTCTGCTACTCATCCCGTTAGAATGAATGTTCATTGTAGGCAACGTAAGCAGTGTAGAGAGCCTACGTTCAAGTTAGAGAAGTCAGTTACTTCTACAGTACCTCCTTGTACTGATTTTTCAATGTCAAATAAAGCAAAAGAAAATTACTATTTCAAATATTCTAAATAGGTTAATATTAAAGTTTTATATGTTATTCAAAATATGATCCTCATGTTCATATATATGAGTTCAGTGAATTACAACTCAGATTCTCAGATGAGGGTGAATCCTAGAGGTATTTTTCTGCTACAGTTTATTTTAGAAAACTGGATAGCAGTTGTTTTTCTTTATGAAACGTTTAGTTACTCAGAGATTCGTAGAAATTGCATTGTGAATGAATCTTAAATGTAGGTATTTTTCTTTAATTTGAGGCCAAGCAATAAAATATAATATGATATTTTAGTAAAACAAATGTACGTGTAAGAGTTAAGAGAAGCTGATCATTTATCCTAGCATGAAAATAATCAAACAGAGGATGGAAAACTTAAGCTTAAGTGGCCTCAGATGAATCACTCATTTGTTCTCATCTCTTGATATGTCTGGTGCCATTTTAAGCTGAACTGCAGTTTGAGAAGAAGTTGAAAAAGACTGAAGAATATAGCATTTAATTTCATTTCCTTTTCATTATATGAAGTTCATACATTTTGAAACTGAATTGCCTTTCATTTCAGGGCTGGACCTCAGAGTCTCTGGTAGTTATGCATAATTATGTTTAATCCTTTTCACTGCTGACTCAGTACTTTGCAGGTGAGGAGAGAGAGTTGCTTCTCCTGAGTTTGTTCTCCAGTTTTCACTTCTTTAATAAGTCCAGGTGAGTAATCTGTATTTCAAAGAAAAGTGACCTTTACTTGATTTAAATGGAATCTTCCTTTCAATATCTGAAATGAGAAAGTGATTAAGGTTTTGGTTGATAGGTAAGATGTATTTTAGGAACAGATATTCTTAAAGGTCAGACACTGTCAAAAGAAGGATTTTGACTTTTTAATATTTATATACTTCATAAGAATCATGGTTTATACATGCCTGGCAATCTTTTTAAAGTTCTAAAATCAAATTGCTTTGCATTTTCAGAAGATTCATTTTTCAATGTTAGCTACATTTTGATGGCATTGAGCGAACAATTAATTTGCAGCAATTGGTCTTCCTACTTCATCTGAGACAGTAAGTTTTCTTGGCCTTTCTGCCAAGTAATTTTAAAGTAACATCTCAAAATAAGATAAAGTAACAGTTGAATTAAAATACCAGCACTTCTTTCTTTGGTTAATTTCTTTTATATCTACTGATGACACAAACTCAGAATTTTTAACTAATTTGACTAATAAATTACTGTCAAATACAGTGCAACTTTCGTTTCATAAAGACTGTACTATTTTGAGGACTGTGATTCTTGTGTGTTTTTCAACAAAAATTAATCTATTGATTGGAACAATCTTTGATTGCATAACGTGAGATTAACAGAGCTCATGTGGGTTATGAAACCAAATTTTGTGGAATCACAAGCAAATAAATAATAGTTTTTAGCCTAAATAACATAAAAGACCATGAACTACCCAGAAGTCAAAAGAAGAATTTTTAAAGATAAAATAATAAAAACCAACCAAACAAAAAAGAACAAAGTTAGTGGTATTTTCCTTAGTGTCATAGTATTCTAAGTTTGTAGAGAACTTCCTAAAGCTATAACTGGAGGATGCTAAAAAATAAGAAAACTGCTGTTCTTACCTTTTCTCTATTTACACTCCCTTCTTATTTTTATTTGTTATATAGCAATTTTATCTAATCTAAGGTAGGGCAATGTTATACTTCTTTCTGATATTTGTAACTGATGAAAACTAAAGGAATGTTTATAACCAAACTCCTGAAAAATATTTTTAGTGGTACAAAGAAACAAATTTTCCTTATTTCTTTATGCTGCAATACTATAATACATATCAGAGAATGTAGGTATTCCATTTGAACGGATTAAGATAGAAAAAAAGAACGGAAATAATTTGACAGAAAAAAGTATGATTAATGTATAAAGTACTGAAAACCACATCTCCTTTAATTTGAGAAAGAGGAAGAATTTTTGAAGCTTAATTTGTCCTGTTCTACTGCTTCCAAAAGAGATCATCTTAATCAGCCTCTGTTTCCATCAGCCTCACTATGTTTCCTCAAGCAGTCTAAGTTTTCCTCTGTATAATATTACTAATAGAAACAATAAATTATAGATTTTGTTTGGACTAAAATGAGAAGTTTAATATAATCACAGCCACCAATTTTTTTCAACTTTGGTATATGTGACTAGTGCTTTCATAGCATGCTTACTGCTAAGATTGAAATATTAAACCTTGTAATTGATCTGTTGGTTATTTTGCAGAAAAAGGCTGTTCATAATTGGTTTTAAGAACTATCTATAAATTAGATGGCTCTTTTTCAGTTGGTATCTAGGAAATAAAAATTTTCCATTGTTATTAATTTCCAATTATTGCTTCTTTGTCCCATAGATATGATTGTTTGTAGCCAATAATGGAGATCTAGAGCACAATTCCGGTCTTGGAAATGATGCGGTTTTACTGTCGTATAATAGGTGCTTCTCATAGTTGCTATTCTAATCTTGTTATTCTTTAATACAATCAAAACTGCTTCTTGTCTATTTTACTTCCAAGGCCTCTCAAACTAATACATAAACACTGTAGTTGTTTCTAATCTCATCTTGCAAATTTACTGGCTGAAATACCCCATGGTCATTTACTTGCTGTTTATTTATACCCGATCTGAAAATTTTGTGAGACACATCTGCCATTTCTCAGTTTAAAGCTTAAGTTTAAACTTTTTCTGTTTTTTTCAGTAGCATTTTTTTTCATCCCAGATACGTGTCCTTGAGGATATAGCTCCTGGCTACTCACTTGGAGTTCTTATAAAATTACTGACTTCAAGGTAAATACCTGGGCAAGGGATGGGGTAGGAAATATATAGCTTTTGTCAGCCATTTGTTATCTTCTGGATTTTGTCATACTCTCTATCCTCCTGTACCCCGAGGACAGGAAAAATCCCACCAAGATAATTTTAAGTTCCCTGAATATTTTCCCAGGCTATGTAAGATATATCCTTGATCCACATCAAGAAAAGAATCTGAATGCATACTCTGAATGAAAAGTTTTTCTTATTCTGCATTCAGGTTTCTTTTCAGTCACAGCAGAATACTATAAATAGCAAGTCCCATGAGACAAACAACTGTAATTTCACTTAGTGAAAATGTTGAAAACTTGATGTCAAAACAAAGTCATAACTTTGAACAATTAACTCCCACACAATTAACAACTTTAATGGGTCTCTAATTCAGTCATTTCCCACATGGTCTATTCAATTAACCCTTAACAGAAGAGACCAGCACTTCAGAGTCTCAAATAAACAGTGAAGGAAACATCTGAGTAAACTACTGTCAAAGATGTTAAAAATGTACTATATATCTAGTTCAAACTTAGCTAATGAACTTTGTTTTCATTTCTGAACTTACAGAGTGTATGTTAGTAAAGCAGATGCCCTTGAGATAGCTGGCTGAGAATTATACTTTGGTCAAACTGAGAGAATATTATGCTTTAATGAAGGAAAATGTGTTAATCCATGATGACTAAATTCTCTTTATTCTTGTGTGAAAGCAGAGATACCACTCTTAACCCTCTTCTTCCTCTTGCTGCAGGTAAGTAAAGAGCTTTCAGTTTCCAATAATACTTGACCTGCTAAATTAGTAGCACTGGTAATAATCTGCATTTCAGGACTTTAGGTTCCTCGTGAAACTGTGCTAAAACATGAAAACTCAAACTGTGGAATGAGTAGTATGTGGTGCAAATAATGTGTTTCTTACCCAGTACACAGTATTGTATTTTATAAACTTCCTTGCCTTTTTTTTCCTACATTTTTCGATGCTTTAAAATATGCTAATGATATACTAGCCTCTCCAAGCCCCCGTGTTGGTTTTGGGGGGAAAGTGTGGGGGGAAACTGTGTGTGTTGGGTTGTTTTGTTTATTTGTTGGTGTTTTTTAATCTTCCCACTTTGCTCTTTCTCTCTGTTTTCCCCATTAAGCAGGGGTGCTACTCTTTGAACACCAATATCACTTGCTTCACCTTTTCTCTTTGGTTATTTTTGATTTGTAACACAAGAACACAGGAAAAAAGCTGCTAACTTTGAAAAACTTGGATCTGTATAAGCTTAAGCAGTATTTAAAGAAGTGCACACTCACCTTAACAGGGTTAGAACTTCATGCATACACAGCAGTAACCAACAGGGAAAAATAAGGAAAAAGATATTGCAAGTAGGACAATTAATATTCATATCTAAAGAGAATGGATAGTAAAATCATTACATGACCCAGCTGTGCTTCTGAACAATCCTGGTATGAAATGTAACAAATCTCTTTCTAGCCTTTGGGGTAAAATTATTTGGTGTATTTTCCCCTTGATCCAGTTTGCATCTACAGCTTTATATGCCTAAATGAAAAGTAGGGGAAAGACAGCATGATGGGATGAATATAATCTGATATTTAATGAGGAAAACTCTCCCTAACACATAGTGTCATATGCGATGAAGGAGGACTGAACTGTATGGGTTTTGGCTTCTGTAGGGGTTGAGTGAGTTTGCTTTTCAATAATTAGACACAGAGATTAATACAAAAAATATTTTCCTTAATTTGTTTGCTTAAATTTCAGCTAGTTTGTTTTTCATGTTTGTTTTGATGCTATTTTAGCAAAAGTATATGAGCTTATTTAGAAGAGATTTTTACTGTTGTATTTTGGGTTTTTTTAATATACTTACTTTCTTGCCTCTACAAGTAGTAATGGAATAATCTGCTGGTGAAGTATGATTATGAAGTACAAAGCTGGCAATTCAGTTTACTTAATATATAGGAATATACACATCCGGACAGAAAAAATATAACTTTTTGCAGCACCTCGGACTGATTCATATCCCTTATCTTTAGCTGTATGGGTATTTGACAGGTAATCTAGAATTCTAAATTAAAGTAATTTAACTTGAAATTCCACTGATGACTAGAAGGAAGATTAGCCTGAATAAATCACTTTCTAGAAATGTCTATGACTAAATTAGGAAATATGAATTTCATCTTTGACTTGTAGTAACTGCATAGTGCCTTCATAGTATTTCTGAAGAGTTTTCTCCATGCATACAGGTTTGTCCTTTCCAATAAAATATGTTTAGAAAAGGAGAAAAGAGGATTACAGGAAAGCAAAACCCATGATCTGACAAGATCTGTGTTAATATCACTGAGTATGAGAAAATTTGATATGCACGAAAGAGATGTATAAGAAAAGTCTCACTAACTGAAGATAAAGATAGTATTTCCAACTTTATTTTTTCTGTGTCACAGCAAAATCCATGTATATAAGAACACCACAGGAGAATACTTATGGGAATGACCATATTAATAGGAGTTCTGCTTAAAGTACTGGTTTTTATCAATAAAACCTTACTATCTGCAAAATTATGGATGAGCTAATGCTTAGAATGGAAGCCATAGAAAGAAACAGAGAGGAAAATGAGCACAAGAATTTTCATTATCATCCTTAAAATACCTTTTATTAATTCAAGAAAAATGTAGGAAATCTTCTTTCTGTTATGTTATGCAAATACAGAATATGCTGAAATCAAGAGACTTGTTTTCATATAATGAGGAGAAAAAAAATTTTAAAGTATATATTTTTGATAATATTACTTCTATGGATTCAACAGTTTTCCTTCTTTCTGAGATATGAATCTTCTGAATCTCTCTCATTTTGCAAAGGGTGCATATTTTCATGGAAATGTATAAATGTAATTTACTACCTATTCGTTTCGTGCTTATAAATATCTAATCTTTTCAGGTAAAATGATTGTTACCAGTAGCATTCAACAAATACAGTTTTTTGCATTTTTCTATTAGTCCTCTCTTCAAACAATATTTGTGAGTCTTTGTAAATCAATATGTACAATTAGACCACAATATTCGAGCAGATATCTCAGTACTAAGGGAGATGTGCCCAAGAAGTGAATGCATGAAAAAATGTGTGAAATTATTCGAAGTACTGTTTTACATAGCAGATTTCTACAACTAAAGACGTCACTATGCTGCCCATACTTCTCAAATGTACTGCAACCTTTTAATGGGACAAAGACAAAATATAAACGACTGTGGTCTCTGCTGTATTTTAGGACTGTATAGATAAGAACTGTGGCTTGTTTTATCATCTACAGTAAAGAATCACATTAGAATTATCCTGTGTTTTCTTATTCTCAGTGTCAAAACATATTCTTAAAGACTGTGTACAGTTTTGTTACCTAGAAATGAGTCAATGGAAAAAATTTGGTCTTAAAAGTTCTGGTTTTAATTCAGGCCAGACATAGGCTTGTAACATGTGCTATGGCAAATTTCTGAAATCAAGGATCAATAGTATAAAAATAATTTTATATTTTAACTATTTAAAACTTATACTAAAGTCCAAAAAAAAATAAACCACCCCTCAAATCCAAAGTCATTCATAAACCATGTATTTCATATTTTAAGTTTACATTCTGTGTAAATAATTGACTTATGTTTGAAATGAATGTTTTACTCATAATAGCTACATTTACAAAACAAGCCTGAGACCTACCTGATAACCTCATATAGCTTTATCTTTTTAGCTTTACAGATATTGTGTTACTATATCCCAGCCTTTTCATTAGATAAGCGGGAAAGAAAGATGTCATTATTTTTCATTATATACAATCTCAAACATTTTGTTTAGTTTTTGCAGCTCTTTCCTTTTCAGGAAAATTTTTGTTTCTGACTCTGATTGTATGTAAATCTCATATCACCCTAGAATTTTTAATTTTGACAATATATTACATAAATCATGAAATACAATTGATTGTATTTGTTCTTCAACTGAGGAAGTATCATTGTCTAGTCTATTCTTATATTATTTCACCTATAGCTGTATATAACACTCTAAATACGCCTAAAAAAATGTCCTGGAAGTTCTGATCGAGAATGGGAGTATAATTATACATCTTATCTCACATTTTTTAGTGTCATGGGAGCTCCATTTTTTTTAAAATAGTGATGCTTACATTTTTTATGAAATTTTATAAATTTTTATTCATTTTTATTCATTCTCATTTTTAATGATATCTGGTATAAAAAAATTACAATTTCTTTTGTCTAAGCTTTACAGTTTCGTGAAGTTTTTAATTGCTTCAGAAAATGCTTCCTCATGAATCAGATGCTTTTAATTAATGTCTTTAAATTGGAGGGGGGAAGATTTACATTAGAAGGAAAAGAGGCATTTGCCCAGGTTGCCTAGGGAAGTTGTGGCTGCGCCTCCCTGGAACTGTTCAAGGCCAGATGGAGGGCATCTTGAGCAGCCTGATACAGTGGGACGTGTCCCTGCCCATGGCAGGGGGCTTGGTACTAAATGATCCTTAAGGTCCCTTCCAAACCAAACTGTTCTGTGGTTCTATGATTCTAACACTGAAATAAAAAGACTCTAGTAATCTTTATTTGGCAAAATTTCTTGAATACAGACATGTAAATATAGTCATAATACTAAATTACCATTTGCAGAAACAGACATATTTTTAACTGTGAACAGAAAAATCTGAAATAATATCTTACAGTAAATACATTGGAACTTAAAATGTAAGAGATTTACTCACTGAAGTTATTCTGACAATGTCATAGCCCTGCACTTTCAGTCCTGGCTTGTCATTCAAATCCCATGCATCAGTATACGGACAATCAAAGTAAGTCTTTAAATGCCTACCCTTCTAAGTAGGCATGTCAAAATTCCCTTGCAACTCCCACTTATGTGTATTATTTCCTTTTGTACCATTTCTTCACTTATTTCTGGCCTTTCATTCCAATGTCTTAATGGTTCTACATTAAATTCCTTTTGTGACTAGAAAGGCTATGGTAGAAAGATCTTCTACATTCACCTCAGAATCCCACTTATTTATAAGTAATTTATTTTCTATAAAAATTCATTTTTTTCTCTTTCATAAAATTTATTATTTTAAAAAACTTATAGTATTAGTTACTCTATAAAAAATCAATGAAATAATAAAAGTCATCAATTTTTGTAAAAAAATATTTGATGTGGCAGACACTCAAATATGACTTTTTTTTATTCCTCTCTTTCATGTGTTGCAAACTTATTCCTGGCACATTTTAGGGTTCATCCTTAATATTTTTTTGAAACTGGTTTTCAAACAAGAACAAAATTTTCTTGTTTTTGTAATAGAGTCTAAAGGAATAGAACTTCAAGGAATTCATTCCATGTAGGGTCATGGAATTCAGCAGAAGTCGTGGAATTCATTCACAAAAATACTAGTGAAACTATAAAAAAAATCAAGTTTATATCTCTTTTCAACTCCACTGAAATTATTTCCAGAACTGAATCAAAAAAGGAAATAACTGAAATGTTTCTATTTAGTGTCATAATACCCTGTCAAGTACAAAAAAAAAGGTACTTAGTTTTTCTGTGATTAGTATATTCCCTGAAATATACTTATGAAGATACAAAATTGACTGCCATTTTGTATTTTATAGCCTCATTGCTTTCTTTGAGTGTTTCTCAGCTAGTTTCCAGACGAGGTGCACCCAAAACCTATTATAGTTTAAATGCATTCATATTACAGATAGACTACTTGAGGTTTGGAAACTTATTAACTTATTTTTTATTGGCAGTGAGGATATGCTTCTGAACAACTCTTAGGATTTCCAAGCATGTTTCTGGAATATGATTGGGTGAACTGCTACTGAAGTGCTGTAACACCAGTTGATGGAAGTGTAGAAGTGCTGCTGCCTAGCTTGACTCAAAGCAATGTTGAAAGAGGCTTGCTAGATTCTTAAGCGCTTGATACTGGTTTGTTCAGAAAGTGATGGACTATAACAGGTTTCTGAGTAGTACTGCTGCTGCAGAATGTCAGATACTTTAACTTTGTTTATAGATCTATACCTCTTTGCAACCAAGAACACCTATTTCAGAGTTCAGTGGCTCACAGTCTTAATGGATGCAGAAGTATTTTCCACACTGAAGGAAGCATGTTGCTAGAGATATTTCTCACTTCTTGATTGATTATTATATCCAATAACCTGCTTTTGAACAGACACTTGTACATCTATCAGAGGATTTGAGAGATGATCTCAGCTTTGTGTTTGCTAATGGAGCAGGGGCAAGAGAAAAAAAGAAAGGAAGAAAAGGTAGGAAAGGCGAAAAGAGAAATAGTTGCAAGAGAAATAGGAAGGATGAGAGAGATCACCACCTTAGGAACTTTGCACTTAGCAGCACATATTTCTTTGTCAGGAGGGTCCAGAAGATGGTGGATGTCCACACACAACACAAACCCACAAGACAAACAGAGCAGAGGACAAAAAGAGCTGCAGGCTTTTACAGGGGGTTTTAAACTCTCTGTCCTTGTCCCTTACCTGATTAGGTGTAGGAAGGACATGTATGTCCCTCCTCCCTAGACAAGTACAGATATGCTCTCCAGCACTTCCAGCCTTGCCACTGGGGCTGGGAGCAATCACCTGCTTTGAGCCATTTAACCCATGCCATGTCAGATCCATACAGGGTGGTATTAAAGGATAAGGCAAATTTGTGTATCCGATGGTTTCAGTCCTAGACAACCCAGATGTGACTTAAAGCTCTCTTTAGTCAACTTTGTATGTTTTTGCTAAGGCAAGCTATGTTTCATTAGTGAAATATATGCTTCTAAAACAGCATAAAGGCTTGGAATATTTAAAGTGTCCAGTGACATACAGTTAAAAAATATATTCACAGAATCAGTTTCTCTTATAAGTCCTTTAAAAGTCAGACTTCTATACAGTATTTCAACTTGCTATTTAAAAACTTTAAAGTTGTGGTGTTAAATTTACTTGAGTCATTATGACTGGATACCTTCTGAACTTAGAAAAGTATCTTCTGAGGATGCAAATAGCATTTCTCCTGAAAACAGCATGATACACAAGAATAAATGGCTATTTTTTTCTTGATTTTGATCCTAGCCTGTCATTCCCACAATTAAACAGTCTACCATCAAATAATTTCTTGCTATCTGGGATGCTAAAAAAAAAGGGGGGGTTATTCATTGCCCGATAAGATAAACATGAAAAAAACCTTCAAAATAATCCAATTCTAAATTTAAATGCTTTCAATTAATATATTAAATGCTCTAGTTTTCTGAATGATTTATTGCAGTTCATTTACTATAAAGGCAAATACTTCTATTTATTTTACTTCATTGTAATATGTACTAATCTTTCAGATGAAAGTGCTAGCAAGACTTTGTTTTACTTCCAATATTGCATGCATTGTATACATTGCAACTTCTTTTCTTGTTAGAAAACATATGAGACAGCCTTCTTGGTTACCTACTGATTTTATTCCTTTTTTTTTTTCCCTGACTCATTTTAAAATAACTCAGTATTAATTGTCACAAACAACAAAGCTATAGTTGCACATGTCAATTTGATTGCCAATATAGATTTCATTCTTTGTGTGTACTGACTGCGTAGGCATAATGGAGAAAAGAATATAACACCAATGGGCATTGAGACCAAATATTTAACATATGTATGTATGCTTGATAAGCAGATGTCGATCTCTGAAGAAATTGACTCTGGAAGTTTCTTTAGGTAACTTGCACACAAAGTGTTGATACAGTTTTATTTTCTAGTCTTTTTTCCAATATATTATGTTATAATATAAGTGCCTAAGTAAGCTCAGACTTTCTTTCTTGGTATTCTCCTGGTTTAGTTCAGAGAGAAATAACTTAAAATTTTGAGATCACGCTGTTCTTTCAATTATGCTATTAATAGTAGTAGAGAGCTAAAATATTCAGCTGCAGAAGAACAGCAGAAAGCCCCAGATATAACTGCAAAGAGAAAATCTATTATAGATCATAATTATACCTCTTCCATACAAAATAAGACATATTAAATTCATTTTCTTAAATGCTATTTAGAGTGGATGATGTCTATGCCCATGTGTAAAGTCCAGCTTTACTTCTTAGTTGGCTTTAATGATTCAAAAGATTCATCTGAGTGCTAGCCATTTGCGCTCTTGTTTTGTGGTGCTGGCAATGAATAGTGGAGAGGGTATAGCAGCAGGCGCTCCCTAAAGAATGTCATCTTGTCTGTGGTTCAGAGCTCAATGGGTGGGGAGGTGCAGGAGTAGGAACTGCTCCTCCACTTTGCCTGGCCAAGCTCATGCTCCTGAGCAGGCTGCTGTGGAGGCAGGTGCTGCACTCTCCATCTCCCCTTACATCAGTAAGGGCAGTCAGCCATAGAAGAGCTGGACCCTCCTGAAGGACCTTCTGCACAAATGTGGAAAGACCACCCTACACGTTTTGATGGGTCACATACTGGCCTTAGAGAAGAACTTGCAAGGAGCCGTTTCAGGCTTCATATCAGGTAAAAAAAAAATCACAGAAAGTGTCATTGGGCACTGGAACAGGCTGCCCAGGGAGGTGGTTGAGTCACCTTCCCTGAAGGTGTTTAAAGGATGGGTGGATGAGGTGCTGAGGGGCATAGTTTAGTGGTTGATAGGAATGGTTGGACTCGACGATCCAGCGTTTTTTTTCCAACCTAGTGATTCTGTGTGGTGCATGCACCCATCGCCTAATTGGACTCAGCCTGGACTGTGCAGCCAGGAAGAAACTGCTGCTGGAGCAGCTGTTAGAGACCAGATGTTCCTGAGGAACTGCTGCCGCCTATTGAAGTGGTAACCCCTTTCTTTTCTCTTCTCTCTCTCTCTGTATATATATATATATATATATAATTTATCTCACTGTGTTTTCTTGACTGATATCAGTGTGTTTCAGAGTGAACTTGGCTGTGTTCAGGGGTCACATTGTAATCTAACGAGATTGAAATCTGTTTTCTGCAACTTTAGGAAGTTTAACCTGTGGTATAATAGGTTTATTAGGCTCTGTAAACAGCAAAATAAGCTTGTTTTTCTCAAAAGAAAGCTGTGGGCAAATGGAGCAGCTGGAAAGAGACAATGTATCTGCTAAAACAGATAGATTGGATGGTGGGTTGACATTTATATCAACTATGTGGCACCTGAGGTGAGTCAAAGGATTCACAGCCTGGTATTAGTTCACATAAAAAATCACTGACTCCTCCTAAAGCGCATACTGAACTCTCTGCATTAAAGGTGTGGCGAAAGGCCAAGTCCTCACTTTTGCAGACACAAGTGGCTTTGCCAAGGGCCTATCAACACATACTAATTGACATAGCCACACCACGCCAAAACGTTTTCAGAAGGTATAAAAATAGATACCAGAAACCCATTTTCTTGGGGAAGAAAAAAATCACCAATTTACATGACGGATGGGTTGATGGGCCTGGATCTCTCTTCCTCCACCATGAAGAAATGTCTTGGTAAGATTTGCATCTCTGACTCTGTCAGATGTTTTCCTGGGAATATAACTACTAATTTGAGTTTTTACTGTTACTTGCTTTATGTCTAATTGTTACCAAGTTGTAAGCATTTATAGAGCTAAAACGCAGTAGTGGATTTATCACAGTAATCCTGTATATTTTTTTTAAATCTGTCACTTGAATTATACTACTTACTGCTACCAGCACAACAAAATTGCTTCTCTGACAGGCTTTACTGCAAGCGCTTCTGTTTGGGCTGCGAACCACATGTATTTACCCTGTGACTAATAGGTTTGGCAAAACCACATATAAGCACATGTACATACATAAACCATTGACCAAGTCTGAGATTTTTAATCTCATGACTCAACATGAGGGTCTCCTTAGCTGCCTGTCAGGATCTCACCTGTTTAATGCGACTGAAAATTGGTGCAGCGAGCAGGATTACCATGGATAAACTGCTGCATAAATATGTGTGCACTCTCCCTTGTAGGAATAGAATGGGCCCCAAGGCATTTTGGAATAAGTGGTGTGGTGGACAGCTACTAACACACCCTCCCCCAGCCCCTTTTCCACTCACTTTAGAAAACCAAGCTGGACTGCCTTTGATAAGACTCATAAAAGAGAGCCCATTTATCTAAAGGCAATTCCAAACCTTGTGAGTTCAAGTCTAGTGACTCCAACAAGCCGCTGACTGTTCATGGACACGCAAACTAACACAGCTCCTTTGTAGTGCATCTCTGACATAGGGACTATGGAGGGTAAAACAGACAAAAAAGAAAAGTTTCTTGCATGTGAAAGGAAACTAACAACTAACGTTACCCTTCCCAAGCCAATTGCCTTCCCTTGTCTTGGCCAGATAAATTCAGAGCCCAAAATATGGGCAAAGTTCCAGTTCTCATTGACTATTGAATTCACTCATAGGTTTTATCTGCTCTATTTGTTTTAGTCTTTACTAATAATACTCTTTCTTGACTTATTCAAAAATCTTCTTTTTGTTAAAGCATGTAATTCATCTCAGAAAATATCACAAGATAATAGAAAAATACACTGAATAATGGGAAAAATAGTACATTCAGATGTATATCTATTCAATCACATCTCCAAGATTATGTCAGTCGTTTATACATCAAGACATAAATATCATTATTCTTCAGTCAGAGAATTAAAACACTCAATTCTGCTTTAGCAGTTTTCATACTTTGCATTAATTATTTCTCTTTTGCTACTGAAAACCAATGTCATTTGTCCATAGTTTCCTTGCAAAACTAAAAACAGCTGATATTTGAAAACCAGGATGTTTTATTGGACATGTAAACTTTTCTGAATTGGACATAGTCTATTGACATGTGTGGATTTTAATAGGCTTCAAATTTAGATCTTCCAAAGGAAATTTCTGCTTATAAATGCTGTTTTAGAATTGCAGTGGGTTGACCCTGGCCAGCAGCCATAAACCACCTTTACTTTCACTCACTTCACTTTTTATTCCTGTGTAATAAAAATAGAAGGAAGGTGAAAGGTCTCATGGGTCGAGATAAAGGCAATTTAATAAGAAAAGCAAAAGCTACATGTGCAAGCAATGCAATACTGGGAGTTCATTCATTGCTTCCCATCATCAGGAAATTATCTCACATCATAGGAAGCAGGGCATAACAATTAATTGGGAAAATAAGCACCATAACATCAAACATGTCTTCTTTTTGTTTCTTTTCCTGAGTTTTTATTGACATCATATTCATACATATCTTTTTAGTTAGTTCAGATCAGCTGTATTAGTGGTGTTAATTCCCAGTCTTTTGCTCAGCATACTCATTTTGATGAAGGAGAAGAAGAAAGAGAAAGCCTTGACACCCTGCAAGCACTGTTACCCAGTAGCCAGTGTATCACTTTTAGCATCAAATGGAATGTGCAGCACTATATGGACTAGTGTGAAGAAACTTCATAACTTCATTGTAGCCAGACACACACAATAGTATTTTTTTCAAAATACTTCTCATTAGACCTAAGCCTGATTGTAGCTAATGATAACAAGCGTTGAGTGGTTTCTAGGAGAATTTTACATGCTTTTTGTCACTGGATTACTCTGCTTCAGAGAGAAGTTATTGTCTCTTATAAGAGTATTCATCTACTCATTTGAAGGTGTAATTTCACCACTCTGCAATTGTGTGCAAAGTTATACATCAGTTCATCAGCAAACTGGTGTTACCAAGGCAGAACAGTGTGTGAAGCTAAACAATATGGCAACTGTAATTTTGTCCAAACAGCTAGTCAAAACTCACTGATGTCCAGCACCACTGACTTAGTGAAAACACTGACTTGACTGTAGGCATAATGCCATATGAACAGATGGGCGTGAGTGCAAATA
Organism: Clamator glandarius; assembly: GCA_033459285.1. Lineage (NCBI taxonomy): Eukaryota > Metazoa > Chordata > Aves > Cuculiformes > Cuculidae > Clamator > Clamator glandarius. The sequence continues at coordinate 215,625 of JAUNZM010000022.1, forward strand.
TCTAAGATACCATCTATAATCACAAAATGTGTTTGTGAAGGACACAAGTTTAGCCAGGAAGTACCAGATGGTTGTCTGTCCTGAGGTTATAGAAATACAGCTATGGGAATGTACCATTCTTAATCCTGCTTTTGGCTAGATAAAATCCCTATAATTAATAAAATGTCTCCATGGCTGATGAAGAAAATAATTATATTTTACTTTTTTTAAACATCTTAGTCTTTCTAAAAATCAAACAAAAACATAAATTAACTTCTTTATAAGTGAAAAGTCAATTCGTAGTCAATAGAAAGGGGTACTTAAAGGATACCCTCAATAAAACTTAGCAAAAAAAATGTTACATGATTTGAACTCCCATTTAAATGGAACTGATGGAAACCATTTATTGAATAGATAAGAAATTCTGCTTTTTTATGGTGCAACTAAAGATAAATCTTGGGAAAAATAAAACAAAACCCGAGCGTATCTTTCCTTGGAACTCTGTGATGTGTTGGGTTCCATTATATTTTCAATTATAATTAGAAATTTGTAACAAGGAATGTGGTCAATTAGAATAAAAGAAGAAACTTTGTTCCTTTTATTTCCTTTTCCTTCTGTCAAAAGTATCATATTATTGGACATGAACTGACAAAATATTGTCTGTATCAAGACTTTCTATAGATGTGCACCTGAACAAGTTAGGCACATTCTGAACATTGTATTGCTTCCTTTAGACTACCAATTACACATGTTTTTGAAAATATGATTTTAACTACAATAATTTAGGACATAACTTGCCTGTATAAAAGTCTGTGCTACCTTCCAGAATGATCAGGAAATGTTTGTTTTCAGAATTTCTGTGTCAAGATGATGGTGAAGATGATGATTCATAATGATGGTATTTATTATTATTGGCTACTGTCACTTCTATTTTTCTTCAAAGAAATAATTTCAGTTTTATTATTGATAATTGCATCTCTTCCCATCTTCATAAAAGATAATCTTGCAAAAGTGCAAATCAAGCCGAGAAACATATTTTTCAACTTATCTTTTTGCATGAAATCAAGATCTAAATTAACAAATCTTTATATATGCAGAACTTTTTGTGTGCAACTGATTTTCTCTGCTGTCCTTCATTGTAGGTTCTGTTTCTAAAAGTAAAAGAAAATACTATTACAGAATAAAATCTATGAGTGGATTTCTCTCTCTGATAAGTGTCCAAATCAATATTTACATAAAGTAAGAAAGTAAAATCATGAACATGCATGATGCAAGGTGGTATGTTATTGAATTCAGTGTATAATTTACACAAACTGATATTATGTCTTTAGAATATGAGTAATTTACTTATATTACTTCTAACTTTCATCAATATGTCCAGAAATTCTCTTTTCTGCTGTGATCTTCAGAATAATACTTTCTGTTGAAATTCTGTTGCATGTTTAATTGTAATTGTGCTCTTGCAAAAAAAAATCTCCCCCTAACCTATGAAGACTAGAAATATATTTTATATAGATTTTCTGTGACACTTCCAAAAATATTATTTCAGTCCTCTTGAATTTATATACATCATAGGCTTTGCAGAACTTAGCTGACAAATTCAATACTTGAAAATATAATACCTCCAATAGGCTTTATTACTCAAAAAGCATAGAAAAAACATACCAAAAGCTGCTGATCAAAAACATGCTAGCGGATATTCTTTAAGCTTTTGAATGTGCAAGAATGAACCTATACTTAAGTCTTAACTTAAGTCAAGTCTTAACCTTGGAAAAAATATTCTTAGAACTTGTTTGGCAAGTAATTTTTATGCTAATTTACATCTCTGAAAATTATTTCAAAATCTTGTTGGTTTTGTAAATAACAACTTATCAAAACATTCTTGAAGAGTATTTGTAGTATATCATTCAGGGTCTGCTACAACAGACGATAATATCAAGAGCAATTTTAAGCTGTTAAAGACATTGCTTTATTAGATTCTGTTTAGAGTTGACTGTAGCAGAAGCAGAGAAAAGATGTTCTTTATATCAGGAAATAAATCTTAAACAGGATGTCAGTTTCTTAATCTTCACCAATATAAAACTTTATTAAATGACAGAAACATGTCACATTATACAAAGAAAAAAAAGTAATACAACTTAATGCCAGTGGATGACAAAGTAGAAATTTTTACCTCTCTGAAGAAACATTAAAAAATCATAAATTAGTTTACTATCTTTTCCCTTCTTCATCTTTTTTCTTTCAAGTTTTAAAAAACTGTTTTTATGAAAAAAACCAGCAAAGATTAAGAGTGTTCTTGCTTTTGCTTCACAATAATATTTAATTTCTGTGAACCAAAAAAAGAAAACTTGTTTGTAACTTACACCAGTACAATTTAAATTTAAAGCAAAACTGTTAGAAACATAAGAGTTAATTAAATAGAACAAGATGTTATACAAAGTAATCTAAATTAATAAAACAATCTAAATTTGATTTGTGCCTACAAAAAATATTGGTACTGTTGGTTTCGCTAAAATCAACACGAGACACCCAGATCTTATTATTACTACTGACATTTACATGCTCACTCAAAATTCTATGAAGTCAGCTAAATTTAAACACTTAGCATTACTTTAGAAGACATTCAATGACAAAAAATCACCTTCATGATTCAATATGTGTAATTTAACAGCCATTGGCATTGACACATATGTCTTCATTGATTTAAGTAAAACTAACAAGTGTGTATGTACCTAATCCCATTTTCCCAGTAAATTTATTTCCCTCTGGCTTGAAAGAGTATGACATCACACACCAGAACACAATTAATCTCTATGCACAATTTTCTTGTTAAATTTATTTCTTTCTGGCTTGGCAGAGTATGACATCACACACACTGTTAATCTGTACTCAGAAAGTACTCCATTCAGTAAAGTCTAAAGGGCTGGTATTATTTAAAACATTCTTGGGAAACACTAGCCATTGACATATTGGTAATGCTGGCAAAACCACATTCTGAAATCCCATGAACAGGGATAAAATAATGATCACTATCCAGACTTATGCTCTTCTCTCAATTATCGTGCATAATTACAATATATTAAGATTATCACAAAATACATGTTTTTTTTCCAAATCTAACAATATTCCAACACCTAAACATCAATTTAACCTTTTGGAAGGTTTTCCTCACAAAGTTATCTCTCGGATACCATATGATACAATAACACATACAGATTATTCACCTTTCTGGATATAGTTTAAATCTTATCGAATGTATTAAGGAAATGTACATGGTTATTTACCATTTCTGATATCTTACTGTATCATAAAATTGGGGGGTTTTAAGTGCTACAGCATAAAATAATATATGGCCATGATCTATCCTAAAATGCTATTATCTTAAAACAAATAAATAAATTTATATAAATAAATACATAAGCCTGTTGTCTGCCTGATAAGAGGATACAATAGATGTCTTTAAGCCCTGATTTTTATGCTTATAGCAATCCTTAGAAATAAAAGAACTATTTGAAAATAACACAAGTGGATAAACTGCCCTTTATAGAGGATTCTGCAGTAGTAGAGATATTAAACTCTTATAGACATGGACACTTTTCCATTTGTTTAGCAGCTTTTAAATGCACTATAGTAGAAAAAGATAAATTCCCTGCATACTATTAGTGTAACATTAAATATGTACTGCTCCAAGTATTTCTATCACAAAACTATGCTTATTCCTAAATTTATTTTTAACAAATACTAACACAACCAATATATAATGTGAAAAATGATAACATTTTAAATGGTATGTAGGGTACTGGTTTTGGATTTCATGAAAAATTAGTGTATTTATTATACAGATATAATAAACTTATTTTATACTTACTTTGTCTCAAGCTCTTGGGGCAAATCTTTGTTACCAAACCCAGTTCATTAGCATGAGGTTAAAAATATTAGGAATGTAAAAAAAAAACCCCACAAAACCCCAAAAAACTGTTGAGTCAGAGTATTGCTGGCTTTGGCAGTTTTATCCCTTAGCTCTATTAGGCTTACTATATTTTGTGAGGAAAAAAAACATGAGAAGGCTGAGTTACTGTCTTGTGACATATAACAAAAACTAATGAAACCACTTAATGATTTTTTTCATAGTAACAGCCATTTTCTTTTTACAATTTCTTTTTCCATTATGCTTTTTTGTATCCTTCATCCATGACAGTAATCATGATTTGTTTTTCTTTTATTTTTTTCCCCACAGCACGTCAGGCAATCAGATTATAGTCATAGAATGGTTTGGATTGGAAGGGGTCTTAAAGATCAACTAGTTCCAACTCTCCTGCCACTGGCAAGGATGCTTTCCATTATTCCAGGTTGCTCAAAGCCCCATTCAACCTGGCCTTGAATACTATCGAGGGTGGGACATTCACAACTTCTCTGAATAACCTATTCCAGTGCCTCTCTGCCTTCATAGTGAGGAAAGTAAAGATAATTTTCCCTGTGTATCTTTTTAATTGCTCCTGGATTAGAAATGAAGCATAAATGCTTTCTTTCACAACACAGTAATCACAGTTGTTTTTATTCAGACAGACACAGAAGAACCTGTATTCAGATCTTTATTAGTCAAGAACTATAAAGAAAATCTTTTAAGAAAAAGCAAATGTACTGTATCTGACAGAGAAAGAATTCCATGTGAGGGATTTTTATGACAATTCTTGCAAAACTTCCTTACATGAATGTTTGTATTGCTTACACAGTTTGATAGTGAGATATTTATTTTATTTTTAAGTTAATCTTGAGATTTTCACATTTTGAAAACATATGTAACCTCAAATATCAACATGAGTACAGAAATCTCTAATTTACAAGAAGCAAGAGGCTTATGCTCTGCTTAGGTTCTGAACAGTCAGATGTTTACTTCTAAGGAAAACCCCATGCAATGCAACAAGCTTGGAGAAAAGTGGTTGGAAAGCTTCCCAGTAGAAAAGGACCTGTGGGTGCTGGTCGGCAGCTGGCTGAATATGCACCAGCAGTGTGCACAGCTGGCCAAGAAGGACAACAGCATCCTGGCTTGTATCAAGAATGGTGTGGTCAGCATGAGTACAGAAGATTTGCACTCCTGGGCTCAGCACTGTTGAAGCAGTACCTCAAATATTGTGTTCAACTTTGGGCTCCCCACTGTAAAAGGGACATTTAGGTCCTGGAGCATCTCCAAAGAAGAGCTGGTGAAGTGTCTGAAGAATAAGACTTATGAGCAGTGGCTGAGGAAACTGGGATTGTTCAACCTGGAGAAGAGAAGGTCAAAGGGAGATCTTATTGTTCTCTACAGCTACCTGAAAGGAGATTATGGAGAGATTTTTAAAAAGTGGGGGCTATGTTTCCCCTGTTCCAAGCAGTAGGAACTTCACTGTGGGAATATTACAGAGAAGAAGGCCTTGAAACAGAGAACTGAAAGATAAACAAAGGCCAGTTGGGTGAGGAGAAAAGACAGCATTCTGAGGAGATGGTCCTTGAATATTAACCATCTTCCTTGGGCCCCTCTATTCTCCAGGGCTTTTTCACATGGTATTCTATAAAGTAGAAGTCCGAAGAGGCCAAAGTCTTCTCTTCTGAAGTCAGGGGTAAATGAGGTTGCTGCACATCCTCCTCATTACCTAAAGGTCTTCATTTCCACAATTTCATGGTCACTGTAGCCAAGGCTTCCCTTGAGCTTCATAGTCCCTACTAACTCTTCCTTGTTAGTGAGAACAACGCCCAGTATAGCACCTCTCCTTGTTGGGTCTCCTATAACTTGGAGAAAGGGACCTCCTGGATAGCTTATGACTTGCTGTACTCACTTCAACAGATATTGGGGTGGTTGAAGTCCCCTGTGAGGACCAGAACTTGTGAATGTGAGGCTGCACCTATCTGTCCGTGGAGGGACACATCTGCTTGGTTATACTAGTCTGGTAGCTTGTAGCAGACTTCCACTACAACAATATCTTTCCCATGCCTGACCTTCCTAAAGAGCCTGTAGCCCTCCATTCGAACAGTCCAAACTGAGGCTCCATCCCACCATGTCTCAGTGATGCCAATGAGATTATAGCCCTGCAAGTGTGCATATATGCCTAACTCCTCTTGTTTATTTCCCATGCTACATGCATTTGCACAGAGGCAGTTAAGTTGGACCCCAAATGAAGCTGACTTACAGCATGGAAATCACTTGTGTTGCTCTTCAGGTGCTCTTCTGCTGACCTGAAATCCTTCTTCAGGCTCTAGACATCCATTGCTAGCACTGGCCTCAAACTGGTAGGAGTGGGATGGATTGAGATTGCCTTCCCCCAGCAACTTTAATTTAAAACCCTCTTCCCTAGTCTATGATCAAGGATGTTATTCCCCTTTTCTGACAGATGGACCACATCAGCCCCTCATAGTTCAGGTTTTTCAACACTAATCCCATGGTCTAAGGAGCTAGACCCCTGGCTGAGGCACCAGTCCTGAAGGCATTTGTTGATTTGCCATACTCGACTGGCCCTTTCAAACCTCATCCTCCAGACAGGGAGGATTGATGAAAAAAATCAGAGTCCTGCTGCTCCCAGGGCTCTGTAATCCTTTTTCATATCTCTCATGCTGCTCCTGGCCATATCACTGGTGCCCATGTGAAACAGCAGTGGCAGATAGTAATCAGTGGGCTGTACAAGGCTTATGACATCTCATGATCAGTACATTGTGCTGGCTTCCATATACATGTTAGAGATTATTTAAGACATGTCCTAGAACACCCAATATCACATTTTTTACTTAAATCTGATTATGTGTTCATTATACTCAACACCTATAACTTAAAGACAGTATTATATGATTTAAAAACTATTTAATTGTCTATGAATGTTACGTTTTCTACCTTTACCCTGTCAATCATCTGATGCAGACTACTCATTTTGTGTACATGCTACTATTTTGAATGGGAGAACAACTCCATGTGTTGTTTTAGAGTGGATTTTTGAAAAATTCTAAGCCATGTATAGGAGCTAAAGCATCAAGAAAGGCCAACATAGATTTAATACGATTTTTCTGAAGGCTAGGAATGTTTTATTATTATTTCTACTGAGCTAATAATTAGATGTCTTGATTAAAATCGGAACCTAACTTGGTTAGATATTTTATAAAATGTCTAGACTTCAAAGCCTTAGAAAGTTTGGACTCTTTGCTGATGAGCAACACTGCAGTAGTGATGGATCTCATAGACATGCACATCTGACTTAAATTTAAACATTTTCAAGGTATGTGTGAGCTTGATTCCAAAGAGGTGACAAAACAATTATCTACTTAAACGAACCCACATATGGTATCTTTAAACAGAAAGAACAGATAAACTAAAAAGCAGAAAATCTAATAAAGTATTTGTTGCAATACACAGAAATTCAGAAGACTTCTGCATCTGGTCCAAGTCCCTCTGACTGACATCCTATCCTTCTTGCGTGACAGCTGTACCACTCAGCTCCATATCACCTTCAAACTTGCTGAGAGTGCACTCAATTCCATTGTCTATGTCACTGATGAAGACATTAAATAGCACTCCTACAAGAACAGAGCCCTGAGGGAAAAAAAAACCCCAAACAAACAAATGGGAAAAATAGAAAACTAAATTTTAAAAATATCTCAAAACATCATAATCCTACTGTAAACCTTATAAATTAAAATGTAGTTTTTAATAATATGCATTTCTCATTGTATTGAAAACATCCTTAAAGTCACAACTGGGTACAGTGTGACTCAGAGCTCCACAGAATCAGCTGTTTCCCAAGGATTTATTGAATGCACGGTTCCTCAAATGGTAAAAGAACCAACAAACATTCCACAGGACATGTCCTGTTCTCTTTCTTAGGACAGATGTTTGTCTTTTTAGTGTTCTCAAATCCCATGTAGGTCCTGCAGTGACTGTCAAGAGCACAGAACTAAGTACAAATAATAAATTAAAAACTATATAAATCTGACAATTGGGCATGTCTAAAATTTATTTTCAATTATTCCTACTAAATATCAAGCCATGATAAAGCATGATTACACTACAATAGAAGTTATTGTGGTACTTGAAACAATACATATTCAAAATTTCTCCCTCTGTGTCTGATGGCTTATTTTCTAGAAAATAAGCATCTGTTCCAACTTAGATTCTAAAATTAGAAACATACCCTTCTACAGTAGCTGGGCAGATGGAGATAACAAAATTTGAAATCACAATACAGTAAGTGATTAGGACTGTAATGATGTTAATTCCAATTAAAAGAATGTTGACAAGAAAAATGTTCATTTGAAATCAATATCATAGTAATGAGGAGTCTATATCTTACTGTCATTACTGATTTATTTCTACAAGAAGTGACTTTCAGTCTGAGCTTACCTGCCAGATAACTGCTTGAGATGAATGATGATGCAGATAGATAGAGAATTAAAAGAATGTTGGAAAATTACAGTCATCACAGGGATGGCACCACTGAAGACAACAAAGTATGTTTTCATTTCAGTTGTGACTTTACCATTGTGTAAAATATATTGTTTCAAGTTCAAAATAATAATGAAAATTAAAAATAAAATTGCATGTTCCTTCCTCTAAGTAATCTTCTACATCAGTTAATATTAAATACCCAGTGATTATAACATTAATTTAATTAAAATACTTGAAAATTTAAGACTTTTTTTTTTTTCCAAAAGGATGTCCCATAATTTTAAATATAAACAGCTGTCATAGCACTATGTTTTGTAGCTAGGACAATGTTGATATCATGCTAATGTTTTGACTACTGCTGAGCGGCATCAAGGATGTCTCCCTCGTCCTCACCTCATCCTCTTCCAAAGAGCAGTAGTCTGGGAGTGGGTGAGAGATTAGGAGAAGACATAGCCAGGACAGCTGACCCGAGCAGACTAAAGGGGTATTCCATACCATATGATATCATGGTCAGCAATAAAAGCTAAGACAAAGGAGGAAGAAAGGAGCATTTTACTCAGGTTTTGTTCTCCTGAAATAACCACTATGCATACTAAGGCTCTTCTTCCCAGGAAGTGGCTGGACACCACCCATGATGGGAAGCAGAGAGAAAAATTTTTTGTTTTAGTTACTAGCATGGGTGTCCTTTGATTTTCTTTATTCCACCATCTCTATCTCAACATACGAGGTCTTTTTTTTTCTTCTTGTTTCCTGCTCTGTCCTGTTGAGGAGTGGGAGTGGAACAGCAGCTTGGTGGGCACCTGGAGGCCAGGCCAGGTCAATCCACAACAGTCTTATTACTAATCTATTTATTTTATTCATTTTAAATTCAAAACAAAAAAATTATATATCAGTCTAGAAGGAAAACATGAGAAGACTCCATCAGGTGCTATGTTAGCATATGAATGAATATCCAGTTGTAAACATAAGTATTTTATACTACTGACTTACTATAATTATATATGCTGTAAAATCTTTTATGCCACAATTTTAGCCTCCTATGTTTCAGCCATTTCTCATTTAAAATATTTCACCATTCCTTGTGAAGATTTCTTAATTATTGCTGACAATCAGTACATTTAATACAGTTGTATGTTTTCTTGACCTTAAAAGTCAATTTCTGTTCCTCAGTATGCACAATAACAGTTCATAGTACATTTACAATTAGTAGTTTTTAAGTTTCGGATTCTCAGAAGTGTATGATTTTGAGAACTAGAGCATGCATAATAAATAAATATACCCCTCATGCTTTCTTTAATTAGTTTTCCTTGCAAAATAAGCAAATGCTCATCCGTAACTTATTTTGACTTGAAGTGATTGTGTTAAAAAGACAGCACAGCTCAGTTAGTAGAAATGTGCCAAGATATATGTCAGGAAAAGTGGCAGTAGTCTGGAAGCTTTTATTCAGATATTGTGGTACACTGCCAGGAAACATTTAGAAGTCATATCATTGTTATTTGGTGTCATATCAAGATAAAATGTTGTCCTATCTCATCTTATTTAAAGTGGTGACAGGGGACAGATCTTTGGAATCCCTGGCATGGTGTCAGAGTGACAAAAATCACTCAGGAGGAGAGTGTAAACAATATTTTACTATAAGAGGTTCATGTCTTGCAACACTGAATGAAAACAATTAATGACCCCTACACAACAGAGAATGTTTTGTAGGTCAATGTTACCATGAACAATCCATAACTTAGAAACATTGATAACACTGTATAACAATTTGCTTAGAAGAACTGAAAAACATACAAAAAGTTTGATGCTGGCAGAGTCAAAACCAAACCAAAACCTGCTTGCTACAGCCTGTTGCAGCCATGCTTGTTTCAAGAAAAATAGGAAAAGAGAACAAGCAGATAGAAAGACAGAGAGAAAAGAGATGCTTTATAAGAGAGATCGAAGAAATGAAATATACTCACTCCACTCAAGGCTCCACTTGTTGCAGCATGTTTTTATTTTGTTCTGCTGGTCCACGAAGATAACTGTTGTCCATGGGGCTACAGGTGAGTGTGTGCTTTTTTCAGTTGTCCCTGCCTCTCACCTGGGTCTGGTGGCAGATCAGGTGACAGGCTGAGACATTCCCTTTAGCATGTCAGCATCTATAACACTGTCCACCCTGTCCACCCAGTGGCAGGACAATGGGACACATTTCAGAATCACGTGTTCGGAGACATTTTAACCCATGCCATGTTGGCAACATACAAATGTAGGACAGAATAACAAGTCATCTCTGGTCACTAATCTGAATAAGCCTTTCAAATGCCAGACTTGAATTTAAAGCTTAGGGCAATAGTAGACTACCTTTCTGCCCAATGTATATGTCCACTTAACTCTCTCCAGGATCAATCTACAATGATTGTCACATAAAAAGTCAGTATTATGTACTGGTGTAGATCTTTTTCTGTCATTCCAATGCAATGTTAAAGCAGCTGAAAAGCATGAAAGACAGACATTTCAGATAATTTCATTCCTCATTCGTTTGGGACAGGGAATATGAATAAAAATACAGTATCAAAAATTTCTCATGCTTTAAGGAGCACAAAGTTAGGGTGTGTTCATGATTCAGGAACAGTCAACTACTTTCATAGCTAGACTTATGAATGTTTTATCTATTGTAACAGCATTAAATCTCATGAAGCAGCATTTTAATTTTACATCTATTAGTATTTATTCCTTATATATTTGTAAATTACAGGGCCAGAAAGCATCACTGTGATGATCTAGCTTGACTTCCTTCAAAATCCACAAGTTTATTTGAAGTTAATGAATTTATAATTCCTAATTCCTACTAAATCAAGGAGATTTTTAAAGAAAAAAACCCCAAATCTTCCAGCTTTTATAGTCAAATTACGCATTTTAGATCATCTCTTTCACATGTTAACTCATTTCAGTGTTAAAAAATTATGTCTTAGAATAACAGAACATCTCAACTTCAGAGAAACATATATGAATAATCAAGTCCAACTCCCTGCTCCTTGCAGGATATCTTGTACAAAGTCAGAATTTCTGCAACGAGCTTTTTCAATGTTATCATCAGTAATTTCCATGTGTGGGCAGTCTGGGCAATCAACATCTTTCATATTTTCTTTGCCTTCCAAAAAGTGTTTATGCCATTCAAAAACAAGTGCATGAGACATGCACTCTTTAACTGTAAGCCTCAGCAGAAAGTTTTCCATCATTAGTTTCTTCTTTGGTTTCATGAGAATTGATGTTAACTTGCTGTTCACTCTTGCACACAAACACTTTCTGACCAAGATAACGTTTGTATTTAGACATGTGTCCATTTGGTCTGAGTGAAGCAATTGATTTGAAACTTGTCTCACTGTGGTGTTTTTCACTGCAAAGAACAGCATTTTTTCATCACCTAAAGAAAATGCTAGTACTGTTGTGACAATGCAAATACTGTTTCTCAAATACAGTAACTTTTACTACTGAAAAATAGCTTAAACAAGTTAACTTTAACAAAATTTCAGGAATATATCTGGTTATGCCCAAATTGCCAGATTAGAACAGGAAGGAAAACAGGCTTGGTAGTCAGGAAAATTACCTTTTTAAAGAATCTTAGCTGATTAGGTAGGATTTGATTAAAAAATAAATTAAGATTCATATATTTTATTGCTCAAATAAAATTGTAGAATAATTTTCTTATCCTTTTTCCAAATACAAAAATGTTCTAAAGTTTTAATTTGGATTGCACAATATTTTTTCATTTCTTAATTAGTAGTAGGTAAAGATGCATACAAAACAACAAAATCATACCTATCCATGTCATCTTAATTGCCTTTCAGTTTTTGGAATTTGTCCAATAAAGAAGAAAAAGAAAATAAATAGATATTATCCATTTATGAAAACAGAAACTAATTAGAGTCAGATAATAAAATTTAATGGGTGGTTAAGCAACAGGGGAAAAATTACAGAGACTGACAATTTTATTTTCATTTAGTTTTGACGTTAAATTATTCTTCCTTGAAAAATTCGAGAGTTACATTTAATTAAATGTATTGTTACATTATAACACTATTCATATTAAACTGGTCCCAAATACTAGAAAAAAGAACCCTCAAACCTCAACATAATAGTATGAAAATTTTCATGTGAACTTTTAGGTCATATACTTCTATTTTGCAGAATAACATGTTATGAACTTGAATAAGTTTAATGAAGCATCAAAATAAACTTTCTTTATTAGAGATAAAGTACCAAGAGCCAAGAGTTTGTAATGCTTTGAAGTTACTTTATTTTTTGACCATGACATGAAATAACTTCAAAAACAACCTGGCTAAGAGATCCAGCTACATGTTGTAGTTGACAAAATTATGAGTACTTTCTAATTTGGGTTCTCTGGATATATCGATCCAGCAGATTGTCAGGAACTTAACTCATCGAGAGATCATCTGAATTTCTGTTCTCAAGAGTGTACCGTGAAGAGGAGATCTATAAATATGGACTGGTAGAATCTAATTTGCTTGCAGCTTTTATTAAAAATCCTGCTGCCAGTTTTTGTATACACAGCAAAACCTTGTGATTTATCACCATTCCCACTTAATATATAGGAATTACTCCAATGTCTTTTCCAAGAAATAATACTGATATTTGTAATAAAAATCACATTAACTGTGGACTTAAAAAAGGACTCTTCCAAACCTGCAGTAAATTTAGCAGCTCTCTATTCAACACAGAAGAAATGAAGTGTCATAGGGAAGGTTACGTAATCTGCTGTTTGTGTGCTCCAACTGCCTCTAGGATCTGAAGAAAGTAGTCTAAGAGCAGTAACTAGCTCTGGGCTTTTTGTTCCAAGTATTGTACATTTGTCATAGTATGTTGGGATATTCTCTTGTGAGTGACCACTGCATTATAAGATAAGCAGCTGTGGAGCCTGTGGTCTTTCCAGTCTTCCAGATGAATATACTTCCGTGTACTCATCTCAAGCTAGGAGCAATTCTCTTAGATTGTGGACAGTCAAGTTCTACACTTACTTATATATTTTTTTCCTGCTGTTTATTTGAATGCTGTCCTGATCTTGGTTGTTGGGCGACAAAGCAAACACAATAGATTATTGCTAAATGAATACATGCATTATAAAAATGTTATGTTTTGCATCATAATGATGTTACTTTGTTCAGTTTGGGTTACTCAGGAGGGGAGGTGAGAGGGGTATTTAAATTCCAGAGATAAAATCCTACAAATTGAATTTTAATAGTATTTATTTGAAAAAAATAAAGAAGAGTATGGCTTTTAGGACTTTCTGAGATGGCAAAGAGATATAAATACTTATTTATTCCTTGGAGTACAATTCCATACAGAGATGCCAGGGTAGTTGTAAACAGGCTAGTGCAAGAATGACTGGTATAGATGTTTTAACATGATGATCAGCTTGAGTTAACTAACCTTGCCAGGAGGTGGTTCTAATTATCCCAAACTCAGAACCATGATGTTGTGCCTCTGAATAACAACTTTCTCCCTATCAATAATACATGTAACTGAGATTGGGAAATGTAAAACTGGTTCTGTATACATATGTACCCTATGTCTTTAGTGTGTAAATGATACATCTGCAGTGGTAGTGCAGTTACTTCACTGAATTATCATTTAAATGCTATTCCAAATTACCACCTAAAATACTACATATTTTAGCAGATTTGGGCAGGCTAAACAATAGACATAGGGGAATTTGGTCTCAACACATACACTGTATCTCTGTTAGCTAAGAAACCCTGAAACCTCTATTAATGAACTCAACAACAGAACTCCTGTATTCAAAAAAAGCATTAGAAAGAAAGTGGTACAACACTGGAATGTTGATGACCAGATAAACTCTTGCAGTAAATAAAATCTGCAACTCTGTCTTTTTAAGAGAAATGTGGAATGAATTCACTCCAATACTTAGTATTATATGTTTCTTTCCTACAAAGTTATCTCTTGTATTTTGATTTGCATAATAACAGAAATCCCTTATGTATTAACTTAATCAAAGATTTGGCAAATGTATTCATGCTCTGCTTAGGTGTAGTCTGGCTTGAAAGTAATTTTGAACTGAAGAGTATAAACAAGGTTATCTACAAGACCAGTTTGATTCACTTAAACAACATGTCCTTCTTTCCATTACCCTATCAGCGTTAGAATTCACAAGCATTATTTGACATTATTAAGGTAAGACCTCTGTATACACTGTCAGTCTCCTCTTTATTTCTCCTTTTAATACATATCTTATATATAAAGCTTGTATCATTGTGTTCATGTCCCCATTACATTGCAAATGCTAGTTCCTGGATGCTGGAATGCGTAGGCTTGGGATGGGCAAGAATTTTGGAGAGAACACAGGTAGTACAACTGACCTCAACTAACCAAAAGATTATTCTATACCACATTACATTTCCTCATCACACAGCCAAAATAAATAAATAAAAGGGGAAGGGTGCTTGTGCAGATTTTGCTAGGTTTGCCATTGTCTGAGGACTTGCTGGGCATCTGTTGGCTGGTGGTGAGCAATTACAGGGGTTCACATCACTTGTTTTTCTTGGTTTTATATTTCTTTGAAGTTTTCATTTCTTTGTTTATTTTTTAAACTTATTAAACCATCTTTAGCTCACCCCACAAGTTTTGCACTTTGACCCTTCCAGTTCTCTCCCTCTCCCCACTAGGGTTGAGGAGTGAACAAGTGGCAGTATTATATTTACCTGCCTATTGTAGTTAAACCATGACGTGTATAAGCATGTGTGTGTAAGCATATGTATACTGCATATATGAATACATATGTAAATGAGTACATATATTCATCTAGATATCATGTATAATGTCTATATGTGAATATTTATTGATTCATATCGGTATTGTTTCAGAAAGAGATAATAGACTGATAGTGAATTGGCTACTGCACAAACAGGTTCTGATAACTGAAGAAGTTTGGCTGCATCGGGGTTGTGTGAAAGCTGAGCTAATTAACTTAGCTTTAATTTGTTCTATGTTATTACCAAGGCTGAAAGACATGTCTTGCTTCAATCTGTACTATGTATACCTGTTGATTTGCCAAAATTTAGTGAGTGTCAAATTGCCCTGTATATTGCTATCAGACATGAATTTTAGTCTTGCTTTCAGAGTATTATGTAGCAGCCAGCTCATGAAGTTATGCAGGGAGGTACTAGAAAAGGAAAACAAAGAAAGAATATTTCTAAATATCATGTTTCCTACAAGACCATAAGTGCATAATTTCTGTGTTTTAATCTCATGACCAGTTCCAACTCAGTTTCACAGTGTACTAGCAAATGCTAATAACAACAGAATTATTTGCTTGAAAACACTTTCAGTTTGCTAACAGAAGGAAGAGGAACCAGCTCTAATGCAAATCCAGTTAATGGCTGGTTGTATTTGCTCTTCTTGTACTTAAAAGGCAATTATATGTTTATGCATAATTTGTCTTTTTTTTCCAAGAAGCAAGTATTTTTGTGTTGTTTCGTGCTGCACATGACAACATAATGACACAATTATAACTGAATTAATTTAAAGTGATATTCGTTATTGCTTAGACAGATTTTGTGATTCATAGTCTTTTGAATGACTATCGGTTTGGAGCTTAGGAAGAATGCTGGAACATATATGTTATAGAAAGTAGGAAGTCGGAACAAGAATCTATTTTAGGCATTGTAAACATGGCAGCAAATACAATATTTTTCAAGTTACACATTAGCAAAAGAATGGGAAGTTGTACTTTGCAAATAACCTAGGATATCCTAGTTGGTGTGCTCACAAGGTTTGTTATTTAATTTCAGGAATATTCTTGCAAGCATACTATTTATATATACAATTTTCCAGTTTCTTTTGCCTGAAGCAGAAATTTTGCAAGTACAAATTTCTGGACCTACCATGAAAACATGACTCTCTATTGTTTTTGTCACAGGCCAAAGAAAAGTATGATAAAATTAAGGTTTTCAGTTTCAGAGCAGTTGCATACTGAGTGAAATGAATATCGATGGTATTTGCTGTATGGATGGCAAAAGAAACTAATTCCTATTTTTCCCAGTGGCTGTATAAAAAACCCAACAGTGCTTTTGAACATGTCCCTGCATATCAAAATATTTTGTTTATAGGATAACAGGAAAATTCAGATGGTAGAGTATCCTAGGAAGTCTCTTATCCCTTCCCCAGGTTTCTTGTAGGTCCCCTGTATGGTATTTTTAGGAGGATACCATGAGGTCTTCACAGAACCTTCTCATCTCCAGGATTAACAATTCCAACTCTCTCAGCATCTTCCTGTATGTGAGATGTTCCAGCACTCTGATTATCCTCATGGCCCCCACTGGACTTCTAATAGACCCATGTCATTCCTGTGCTGAGGACTCCAGAACTGAACACAGTACTTCAGCTGATGTCTCATGAGAATGGAGTAGAGTCCCTCAGTCTGCTAGTCATGCTTCTTCCGATGCAGCCCAGGATATGGTTGGCTTTCTGGGTTGCAAATGCACACTGCTGGCTCATGTTGAGCTTCTCATCCACCAGCACCCTCAAGTATTTTTTTTTCAGTCCTACCCTCAGTCAATTCTTCATCCAGCCTGTAATTTTGCTTGGGATTGCCCTAGGCTTTTTCAGTGGCATCCAGCAGCAGGACGGTGCAGCAGGATGGACTCTCCTGGGTGGAAAATTGGTTGGATGGCTAGGCCCAGAGAGTGAACCTGAACGTATATAAGACTATAGGACCTGATGAGGTACATCTGAGGGTCCTGAAAGATTTGGCTGATGTGGTTGCCAAGCCACTGTCCATGGTATTTCAAAAGTCATGGCACTCAGGAGAAGGCCCTGGTGACTGGAAGAAGGGCATCATTGTAGCCATTTTTTAAAAGGGTAGAAAAGAAGACCCTGGGAACTACTGAACTGTCAGCCTCACCTCTGTGTCTTGGAAAATCATGGAACAGCTCCTCCTAGAAACTATGCTAAAGCACAGGGAGGACATGGAGGTGATTAGTGGCAGTCAGCATGGCTTAAACAAGCTAGTGACTTTCTGCAATGGGGTGGACATAGGAAAAGCAATTGATATCATCTATCTGGAGTTCTGTAACGCCTTTGACACAGCCCCCCACAACTTACTCTCTAAATTGAAGAGGTATGGTGTTGATGCATGGACTGTTCAGTGGATAAGGAATTGTCTGGATGGTTGTATCCAGACAGTAATGGTAAACAGCTCAGTGTCCAGATGGTGAACCATGACAAATGGTGTCCTTTGGGGATCTGTATTGGGATGAATAATGTTTAATATCTTCATCAATTATACAGACAGCAAGATCGAGTGCACCCTCAGCAAGTTTGCAGGTGATACCAAGCTGAGTGGTGCAGTTGTCACAGCAGAAGGGTGGAATGTCATCCAGAGGGACCTGGACAGGCTAGAGAAGTGGGCCTGTGCAAAACTCACTAGGTTCAACAAGACCATGTGCGAGGTCCTACATCTGGGTCAGAGCATTCTGTGGTTTCAATACAGGAGGGGGGACAAAGTGATTAAGAACAGCCCTGAAGAGAAGGACTTGGAGGTGCTGACTGATAAGAAGCTCAACATGAGCTGGCAATGTGTGCTCTCAGCCCAGAAAGCTAACCAAATCTTGGGCTGCATCAAAAGAAGTGTGGACAACAGGCTGAGGGAGGTGATTCTGCCCCTCTACTCCACTCTCATGAGACCCCTCTTGGAGTACTGAGGCCAGCACTGGATCCCTTAGCACAGGAAAGACAGGGTGAGACCTGTTGGTCCAGACAAGGGCCACAAAGATGGCCAGCTGCATGGAACACCTCTCCTTTGAGGATAGGCTGAGACCTCTCTTATGAGATTCCATCTGGAGTATACTGTCCAGTTCTGGAAACCTGAACAGAAGAAGCATATTGAACTGTTGGAATGGGTCCAGAGGAAGGTCATGAAGATGATCAAAGGTCTGGAGCACCTCTGCTATGAAAACAAGCTGAGAGAGATGGGGCTATTCAACCAGGAGAACAGAAGGCTCTGGAGAGACTTTATAGCAGCCTCCCAGTGCCTGAAGGGAGCCTGCGAGAAAGCTGGGGAGGGACTGTTTACAAAGGCATGTAGGGATAGTATGAGGGGGAATGGCTTTAAATTGGAAGGAATTTAGATTAGATATTAGGAAGAAATTCTTCACAACGAGGGTGGTGAGACAGTGGAACATGTTGCCCAGGGAAGTTGTGGATGCCCTCACCACAGAAGTGTTCAAGACCAAGTTGGATGTGGCCTTGAGCAGCCTGGTATTGCGGGAAGAGTCCCTGCCAATGTCAAGGGGTGTGCCACTAGATGATCTTTAAGGTCCCTTTCAATGCAAACAATTCTATAATTCTCTGAAAATATCTTAGAAAAAGCTAGTCATCTTGTGATGTTTTATGTAAAAGAAACACAAGCACAAGTGTGACTATCATGAACTGCTTCAGTGCCTTACAATTTTGAAATAACTTCAGCTGCCCTAAAGCAAGGCATAGACTTTAATAAAGAATAACTCTTTATGACTGTTTCAATTGATTGCTTTTTAGCAGAGGAAAATGAGAAATCATTATGTGTGCTAGTAGAAGCTTTCTTTTAAGTGGTAGTTCAGTTTAATTCATGTCACCTTACTCATGACAGGATGACAAATAAAGAAACTGGGGACAAATCCTTAGGGATAATTATGCAGCGTTGATCTTGGGAAAGTTGTCTTTTCAATGAAACACTGATTGCATTGTTCATAACAAAACTACCTCAGCAGGACAGGACTAATTAGTGACCATCTGAATTTACTTAGCCAAACGAAAAAGCAATTAAAAATGCAGTCATCACTAAATCTACCACTGAACAGCTGGTTATATTCATAAGTACAGCAAGTTAAAGCTACTTTGTAACACAATGGAACTTAATCTGCTTGCTAAGTAGTAATTAGAAAGCAATAGGAGAATATAAGATTACTGTTGAGAAACTGTAATTATGATGCAAACAACTTTCAAAATTCAGTTCGATCCCCTCTTCTCTCAAAAAAACCCCAAACCTTTTTAAAATAAGTAAAATGTGTGAACATCTAAATTTCAAAAGAGTGGGACTCGTAAAGCCTCTAGAAGATTAGTTTTCTATGATATGAGGTTTACGGAGTGCAAAATATGTGATAAAGTACAACTTGCTTACAATTTGCAGTCAGGATGACCACTAAAATTGACTGGAGCAAGGAGTTCAGAAGTTATTCCAGTGGATTAGTCAGTCACATTGTTACCTTTCATACATGTTGCTTTACAAAAAAAATCAGAAAGAAAAGAAAAATCTACCAGTAACATCCTTTTTAAAAAAATTTAAAAATAATTAAAAACCAAAAAATAGAAAAAATCACTATGTGATATTTACGTATTATTTATACATTTTGTTTCTAATTTATGTTGTTAAAACACAAACAAAATTGAAGTTTTACAAACATATCTTATAGTAGAAGGGTTTTTATTAGTATTCACTGAATGTGTAAAATAAGCTTTCACTAGACATGAGAGAGTACCTTATATGAAAAATAAAGTAATAACTTCTTTAGAAACTTAAAAGGTAAAACCATAAAAGGCTATCAACCACTGATTGTAAGGTGGCATTTAATGTGTATGTTATTTTTCCTAGTTTTTTTTTTCTGTTGGAACGCACACAAACAAACTGTATATTTTTCTGTGCAGCAGGTCAGTTCTTCACTTCATCCTTTATTAGTAGTATGAAGCAATATTTGTGCCTTATTAACAGAAACACTGACTTTTATCAAGAGTCCTATTACAAAAACATTCCTGAAAAGGTGCTGAAAAATACTATGCAGTATTTGAATATATTCTAAGATGCTAGATGTCCTAACATATCCTGCACACTTTTGTTTGTAGATCTAGGGACACCACTCAAGAAAATACTAGCTATTCATTTAAGTCAATCCCTAATTAAGGAAAAAGATAGTGTTGAATATCTACTTTAATTCTACATATAATGTTTGGGGTTTTTTTCTGGTATAGTGGATGACTAATTTCCTGCTCATTGTAGGGGGCTTAGTAGGTTGTGGTTTGGACACCAATGATTTTTTGTCATGCTTCATAAAATTACTCTTTGTTCCCTGTCTATATTTAACTGCTTCTTTTTTTGATATCCCCTCATCAGAACAAGATTAACAACTCATTGACAGAGCCTGTCTGATTTCTAGATTTAGGAAGCACAATAAATTATGAGGGGTATCGTGTCTTTTACTCATCATGGTAGTAGAAGAAAGCACCAGAAGCTGAACAGTATTGTACAGTAGCTAGCTGAGTGATGATAACAGTATTAACACTACCTTAAGCCTTTTTAAAGACAGTGTAAATCTCAAAAATGAAAATATATCAGAAAAGAAGGATGTGTGAAAAAATCTAGACACAAGTTTTGCTGAATCTGGAAAATGCTGTTACAGTCTCTGGAAAATAACAGTTTGTTCAGTTTACCATAAAGACAAGCAGTAATTCTGAAGAGATTAGATTGATAATTATTGGTTTCCAACTTGACCATGATTGATAAGAGTATCCACAGGAAGTTCTTCTGTAGAAGATAGGTGAGCCTGCACTCTAGATAAGCAAATATTTCATATAGGCCAACTACTTTATAGTTGTGATTAAGCCTTCCTATGTTATTTCACCAGTTTCCTTTTATACCAGATGAACTATATTTTGGGCATATAAGTCTTCATTGTGCTTTTGGCCCAGCTTCTTCAGCCTTACATTCCTATGAATCCTTCCTTCTGCTTTTTCTTCACTGCACAGTTCTATTCCCTCATCCTCCTCAACATCTCCAGCACCCATTTTACCTGCCACAACTCCATTCTGCAAAAAGTCTGAAGCTTTATAGTCACTCTCTCAGTTTCAATCAACCATTGCAAGACAGGGAAACAGATAGATGCAGAAAGACTGTGTGGAAAGCTAAGTCACAATGTGCTTTCTCTTAGATTATCAGTCTAAAGCTGTGGTGCCTGCTATTGAAGGAGACAAGACACTCATTACAGTTTAGTACAGAACAAGAGGGTAATTGTCTCAATTTAATTCAAAGTAATGGACTTTGACTCTCACACTGACATTCACCAGACTCATCTAGAACAGGAGGATAAATTCCCAGGCAAGCAACAGGGAGAGAAGCAAGACAGGAAAGAAAATTTAAGAGCAATAATATGGATCTCAAGGATAAAAGGTCTACATAACTCTTATCACTCTCAGGAATCTACTTTTTTTTTTTTGCAGAATCAGATCAGTAAAAGGAATCCTACTGGGTAGTCTGCATATATTAAAACTGGTGAAATTAATTGTATTTTAATTCTTGATATTCAAACATTGTATAAGTTAAATTGTTTGGATGTAGAGGTCTATAATGTAGCTTTGGTAAAACTGCTTTGGTTCTCCTGCACAGCACCTTTAAATGTTGATTTTTATCTCTGGCATTGAGGTATACATATTTTCAAGAGTGTTTCTACTGCTGAACTTGGTTTTGTTTCTGTTGACATTTTTCCACCTCCATTAGAAGACTTATGTTCAAGTTCCTTTTTCCTAGATGATAATGAAGGAGCACAACAACAGCAGTTATTTAGTTTCACCCTTTGACTGTGGTTGTCAGGTGAGTTCTTTCTTTAGAAATTTTCCACCAAGCTGTAATATGAAAATAATTTGAAGGAAATACATTGTGCTTATTTTACTGTAATTGGATTGAGTTTATTTTAGGATTAATTAAGTGTCAGGTTTTTAATGATTTATATGTAAAACTGTGTGTAGTTGTCTAATTGAGGATGATGTCAGAGAAGTGAGGATTTAATAAAAGAAATCAAATTATGTATTCTGTAAAGTAACTCTATGTTTTCTATTTAGAATTTGTATTTTAAAAACATGTTTTAACATTGAACTGAATGTTCTCTGTTGACAAGTTCTGAAGCTATTTCTAAGTATTTGCAATGATTTCCAGTCTATGGAATGGGTAATATCTCCTTCAATAAGGTTCAGTCTGTTAGTACAAAAATCTCTTAAGCAATCAGGAAGACGAAAAGAGTATCACTTGACTTGGAAAATCAATCTGATGATATATATCATGAATATAAATCAAAACTTGTAGCTTAAAAACATCCTTTAAGTTGAAATACAAGTGACAAATACATTCAAAGGCATTATGTATGGCTTATTACTGAGTCGGAAATAATAGAATGCAGAACAAATCATTGTGGCAACTCTACTCCTTTCTCATAAGCTGTTTCCTAAGTCCAGAATGTTGTTAAAATAATGTATAACAAAAGGTTTGCAGGATGTGAAATTACTGTGAAGACCTATTGTGACAGATTTGTGCTAAAATATATCAAATTACATTCAATATTCAAAATAATTTACTTTGTTCATCTGAAAGACATCAAAGATCTCTGAAAGTTTTTCAGCTGAGAAATACATATTTACACCTGCACGAGTTTTTTCCTGTTATCTTTAGCAAAATGTTATAAAAATACACTGCTGTGATGGAAAGAATAAAAATTACTAGGAAAATATATCAAATTCTATAAAAATAATTTATTCAGGGTACTAATATATGTTAATTGATACAACTATTTTGGATTTTTTTTTTTTTTATATCTAGACAGTCCCCTTCCTTTCAAACATCAAAATAATTTTAATAATTAAACCAAGCTTTGATATCTTTCTTCACTTACATTCATTAATGTTCCTCTCAGAACAAGCTTCTGCAAAATGAAGGCTATTACATTTCCTGTCCATGGAATCTTCAGTATACTGCAAAAAGTGAGGTTCTGTGTAGTTTAGTGCTTTCTTGTACTTTAATATTTATAACTGTTTGAAAACTCTTCACTATAGGTGTCAAAAATATACATATATTCATTTTCTAATTATTGATCAATTATGTGGCCCTGGACTAGTAAGTTTCCTGAGTAAACTGTCAAGGTTTAATACATAGTCTAAAGTGATTATAAAACGGTATGTCTGCCAGAAAACATTAAACACTGAAACACAATAAACTGGTAGAAATACTAATAGAAAAGCAAGCTTAATGTTACCAAGGCTATTGTAACATTATCTTCAAGCAACTGTTCTTCATAGAATATCTAGAATCAGAATGGGACTTCTGGATGTTTTCTAGGAGTAACTTCCAAGGACGGTCATACCACAGATGGTTTTGTCCAGTTGCATTTGAAAATCCCAGATAATAAGCTAACACTGTCAGAGTAACCAAATACAGAAACTACTAAGTTTTAATCTAGGTGCAGGTTTTGTTAGGTTCATATTTCCATATTTATCTTTGAAGAATGTTGGTAATCCAGCCTGTAGGTTATAATTGAATTTTAACTTGATTAAACCTGAATCTCACAAAAGGAAACACTGTCTAGTCAGCAGTTGGTTGAAAAGAGCTGTAATGTCTTAGGCTATTACTGATTTTTTTTTCTTTAATACTAGAAAAAGCTAGGTTATAATGTTATTTCAGTTTTGAAATATAAAGCTTCGTAATATTCTTTAAGCTGAGATACAAACAATATATTAAATATATTACTTAGCTGACGTGAATTTCACCCATTCCGTTGAAGACAGTGATTTATATCAGAAAGTTAAGGATATTGGCTGAAGAGATTTTAAATTATAAGTATTGTTCAAAAATATAACATATAAATGCAATAATAAATATGACAGCATATTTTTCAATAAAGACTACAAAGAGGGTTGTTATATTCAATTACTATTTTTAAGGTATTTATAGACTTAAAGATGAATGTAACAAGAAGACTTAAATGGAGAGACTTTTAGTGGAAACAGCTATTTTTGATGTTTGTTTAGGTAGTTCATTGCACCCTATATTTACTTGATTTCCTTATAGCTTTAGAGAAATATGATTAGCTTGTTAAGAGGCAAGGTACCATTTTAACAGATGCTTGAGACTGTAGAAACCAAAAGACCCTGAATTAACATCATATGTGTTTGCTGAGAGCATGAGTCCCAGTCAGAAACACCCAAACATCTGTCTGTCCTAAGGTTATCCTCCTATGGTTGAGAGGATGTGCCATCACTAATCTATTTTTTCAGCAAAGATGTTTATATGAACACTGAACAGTCAATAACTAAAAAGAAAAAGTCAAAGAATATTCTATTATGGAGAAAATAAATTACAAATTAAATTTTCACCTTCTAAAGTTTCTCCAGCTAGGAAAAATGAATGGAGTCAATGGCTTTACCTTTTTGCAGATTACTAACTTAGTGATTTCACAGTAGTTCATATCCATTTTATCACGAACAAATGTAAGCTCAAGATATTGCTGTATTCTTCCTCCAAGGAGTTTCTGACCAACTCATTTTCTGGCCATGTTTTCAGCTATAATAAATAAAAAGCTTTTCTCAGTGATCAAATGTCACAGCATGTGGGAATAGGGAGAGATTCTTGCCACAGGAATGTTATTATCTTCAAGCCTAAGTATGTTTGTAATGTAAAATAATTGTTTCTAATATTTTTCTGTAAAGCCATTGACTCCACTGAGATCTTTATCTACTTGCATTAATATAATTAAATAATAGCAGAGGATGAAACTTTACTAATCAATACATATAACTACCACGATACTAAGTTGTTTATTTCCCTTAGGAGATTAATTTTAACAGAACACACATATAACCTTAATATTTCTTTAATTCATACATGTCTTAGTTTAGAATTTTGATTTCTTATCTTATAATTAAAGCATTACCCTTAAGAAATAAAAACATCTGCAAGTGTTTTATTTAATTATATTTGTATCATTATCTGCTTATTTTGTATTATGCTCAATACTTAAAGCATTTTATTAGAATCATGACTTTTGATACATTCCTCTGAATTCTCTATAGACCAGATATTAAAATACAATGATAATGTGTTGTAAATGCAATAATGGTAAATGAGATTATTAGTCACATGACAGAGACAAACAAAAAGCTACTCAAACCAGATTTAACCTTTGTTGAAATGATGCATTATAATATATCACTTATTGAATAAGTAACGATGAGAAAATCGCCTGAGGTATACTTATATTAATTTACAGTACAAATTAACACCAGTTTTTTCTGACTAAACATCCTGCATTTTATTTACCAACAGTCCATAATACTGAGAATGTATTAGGTTTAAAAGCAGAAAGCAAAAGAGTTTGAATAATCAGCTAAAACTTTTGGATACTTATATGAAACTTCATAGCATTTACTAAATAATAATTTGTTATATTATGCCTGTTTTTAAAAGCATCTGTTTCAAACATATTTTCCAAGCTGAAAAAATCAAAAAGCAGGATTTTCAGCATTAAAGAATACATAAAATCATTATGCTTGTTAGAACGCAATCTAAATAGCTTTTGATTATTTCAATTATTTCACATTTTCAGAGAATAAAGATTTAGAAAGAAGATATTAGTAGAACTGAAGGAGATAATAGCTTTTTTAAATAATCAGGACCTAAAACCAAATAGTTTTTAGAGAGCCAAAAGCAGAATTTTGAACAGTATCTTCAAAACATGCAGGTGGGAGGGACTTCAATTTAATCTCCGTTCCACTTTTAGCCAAATTACAGATGTTTGACCCAACAACAAGAAGAGAGAGAGAATTTTACCCATTTGTAAACACATGTACACAGATCACTATGTATATAGTAAATAGAATTTATATAATTTGAAATACCTGCCTGAAATAAGAAATTATCTTCTGCATCATTGAACTTGCTTGTTTTCTTAATTTTTCTTGTAGACAACATGTTACATTAAGTCATGGAAATAATGTCTTTGTGAATTTGTTTTGGAAGCATTTGTCAGTTGTCTTGAAGTTAATGTGAGTTTTTACTTTGCTGTTCATAGGGGAAGAAATTGCATTTTACAAAAAAAGCAGAAGATATAACAGAATAGTTAATTAATAAAAGAAATAGTAATTAAGAACCCAATAGGCCAAAAATTCTTTGTAAAAATGTATTTTTATGCAATATTTTTATTGAAATGTCTCACGTAAGCTGAAATCATGGTGGGCTTTGAAAAAAGGCTTTCCTTATTTTCCTTCTTCATTTTTTTTAAATCACCTAATTTAGAAAGATAATATCATGTAAATTTTAAAGAGATGTATTTCTTGTTTTCAACAGATTTAATGATATATTTAAAGATACTTGTGAACATAAGTAATTTATTGAAGCCTTGTTATGGGCAAATGATCTTCCCATAAATCTTCAGCAGAGAATAAAAATGTCTTAATCTTAAACACAGTATTACTCAGTCAACAAAGCTTATTTATGACCGATAGGACTGGATTAGATAATGTTGGATAAATAATACAGTTTCTATTGGTAATATTGTTATATATTTTGTTATTATTTATAACAAGAAATGGAAGTAGAAGGAAGATATTACAGTATAAATAAATAAATAAATGTTGGATAACTTGAATTGTATTTTAAAGCTGTGTTTCAGAATTATATTTGCTGTCTCTTTTACCTTGATGGTCAATGTAAGTATCAAAGATAGAATGTTGGTTTTTTGCTGTTTGTTATAATAACAACTAAATGGCTCATGAATAGTGCTGAGAAACTGAGTTTTAAAAATATGTTTAAACAAAACAATTCTCTGGAACAATTACATTTTTCTGTAAATTGATCTGAAGCTATATTACATCAATGTCTCCTCCATTTATGCTGAAAGCATGTGCTTTCTATTTTTGTAGTAAATAGAAGACTATTTTTAGATGATAATGAATAGTTGTCGCAGGCCACCAGATGTATAGAGAACTGCATTATATGTAGTCTGTTGTAGTCTGCTGCTCCATAGGGGACCCAGTAGATTCTTGCTTAGCTCTGAAAGAGCACACAAATAAAACCAAAACACCAAAAATCGGCTGTATCAGGAACATCACAGTCATTAATTCAAACAATCCAGACAGGAAAATGGCACAATGAACAGAAAGAAAGCCCAACTTATTCTCACTCTGAGAGGCTTTTACTAATTTGAGATGTAACTCTGAACAACAGAGATATGATCTCTTTCTCATTCTCAATGAAATCAATTAGCAAATGATCTAAATGTGATTAATACTATGATTATCTCCTTATACATATTCCCGTGATTTTTGTATAGCAGTAAATAGATAATACATTTGTAAACTTATCTACATTCATTTCATGCTTTATATGAGTAAAACTGAAACATAATTTTTCTGAACTCTGGAAGTATGTTACGTTCTCCTCTTGTTCCTGGCTTTATGTTTTCTGTACCTTGGTCCCACTCAGGCAGAATTCAAAAATAATACAGGAATATTCATGAAGATAAAAGTATTACTTAACCAACCAATAACATAAAGACTTGTAAGGCTGTAAGACTATGATATTTGAAACTAGCAGGTACATTTATATCACAAGGTTTTAGATTTTTTTTTTTTTAGAAAAACCCCACACCCAAGCAGTTGTTCTTCTGGACAACAGGAACAAACTGACCTACCAATCATGTCCATTTAGTAAGGCCTACAACTTAAGTACCATACTGATTCACAGGAATTTTTACATATATATATATAAATGCCTATTTTTATAAATACAGTAAACATCGTCAGCTTTAGAAAAATATAGAAAATATTATTCACAGAACAGAAAGCTCTTGAGAAACTTGTATCATTTTGTCCTGAAGAAATGTATTTCTCCTCTTGGCACCCCACCTCAGCTCACCTCCCACACCACTGGAAAATGTAAGTCAGTCTTTCAAATAAAGACATGTTAAAATATTCAGCATTGATCCGTCATTTTTAACTGGTAAGATACATTTCTTATATATAAACTAATACCATCTAATAAAATATCCCAAATGAAAGCATGGCAGTTATGCGCACTTCGTTCAAAACACCAAACCAGCTCCAGAAATGCAAATGAACATATTACACAGTGAATGATTCTTGTATATTCCTGTTATATATTTTTTAATATGTACTACTTTTTTTTACTATGATGTTCAAGTTTGATGAGATGTTAGTTTACAGCAAATAACACTAGTTTCAGTGGAAGTAGTCATGGGACACTTATTATTCAGTGTAACCAAGGATCTTTAGAGTCTGGATTTAATATTGATGATTATATAACTATATTAAAATTTAGCCAGATGTTATCTATGTATTTAAAGAGGTAATAAGAAAATATTTTCCATATATGCTAGAAAGGTAGCATATAAATCAACATTTTTAAAGATTCCTTTAAAAAAAAGACTTTTAGAGGAATTTTCAACTTATCTCCTTCCATTATGTATTCACAGTATTAACTGCTTAATCATTATTCACCTTTTGCAACTTATTTTTATTGTACTGAGTACCTAGAAGATAGCAAATAAAAGTAAAAAAAAAAAAAGAATAAGTCTAGAATTTTCTATTTATTGCCTTCTCTTATATTCTACCTTCCTAAATATGTCAGAGTAGGCATTGGCTGCACAGGAGAAGTCAAATATTCTCAGAATAATCATGAATCATGTCATTTTATATTGAACTTACAGTATTAGTCTTTTCTTTTCTTTTTTTTTTTTTTTTTTAATCTCAAATTTTATTTTGGTATTCCTGCCATAAAAAAAAAGATGCTCTTTTTTGAAGGACAGGAGATAGATTCTTTGTGCATTTCTGATCACTCAGGTACCAATAAGGCTAATGTAAACAAGACCTCTCAAATCTGAATAAGTTCTTTCCCAGTCTGACATTGAAGACAGGCATAATGATTATCAGACTTTATATCGGACTACCATACCAAATGTTTTCAAACTCACCAGTAACATTAGTAGTAGCAGTATTCTGAGATACTCTTAATTTATTTCCCCTGGCTTCCTGTAATTAAATTTCCTATCTTCAATCTCTTCCCTTTATCCATTATTTATCTGGAGTTAAAGATAGTACAGGCTATGGCTGCACACTAATTTCTCGTGCAGGAAACCAAATTTTCCCTTTTGCTTTTGTTTTTTAAAAAAGAACACTGCTATGGGAATCTTTTCAGAGAACAACACCTGGTGATATATTGCTCAGCAAGAAAGTGACTTCAGTTAATTGAAAGATTTTTTTTATTATTATTATTGATTTAGTTATAACTTTTCACTTTCTTTAAGGTTTTCTATGAGGATTCATTTAAGGACTCATTTCATATGGCAGATTCATTTATTGATGGAGGTATAGGAATAATTGTACCAATAAACATTTTAAAGCTTACTGTAATTCTTTTAAAATTGCATTGTTTGGCTTTGTTTACTTTTCTTTAGACTCTTTTCAATCTCTGAATAAATATATAGATTACAAAATGTTTTATGATGGAAATTACTGTTTCCTTATTAGTGGGAAAACTACAGCAGAGTTTTGCACTTCATCAAAAGTGATTTTCTGTCTGTCTAGCTTACACATATCTATGTTTTTCCTTTTTTTCTATATAAAGTCTAGAGTATAAAGCCAGAAATCAATCCTGTCATAATAAAATTGAAAAATAAAGTAAGTATTAAAAGACCTTCAAAATAATATGTTCAGCCCAGAGATTTTCATCTAGAAATTGGTAACAGAAAATGGCTTGATTTCCAATGCCAAGGTTAAAAATGAGATAGAAAGGTAGAAACATTCAGTTGAGGTTCATCTGTACTATGAGATGTGGGGTGTTCAACTTTTTTATGTAAATGTAAATTTGTCCATTTCATTTTGGCAATACAATATTGCACTGCAAAAGGATCTTGCTCTGTGGGGCAGAATTTGAAGATCTGTAGAACGTACAAGCTTCCCTTAAAAACAGAGAAAAAGAATAATGGGTAAATATAGCAATTAGCAAGTTTTTCCATAAGATTTGGTGGCCTGGGTTTGGTAAATTCTGCAGCTGAGCATTAAACTGAGGCACAAAGGCAGCTCCTGGAACAGAGGGTAATAGAGAATTTTGGATTCATGAAGATTATGTTGCTGTGAAATGGGGGTAATGGATACATTAGCTATCCTGAACAATAAATATATCTCACTCTTCAAGTCACTACCTAAGAGAGTTGGTAACTTATTATTTTGATTTGCAAATGTAATTAGAGAAATATTTGAGACATACTTGTGTCAAGAATATCCCTTCTGACCTCCTCATTCTCAAGAATGTTCTCTAGGAATGGTATGCTTAGTTTAGATGTTAGATCTGGGGTATGCTAAATTTCAAAATTATGTGTATGTTAGCAAAAAGCTGATTTTATATATTTGTCACCAAAATATTTTTACACATTTTTTCTATTTCTGTTTCAAATTGTGTTCATTAGTAGTCTAACATTTTATTTGCCGTGGGTGAAATTCACTGTCAACAGATGATTCATTGTTTTAGGGCAGGAAATAAGGCAAAGCCCTGAATCCTCCTTTTTAATTCTGAGGCAAAGTTTAAAATTCTTAAAAAGATCACTGAAAATCTTTCTTCATGGTGTACTGTATCTTAACTTTCTGTTTTTCTAGCTATGTGAGAGATTTTAGTAAGCTCCATAAGGTAAGAGAAGCTTTTTCTTGCTAGTGTAGTGCTCTAAGTTTACCATAACAAGTGCATTGTGTTCTACCATTTAAATGCAATTAAAACCCCACAATTGTGTACCTAGTTTTAGTTTGTTTTCTACATCTCATCCTACCCCTTATGTTCTTGATGTCCTTGAACAAGGAGAGGATATTCAGTCTCAGTGGAAATACGCAGGAGCCCATGGAATAGAAATAATGATTTAACAAACCATAGAAAATTCTATGGTTTTAGGAAACAGTAGTTCTCCTTGTCTGAAGATCTGTCCCTTTGTAATGTTGTAGAAATACTGGTATTTGTATTGTTCTAGAAATAATGAGTAGTATCAAGAACCTTTTAAAACACAAATTTTCTTCTTTTCCCCGCATATTTCAGAAATTTCCTTAATGACACAAATTCTTACAGTAGTTAAAGGTGGCCTTCAGCAACCTGGAGAGGGATTTGTTACAAAGATATGTAGTGATAAAAGAAATGGTAATGGTTTTAAACTGAAAGAGGGTAGATTTAGATTGCATATTGGAAGAAATTCCTTACTATGAAAGCAATGAGACAGTGGAACTGATTGTATGGAGAATTTGTGAATGCCCCATCCCTGGAATTCTTCAAGGCCAGGTTGGATGGGGCTATGTGTAACCTGGTCTATGGGTGGTGGTCCTGCTAGAGAAGAGATGTTGGAACTAGATGATCTTTGAAGTTCATTACAATCCAAACTATTCTATGATTCTATGAAACATCCATACTGTAGTCTGTGGAGGACTCAACACTAGACTATATGGATATCCTCTGGAAAAACTGCAGCTTATATAGACACCACACTGGACCAGGTTTATCCTGAAGGACTACAGTTTGTGGGAAGGATCCCTGTTTGAACAGGAGAAAACCATGAGGGGAAGAAGTGGTTGAGAGGTACTGTTATGGATGAACTGCAGCCCGCTGTACCCATCCTTCTGCACCCCTTGAGGTGGGAGATAAAGGAGCTGGAAATGAAAGATCCAAGTTGGAGCTGAGGAAAGAGAGGTGATGGGGAAACTGTTTAAATTTTTCTTCTTTGTTTCTTATTATCTGCCTGTATATTTAATTGGCAATAAATTAGATTGATTTTCCCCAACTGAAATATGTTTTGCCAGTGACAGCATCAATAACTATTCTTCCAGTCTTTATCTTGACTCACTTGACAGTGAACAGATGAGTGCATGGCAGCTAGCCAATGTCAACCCACCAGAGGCTACTATGAATATTTTGACCATGTCAACAAGACATATTTTTGTGTCAGTTCTGATTGATGTCTTTTTGAATTCTATAAAAATACTCCATAAATGAATTGTCATTTTTTTGTTTGAAATCTAGTGAATGACTCTAGGAAATTACAAAAGGTTATGAAGTGTACTCTTCTGACTGTTTAGTAATAAATGTTAATATTTTATTATTACTTTCTAAAATGATTTGTGAGCCCACTTTTTCAATGCAAAGCTATGTATATTGTAACTATAATTTTGAAGACTGGATGCAGAAGCAGTGATTCTTTTTTCCTCTCTTGAAATGAAATTAATTTTGCTTGGTTCCTTCTCTGACCTTCCTTAGGCTTTTTGTATGAGATGGATTCAGGAAGCTACTGGGCTTTGTAAATATTAATGAAGACACTAAAAAATTTCTGCTGCCTAAGAGACAATAAAAATATGCAGCATCACATGTAACAAGTGTGCCCCTATGAGAACTAAGAATTTGATTTAATTTAATCAATTGGAAATTTAAGAAAATAAAATTGCAGTCACCATGGGTAAAGGATTTGAAATACTCTGATATTCTGTTTCAAAATATAAGAATTCTCACACTACAAATATAAATTAAATCATCATAACTTCCAGGCCAGGTTGTAATCTTATTAACATGACAGTAATGTAAAATAAATACATGACAATGTGAAAATCAATATAGTTTTTTCCTCATTGTCCATTATCAGATGCACTACCTAAATTTAAATACTTATAGAATCATAGAATCATAGTGTGGTCTACGTTGGAAGGGAACTTTAAAGGTCATCTAGTCCTATCACCCTGCATTGACAAGGGACATCTTTATCCAGATTAGGTTGCTCAGAGTCCCATCCAACCTAACCTTGAATATTCCAGGGATGGGGCTTCTACCTCCTCTCTGGGAAACACATTCCAGTATTTTTCCACCCTCACTGTAAAAAATTTCTTCATTATATGTAGTCCAAATCTACCTTCTTTTAGTTTAAAACCATTACCCCTTGTCCTACTGCAACAGGCCCTGCTGAAATGTTTGTCCCCACCATTCTTACAAGCCCCTTTTAACACTGTGTGGTATAATGGACTTAGTAGGATTTGTGGGTAGCAAATACTGAAGTTTGCAAAAGGGTGTGGTTCAACTTGAATGTACAACTGTACTTGGTGAGAGAAGTAGATTAGGTGATCGTCTAACACTCAAATCAGCTAGGTGACACCTGGAGAGAGACAAAAGGCTCATAGCCTAATGTTGCTCTAGTTAAGAGTAGAAACACCCTCAAAAGCACTGCTGAACTCTCCATCTTAAAGGTGTGGCAAATGAACCAGTCCCCACACCTGAACACAGCAGCAG
This sequence comes from Clamator glandarius, assembly GCA_033459285.1. Lineage (NCBI taxonomy): Eukaryota > Metazoa > Chordata > Aves > Cuculiformes > Cuculidae > Clamator > Clamator glandarius. The sequence goes on from JAUNZM010000022.1 coordinate 249,134, forward strand.
CATTGCCCTGGGCCTGTAAATACATACTGATTGACTTAGCATCACTTCACTAGAGGCACCAAAAAGTTTCCAAAAGTATAAAGCTGGCATCTGAAAACCCTTTCTTTAAGGGAGGAAAAATGACCAACTTACCTGATGGAAGGGTTGATGGGCCTGGATTTCTCTTCCCTCACTGGGGAGGGATGTCTGGTAAGAATTGTCTCTGACTCTGTCAGTTGCGCCCAGGACAATAACTACTAACTCAAGTTTTTACTGTTAATTGTTACATATGCATATATGCTCACTGTTAACTGATCATAAGTGTTTAGCGCTAAGGCAGAAAATGTATTTATCAACAGCAATCCCAAATTTGTTTTAATCTGTCATTTGATTTAAATTACTTATCACCTCAGCATTGCAAAATTGTCTTGGTGATAGATCCTGAGAAACTTTCTCCTGTAACAGGCTCCTCGGGCTAACAGGCAGCAGCTCTGTGAGTGCCATGCAGAATAATAGATTTACTTGGCACTGTGAATGACAAAATAAGCTTGGGTTTTGCCGTTGGTAAACAGAGCAACCAGCATCTGGTAAAACATATAGTTCAGGATATGGCTTGACATTCATATCAACTAAGTGGCACCTGGGGTGGGGCAAGGGCTCACAGCCTGGTGCTACTTCAGATAAAAAACACAGACACCCCTAAAAGTACATATTGAGATCCCCCACTCAAAGGTGTGGTGAGCAGCTGAGTCCCTGCTTCTGAGTTAAACAGCAGCCTTGCCAAGGACAAATCAACACATACAAATTGAGTCAGTCCCCACCCCACAAAGAAGTGATGAAAGATTTTCAAAAGGTATAAAATTAATACCTGAAAACCCTTTTCTTTGTGGAAGAGAAAATGACCACCTTGTCTGACATACAGGTCGACAGATCTGACCTCTCTTCTGCCACCACGAAGAAATGTCTTGGTAAGAATTGGCAACCTCTTTCTCTGTCCGATATTTCCCTGGTAAAATAACTACTAACTCCAGTTGTTACTGTTACTTGCTTTATATCTAATTGTTCACTGGTTACAAGTGTTTAAGCAGTAATGCAGCAGTGAATTTATCAAGGCAATTTGTCACTTGAATTACACTTCTTACTGCCTACAGCATTGCAAAATTGTCTCTCTGTCCGGCTTTGCTGTAAGGCTGCTGGCATTCCATTTGGGAACCACACATATTAACACTGTGAGTGCCAGTCTCTAAGGAGACTCTCACAGGTAACTGGATGCTGACTTGTGGTAAAGACACATATAAGCACATACACGTAATCCTTTAGACATAAACGAATGACCAAGTCTCAGACTAGAGATTGATCCAGATGCACCTAGGCATCCTCTCTGAGAGATGTTTAGAAAGCAAGGGGGTCTTTCTTGAACCTTGTAACTCAACAGGAGGGCCTCCTTTGACATCTGTCAGAATCTCATCTTGTTTGACATGACAGCGCCAGTCTCTGAGGAGATTCTTACAGGTAACCAAATTATGATTAGAGGCCAGAACACGTATAAGCACGTAGATATACACAATTGTTTAGTCATAAACCGTCAACCAGGTCTGGGACTAGAGATGAATCCAGCCACACTTAAGCTCCTCTCCGAGGGAAATCTTAAAAAGCAAAGGCAGCCATCCTGAACACTGTGACCCAGTGTGAGGGCACGTCTCAGCCACCTGTCAGAACCTTAACTATTTAACATGACACATTGAAAGGCTACAATATTATCTCCCTAGAGCTTTCTCTTCTCCAAGCTGAACAAACCCAACTGTCTCAGCCTATCCTCAAAGGAGAGGTGTTCCATCCCACTGATCATTTTTGTGGCCCATATCCAGACCTGCTCCAACAAGTCTCTCCCTGTCTTTACTGTGCTGAGGGCTCCAGGGCTGGACACAATACTCCAAGTGGGGTCTCATGAGAGTGGAGTAGAGGGGAAGAATCACCTCTCTCAACCTGCTGGCAACACTTTTCTTGATGCAGCCTCAGGATATGGTTGACTTTCAGGGCTGCGAGTGTGCATTACTGGCTCATGTCCTTCTCATCAGGGCTACTCTCAATCCTTCCATCTCCCATCCTGTATTGATACTGAGTGTTGTGCAATCCTCTGTGCAGAACCTTGGCTCACCTCATGTTCACACGGGCTCATTTCTCAAGGTTATCTAGATCTTTCTGGATGGCATCCTGTACCTTAGGTATGTCAACCACGCCACTCAGTTTGATGTCATCTTCAAATTTGTTTAGGGTGCACTCAATCCCTCTATATTATTAATGAAGATATTATACATGTGTGGTACCACTTGTCACTGATCTCAGTCTGAAAATCAAGCTGTTAACCACTGCCCTCTGGATGTGACCATCCAACCAATTCCTCTTCCACTGAATTGTTCATCCATCAAATCCATATCTCTCCAATTTAGAGAGAAAAATGTTGTGAGGGACTGTGCCAAAGGCCTTACACAAGTGCAGATAGATGATATCTGTAGCTCTTTCCTTGCCCACTGATGAAGTCACTCCATCACAGAACGGCATTAGGTTGGTCAGGCAGGATTAATCCTTGGTAAAGTCATACTGGATGTCTCAAATCTAGGCTTCAACAAGGCTTAAATTTCAGTGATGCTAGCAATATATGTTTATTCAATAATATAAACACAGCACGAAGATATTTTCAGAATTGTGAATAACTAAAATATAAATTATTCTAGTTGGTTTTTAATGTCCTTTTATTAAAAACATGGGTTAAAATATTTTCATGCATAAAATTAGAACTGGTTTTGCAGACTTCTTAGTTAATCATTTAATATTTGGCAGTCAAAAGCAAGTACACAAATGTTATCTAAGCCATGATATTAGTTGAGCTCTGATGAGAGACTACATAGCATAGATTTGTGTGGCTGTGTATATACTGAGTCATGTCTGAGAAATCACATGGCAAAAATCAGTATTTAAAAAAGCCCAGTGTTATTACTAAATTTGCTGGATATACTACAGCTATAACTGAAAACGCTGGTTAAACTTAGGACTAAAATTTGTTCTGCAGTACCTTTATCAGAGATCATATATAACAAATGGGGATCCTAACACAATGAGAGACTGAATTTGTGACTAAAAGCTGGATTTCATTAATTATATTCACTATGGATTTTCAATAAAAAGGTTTTGTGAAACATATGGCAGTTAGTATTTCAGCAGTGTCTTTGTTGCCAACAATGAATGTCAGAGCTGTTTAAGTTCATCTGCCATGCACATGTGGAAACTGTTTAAAGCTCATTATCTGGAAGTCCTAGACAGACTAAAATCTGTTGAGGAAATAGTAGTATACCTGATAGACTGAAAACTATTGAGGAAACGGTGTTACATGCAAAAACTGTCAGTGGAGAGGAGATGGTTAATAAGAATCTTAACATCTATTACCAGGATGAACTTGATTCAGATATGTAAAGAGAATTTTTACTAATATTAATGAAGTCTCAATGGACCCCTAGGAATATTTATATTTAAAGACAATATCTTAGATCCCTCAGATGTATTGATGAATGAATTAAATGATAAATCTATTTGTTTTATATGTTCCCCCATATTATAGAAACATGTTCTTTACAACAGAATGTATTTAATTATGTTTTTGTAATGCTCAACTTTTTCTTCGATTTGTATTTCCAGCAGTTCAAAAGCTGGTAATTTTAGTAAGATGTTTTCTGAAATTTGTTTTATTCTTATCATATACAACCACTTTTGTAATAGTTTTATAATATCTCATCTGTAAATATTTTGTAAACTAGCAAGCACTAATAAAGCATGATCTATACCTGATGAATTAAGGGCACAGTTACTTAATGTTTAATTTTTTTTTCTGTGAAAACCAGCCAGCTGGAGAGTGATCAGTGAACTCAGTGACCTGAGGAATATTACCTGTAGGCTTGGTCTTTCTTCTCATGCATCATCTTTTTCTTAACTTTTCTACAAAAATAATCATGAAAACAACCTAATAATGAGATTTACCTCATTTTCTTGTAACTTCTTGGTTTTGTTCTATACAGTAGTACTATTATTGTCTAAATCTAACCTAAAAGGAGGGAATATTTACAATTGTCCTATTCTAATAAGAAGTTTACATTTAAAAAAAAAAATTCTTCTGTATCTCAATGGTATTACATTGTTTAAAGAACTCAGAATTGTGGCCTCTAAAGTATGTTTAATTCCTTTGAAAAAAACTTTCTCACTTTTGAAATGGAGAAACATAAATTTTCAAGGGATTTTACCATTTCACTCACTTTTACTTTTCTTGTCCAGATAGAAAATACATAAAATGAATTTAAATTTATGTATACAATATTTAGAGTATTTCTTTTTTGCAATTCCACTAAACATGTCTTTAGAAAGCTCCTTTATTTAGATCATAGAATCATAGAATAACCAGGTTGGAAGAGACCCATCGGATCATCGAGTCCAACCATTTGTATCAAACACTTAACCATGCCCCTTAGCACCTCGTCCACTCGTGCCTTAAACACCTCCAGGGAAGGTGAATCAACCACTTCCATAGGTATCCTGTTCCAGTGCCCAATGACCCTTTCTGTGAAAATTTTTTTCCTAATGTCCAGTCTAAATCTCCCCTGGCAGAGCTTGTGGCCATTCCCTCTCGTCCTGTCCCCTGTCACTTGGGAGAAGAGGCCAGCACCCTCCTCTCTACAACCTCCTTTCAAGTAGTTATAGAGAGCAATGAGGTCTCCCCTCAGCCTCCTCTTCTCCAGGCTAAACAACCCCAGCTCTCTCAGCCGCTCCTCATAAGGCCTGTTCTCCAGCCCCTTCACCAGCTTTGTTGCTCTTCTCTGGACACGCTCCAGAGCCTCAACATCCTTCTTGTGGTGAGAAGCCCAGAACTGAACACAGTACTCGAGGTGCGGTCTCACCAGTGCCGAGTACAGAGGGAGAATAACCTCCATGGACCTGCTGGTCATGCTGTTTCTCATACAAGCCAGGATACCATTGGCCTTCTTTGCTTCTAAAATACCCCAGTATGTAGGAAGCGTACGTAATTATGTGTATGACAAAACCCACAGCTTCTCAGGATGTATTTTGTTATCTTAATGGCTGTGGTTTTGTCTCAATTAGTTGTGTAGCACTACAGTGGTTCTGGCATTAGGTAAGACAGCAAAACTATTGAATTTTTATCCTCATCCAGACTGAAAATAAAAGCTATATATTTTAGGAAATATTTATGAATTGAAGTTTATCATCAAATTTCTTAGTGAAGTTCAAGTGCTATCAGTTTGAAAGTTTCAGTTATCACTTCCAATATTTTTCATTGTATCACATTTCCTCTTTGAGAAAATCAAGATCTGATTTGACAGTAGATAGGCAGCCTCTGCTAGTGACTTCGAAGACTTTTGAACTACATGCTTTTGTTAATGGTAGACCATTGAAGGCAAAGATCCTGGTTCAGTAGTCTGACTCAGCTGAGGTGAGTGAGGGTGATACTTGCCCTCGGTGAGTTTGCGACACTGAATTTAATACAATCAATAGTTGTTTGAGTCTAACTGCTCTATGATGTGGCCTCAGCTGCAGCAGATTTAGAATATAAGATTCTTACTGAAAGTAACATCTTCTTTTTGAGGTTGATTGACTGAGAATACTGCTAATAGCAATAAATAATGTTAATTAATATCCTTGATTACAGTGTTACTTCTAAGAACTATATTGATCACTAAAGGGAACAAGAATTTACTAAGACTTTGAAAATCATATACCGTCTTCTCTTCATGATATATTCTTCCAAACAGCAATCATATAGGTAAGTCTAAGCTTATATGAAAGACAGCTGAAACCAAATGCATTCTTTTGCTGTGTCTCTGATTTAACGTGTCTCTGATTTACTGTTATGCCTAAGAGTTTCTTAGACGTTAATTTCCAGATATTAAAGTTTATACCTATAGGAATTCCATATGTTCGGGTGGGCTCTACATCATATCTATTCTGATAAAAAAATCTAAATCTGAATTCTGAGAAAATAAATCCAATTAATTGTTAAAATCTCCATTTCATAAATCGTATATCTCTCCTTTGTTCCCTTTTTGAGAGAGAAGGCAAAACCTGTGAGAAAGGGAGGTGAATATTGAGATTAGTTTAAGGTGTTGAGAAGGAGGTGGATAGGAGTGGGGGAATAAAAGATGAATTAGTATATTTTTAATACACAGCATTTCTAAATACTTGAAATGGTTAATACACAGTATTTGTAAGTACCCGAGTTCAGCAAAAAAGAGGTAATGAAACATCAATAGAGCATATGAGTGATCTTTGAAGTGCTGTTTACTGATACACCCATTCTATTAAAGTCCTGCTCTCTGGAACATAGTGGGATATTTTCTTTTGCCTAAATTGGTAGGTATAGACTGTAACAAGTGTAATTGAGGGACTCTGGACCAGGGGAACAGCAGTAAAGAGACCCATGTAATGTGAATTTAATAGTGCAAAATGTTGCATATTGTCATCCTAATCACACAAAACTCACTCTTTTTAACTTACAATTTAAAAAAATATATAAGCTTGATAGATACTTAATATATATGAGTGCCTATGTACAATTTATATTTGAATGGCACACATACACAGAGACATTTATATACATTTATATACATTTATATACATTACTCCAGATAAGGTCTCACAAGAGAGGAATAGAGGGGCAGAATCACCTCCCTCAACCTGCTGGACACATTTCTTTTGATGTAGCCCAGGATAAGGTTGGCCTTCTGGGCTGTGAGCACACATTGTCGCCTTGTGTCAAGCTTCTCATCAAACAGCACCCTCAAGTCCTTCTCTGCAGGACAGCTCTCAATCACGTCATCCCTCATCATGTGCTGAAATTCGGGATTGCCTTGACTCAGATGGAGGACCTTGCACTCAGCCTTGTTGAACCTCATGAGGTTCACACAGGCCCACTTCTCCAGTCTGACCAGGTCCCTCTGGATGACATCCCATCCTTCCAGTGTGGCACTCAGCTTGGTGTTATCTGTAAACTTGCTGAAGGTGTTCATGTTCTTCAAGTGGTCATGAACCTGATCTTCCTCTACTGCAGGAAGGGCTTTACCCTCCTGGTCCCCATCTTGCTGTTGATTGACCCAGGAGGGGTGAAGAGAGCAGTTATCAGTGAAGACTGAGGCAAAAAAGTCATTATGTATCTCAGCCTTCTCCTTGGATGTTGCTACAAGGTCACTATTCCAAACCATCCGTGGGGCTATGTTATCTTTGACCTTCCTCTTTTGATTGACATGCCTGTAGAAGCCCTTTTTGTTGGTCTTTACTTCCACTGCCAAGTTCAGCTCCAGCTGAACCTCGACCTTTGTGACCTCATCCCTACATACCTGGGCAGTGTCCCTGTACAAGTCCTTGGTTATATACCTATTATATATGCTAAGTATCATTATCTTTTTGTCATTAGAACATAACCTTTTGCATATATTTCTCAATAATTAATGTATTATTTCAGGAAATAATAAAAATATAGCCCATTCATTGCCATCCAACCATTCTTTTGGTTTATTAAGAACGTATCATTGTGTTGTGTATATAGGAGGGTGGGGTAAGAGTGTTCAATGTTCCTTCTGATGTTGATGACTATTAATTAAAGAAATCTGAGAGAACGGTCAGATACCTGTTGGGATACAAGTAAATGACTGAACATGAGTTTAAGCAGAGATTTGAGTATGTAATTTATTTATGAACTAATGCATTAATTCATGAGTATCTGGAGGTGATATGGGGATTAGGGCTTTTTACTCTGTAATCTTTCCTTGGCAAATATATAGTTTAGCCACCTGGTGATTTAAACACTCAGTCTGAAGCCACGTTGGTTTGTGTTTTTTGCTTACATGTACCTCTGAGCCAAATGTGAGGTACTGACATCAGTTGTGTGTTTGTAGACAACAATTTGAAAATGTTCTTGATTAGCATTTACCCCAAGTAAATCCTTTTTTTTTCTAAGAAAGTTCAGTCTCTTGAATTAAGGTTAAAAATGTAAAAAAACTGACAAGTCTTGAAATCTATGAAGAGCAGAAAACACGAAAGAAGAAAGTATGTTTTTTTTCTGCAAGTATGTACTCAAAATATTATGGGATTATAAAAGGTTTTCCTTTTTTAAATATGAGATTAATGTGCAATATCTTTATACTTTTGGTTACTTTGCCGTGCCCCTTAAATAAATGACAAATCAAAGAACAAGAGACTACAGTTCCATAAAAGTAGGGTAAAAAGGCTGAAGCATCATTAATGCTGCCTCCAAGTTTATTCTATAGGTTTTTATACTTAAGAGTAAAGAAAAGAAATATCTGAGGTTATTATTTTTTGACTAATGTAGAAAACATTGTCATTTATTTTTCTCTTTTCTTTTCTTTTTTTGAGTGACTGTCATATCAAATAGTTGGCAGCTCTTTCCAAAAAACTAGATTTAACTGAAAGAAAACAGCTCCTGAAGAGAATTCTTCAGTCAAAAAAAAGAAAGAACTCTTAAATACGGAATCTAAATTTTATAATTGACTTAATCTTACTATATCTTACAATTTACTAATCATTATTTTATTCAAATAAGTGTGAAGGTTTCATATCTTGGATATCTTAAGTGCTTTGTCAATTGGACAATTAATTAATTAATTAATTAATACTTCACTAGTTGTTTCCCAAAAATAATTCATCTAAAATTGTTTTTCAATTTTATAAGGAGTTAATTTTTTAAGTTTAAAAATTAGTAAAGCTTGCAAATAAAAATTGTTTAATTGAGATTCTGTATTGTCAAAGCAGAAGTTCAAAGCTTCTGTTTAAAATTCACCAGTTAAAATGGTAATTCTAAAAGATTTTACTGCAAAGACTAACTCTTGTTCTAATAGAAAAAAACCCCAAACCTAAAACTTTGGGCTTATTTGTGAGCATTTGTAATGAGGGAAATACATGTACTATTCCTTCAGATAAGTGTGTGTGTGGGTGTGTTAAGTTTTACAAATTCATAGACTTTATTCTGTAGACACTTGGGCTAAGCTAAAACAGGAAGATGAGAACTTGACTTGGAAAAAGAAAATTTGTTCCGTTATCTTCACTCTAGAGCTTGATTCAGTACCCAAATTCTCAATCAAGATATAAAGAGCTTTGTATTTAAAAGTTTTGTTCAGGCAAGTTTTATGTTCTCTTTAATTTTATTTTTTTATAACACTGGTCTTAAATTTGCAAAGTCTTTATACATATGTTTTATTCAAATGACATTTCATACACCTTTGAGTATATTCATATTTTGTAAAAGTCTAAGTAGTTTTGGAGAATCCTTACAGAAGACAGACTTAAAATGTACTTTCATTTGAAACTATGATTTCTGTATAGGCTATTTTGGTAGTACCCTGTGAAGCAAAGCTTCAGAACAGGACTAGCTTTCTGCATATGATTAGAGAGACCAAAATTATCTTTCCTTTGGCACATCTGCAAAAGACAGTACTTAAAAAATAAACTCTCTGCAGGCTATTGAAATTAAGCACAGTGATCTCATACAAAGCACAATGCAGCTGGTACCACGAGATGAAGACAGTTGAATCCTTTCTAATGGAAAAATGAAGTCAGACCAAGCTTACCTCCTTTCTTTCACAAAATATAATTACACAAACTACAAAGCTTCATTATAGAAAAAGTTTATTAGTCACAACTGTTTTTCCATTAATTTTAGATAAACTCTGTTAACGGTTGATGTCATGCCAGCATAATTCCTACAGATGCCACAAACAATGAACAATTGAAAATCCATTTCTGTTAATTCTTTTTTAATTATTTCAAATTGTGGGAAACCATAATAAAAATCAACGTAATGAAAAATACCATTGCATGTTGATAAACATCATAGTCAAGAAAACATCATTTTCAAGGAAAAAACTATGACATACTAGGTAATAGAGAATTTTTCTCCACAATGATATACAGAATTTCATTTTATGAAATTCAAGTCTAGGCCATTATACAGTAGAGATTCTTTCCCAGTTCTCTTAATTTATCTAAATTGTTTAAGGAGTCTTTGAGTTTCCCCTTTATGTTTAGACAATTTTACATATAATTAGGATACAAAGAGTGTTGCAATAATTCAAATGATGGATATCTGTATTCAGTAGGATGATGGGAAAATTCTTCTTTCTCTTATTCTGTGGCTCTTGTATAAATTGAGCCTTTATCAATCTCTTTGTGTTATTGCTTTAGCCTGGGGGTCTCTACTACTGTGGCTGATAGGAAAGCTAAAGTTAATTTATTAAAATGAGAAGGAATAAGAGTTCCTAAAAGTCTGGAAGAAACTGTAAATCTGCTGGCTTAAGAGAGTTTCCCCCTGTTTAGATAAGGCTGAAACAGATGACTCATATATCATCTGCTTTTTGGGTTTTCATACATTTTTGTCAAAAGGAAAAAAGGTATCTTGACAATTATTTAAGAACTTGAATGATTCATTTAATCTTTGAGATGCTACTGTGACATAACAAGTCTGTAACTGATACCCTTTCTTGGGTTGGAGGGGATAGAATTTTTCCTCTTTTTCCTTTGGAGAGCACTTTTGAAACAAAAAAACCCCCAACTGTCTGTCAAACTACTGTTGAAGTAAAACACTAAACCTTCTGTGTCTACAAGGCCCATGAAATTTGCTGTCAGTTATCTTTCTTATAATGCAGCATCCTTCCTAATGTTAATATAACTGGTGGAGTTCAATGTCCTGACGGATATTGAACAAGTGCACTCAGGACCCTAAATTTCAGGAAAGCAGACTTCCAGCTCTTCAAGGAGTTAGTCAGTAGGACTCCCTGGGACATAGTTCTCGGGGACAAGGGAACAGAACAGAGCTGGCAAATATTTAAGAACACTTTCCATAAAGCACAAGAGCGCTCAGTCCCCAGATGCAGGAAATCAGGCAGGGATGAGGACAGCGTGGCTGAGTCAAGACCTGCTGTTCATGCTGAACAACAAGAGGGAACTGCACAGGCAGTGTGAAAAGGGGCAGGGAACCTGGGAAGAATATAGAGATGCTGCCCAGTTGTGCAGGGATGGGGTCAGGAAGGCCAACATGCAGCTGGAGCTGAACTCAGTAAGGGAAGTGAAGACTAACAAGAAGGACTTCTACTGGCACATCAATCAGAAAAGGAAGGTTAAAGAAAGTGTGTGCAGACTAATAAATGAAAATGGTGACAGCGTTATCAACAGACAAGTAGAAGGCTGAAGTACTCAGAAATTTTTTTGCCTCAGTCTTCACTGATCACTGGTCTCCTCAACCCTTCTGGGTCAATCGATGGCAAGATGGGGACCAGGGGTGTAAAACCCCTCTCATTGTAGGGGACGATGATGTTTGTGACCACCACTTACGTCCATGTATGTAAGTCCATAGGACTTGAGGAGATGCATCTGAGAATCCTGAAAGAATTGGAAGATGTGGTACCAAGCCACTCTCCATAATGTTTGAAAGGTCATGGCAGTCAGGAGAAGTCTCTGGTGATTGGAAGAAGGGTAACATTGTGTGCACATTTTAAAAGAGTAAAAAAATGACCCTGTCAGCCTCACCTCTGTGCCTTGGAAGATCATGGAACACAGCCTCCTTGAAGCTGTGCTAAAGCACATGGAGGATGGGGAGGTGATTAGTGGCAGCCAGCATAGTTTCACCAAGGACAAGTCCTATAAGACCAACTTAAGTGGCTTTCTATGATAGGGTAACCACGGCAGAGGACATGGGAAAATCAATGGATGTGATCTATCTGGGCTTCTGTAAAGCCTTTGACATGGTCCCCCACAACATCCTTCTCTCTAAATTGGAGAGATATAGATTTAATGGGTGGACTGTTCAGTGGATAAGAAATTGTTTGGATGGTTTTATTCAGAGAGTAATAGTCAATGGCTGGATGTCCAGATGAAAATCTGTGACAAGTGATGTGGTGATGTACTGGAACAGGTTGCCCAGGGAAGTTTTGGAAGCCCCATTCTTGGAAGTGTTCGAGGCCAGGTTGGTTGGGGCCTTGGGAAGCCTGATCTGGTGGGAGGTGTCCCTGCCAATGCAGGAGGGTTGGAACTAGATGATCTTTAAGATCCCTTCCAACCCAAACTATTCTATGATTCTATGATCCTATGATTCTATATTTTAAAATCAAGAAAAAAATTGTATGAGAGTCCAATATTCTGCCAACTCTCTTGAGATTAATTTTAGGTGTAGGAAACTTTGATAGGGATGGCCAACAGTGATAAAAATAAACTAAAGCAATGATTGGTGTTATGAATAAAATAAAAGGGCTTTGCAATCACTGTAGTATGAAGGACATACAAAAACTGTTGTTTCAAAGAGGCGAAGTGACATATCAGTGACAAAATGTGTCATGATAAAAAGTATTTCTGTTCAAAGGGCAGATGAAATTTCTAAGCAAGGAGCCATTCACCACACAAATGCATTTGAGTTACTTTGAATTTGAAAATGGCTATTTTTTCTTTGTAATATTTCAGCTTGCTTTTTACTGGAAAGAAATATCCACTGAAAACAACTTCTATGGTTATAGAGAAGGAAGTGAAACAGGAAAATGACACCGTATAGTTTATCCTCCACTATTTCAGATTTCTTTTTTTTTAAAAAAAAAAAAAGAAAGGAAGAAATGCTTTATCAGGTTTCTTTGGGAAAAGCCAAAAGGAACCAATTCTAAAGCAGTTGTTTCACCTGGTAGGACACATGCTTGGTAGGAGACAATCCCAACTATCAGGAATTTCTGACATCTATAGTGTTTAAATGTATCAGTGAAATGTGTTTTTATGACAGTTCAGTAATCCATAATACACTCAGTTAAGTGTTTAGAACTGTATTTCAGTTTATGTATGTGTATTATTTGATAATTAACAGTATGCCATTATACATTACTTTCCTTTAAACAATAATTTTTCAAAGCCACATCAAGTTTTTCCTTCTATCTCTATTTTCAATCCTACTCCATGCCTTCCCTGGGTTGCCTGGTTTCTTATCTATCTTTTGGCCATATTTTTCTTTCCTTATAATTCAATGTCTTTGAGCAGTACTAGGAACTGCTAGATCTGTCATAGTTCTCATAAAATTGTCTTTTATTACCCAGGTAGAAACTTCATCCTCTGTTTTTATGGTTAAACTTATAAAACAAAAAAGTATGGCATTAAAAAAGAAATAATTATCGGTGTCATTTTCTCTTTATGAAAAACTAGTTCCTCCAAAAGACTCAGTAAACAAAAACCCCTAATACAGATTCCTTATCAAAATCCCTCATTCCTAAACTCTTCCCATTGTTTCTACTAGATTATTTCCCTGTTTTCCTAATGTTACAAATATAGAGTACAAGATTTTAAGGGGTGCTGCCACAGAGCAAACAAGCTGAAGTTTCATCTTTTTTGATTGCTTCCTTGTTAAAATAAGTGGGAAAATCACATCATACACTCCAAGGATTTGCCAGCTAGCAAAAGAAAATTTGAAGGTATGAACTGGCATTTAAATACAAATCAAATGGGCAGCTATGTAACTACAATACCCAAAATAGATCTCAATAGTAGCTGTCTAATAGATTCTTCATATTGTTTTACAGTATTACTACTTTCTAAATACTTGCTAAAGTAGCACTTCCTAGTCATTAGTGTAAATGGATTCAGTCGTCAGTTGACTTAAATAATTTCAGTAATACGCATGACAACTATTTTTGTGTAGATTTTTTTTAGTACTTTAATTATCATTGCACCTGACAGAACCAAGAATAACTTTCCATGTCAGGTCAGCCACAAACTGATTGCTTCAGATGCCAAGAAAGCACAAGTCAATTCTGTTAGACCACATGTATGAATTAAAATCTAGTGAAAACAACAGACTTGTGTTGACACGTTTTAAACACTATGTAGTTTATTTACATGACACAAATAACTCAGAAAAAATAAGCTAAGAGTATGGCTGAGAGGTGACATTATTTTCTTCTGAAAGGGCTTCAGGAATATCTATTGACAGCAAAAGAACAGATTCTGAGTAGACCTTGCTGACTATTTTCTAGAAAACTGTTTTCTTTTAATTCATAACTAGTCTTTTCATTTTGCATAGACTCAGCATATCAGCTTGTCTGTAGCTATTACACTGTGTGATTCAGAAGTGCACTCTGGTTTCATCTTGGCTTTCTATCAAGAAAATGCATAAGTATAAAACATTCTTCCTGGATCCTTGTTTCTATGCGAAGAAAACTTCACAGAAGCCACTTAATGTTTGGATAAACTTATTTAGATCATGAGAAAACAAGAGTATTTGAAATGCTGAACTGAGCACTTACTAGCAAGATCTATTTATCTTTGTTGTGGCATTGGATTATTTTTGTCTTCTCTTTATGTTTTCCTGTCATTTAAATTTATACCTTAAATATATTAGTTTTATTCCTCTTATTAGTCTTCTACCACCTGCCTTTCCTTCACCTTTATATTAAAACTTCTTCCATTTCAGAAACTATTCCAGAGGTTGTTTCATCAACATACAAACAATAGAAAACTCTGTCTTGTGCCCAGAAAGACAAGCTGTACTCCTTGGAGGAACAATTCTGTGACAAAAGTAGTTACCGTTTGGGCTGGACTGTGTTCAATAATCTTTTAACCATTGCTGCGTACTTAATGAGTTACAAAATACCTGGGTGATAGTGAACATCAATCAGACTCAGGAACAGAAATGCTAAATACAGTTCATTTCTCTGCCCCTATCAATTATTCACTTCTAATTAAAGGTCTATATAGATATTTGCTTGGTTTGTTTAGTTGTTTTTAATACTGTTAAATTAATGGATTTTTCTGGGGAACAGTAGTTTATTCCTCTGGAAAAAAATAGTTTATCCTCAAGAGACATACAGTTTAAATGGGTAAACTTACAATTAAAGCAAATGAAAACAAAATCTTTTACAGAAATATTTCTGAAATGGCCATTGAAATAAATCCTTGAGCCTCAGATTATAAGGATCAACAGAAAGAGTTTAAGTAAAGGATAGGGAGGAACATTACTATATGTATAGTAAATTCTTCAACAAAAAATGAGTAGATTGTATTTCAGTTTAAAATGTTGATTGTAAAATAAGAGGCATTAATGAATGAATTTAAAACTTAAAAAGAAGAAAAGAGAGATATTACATATGTACCAAAACCTTTATTTTAATAAAGCATGGCAGAAATTTTAACCTGTTTCAAATCAATGTGCTACTCATAGAAAAATAAATATCTATAACATCAATTGTGTAATCCATTATTAACCTCTGCTTTTTTTCTCTGTTTTATTAGTGTGTTGGGTTTAGTATGGCTATAGAAGCATTACAGGAAGAAACAGTTATGTAGTGCATATAACTAAGTTACTACCTGAAAAAAGAGGCCCATAGCTGTCCTTAATAAAGAGAGTACATAACTTAAAAAATTAAACACTACCATAATTTTGTTCACTTCACAGCTACATTGATTTCCTTTCAATGTAATTTTTCAGTAAAATGAAAACAATTATTTACCACATTTCCTGTTCCTTTTATGCAATTCTTCTTAACCCCTTAAATATTTAACTAATAAACTGCTATCTTTCTGAAAATTTTAAAATTTATTTTATATTTTAAAGTGATTTTCATATTTTCTTCCTTCATAATGTTAATGAAAAACACAAGACAAACACATTTTTTAAACATGAAAATATAAAGCACTGCAAATTAATTTCAAATGTGTGTAAAATTGGGAATTAAATTTTGATGAGCTATGATACTGAATGATACATACACTCATGAATAATGACTGCCAATGATCTATTCTTCCTCAAATTACAGGGGGTGATATGTTGAAATTTTGAAGCCTTACAGAGAGGGAGAGTTCTCTCTTTTCTCTGGTGTATAAACTGGTTTACATAAACAGTAAAATGCAAGTATTTCCCTGATGACTTTTTCTCTTGGGAAATTATGTCTTTTTCGTTGTGATATTACGACAGAAGAAAATGCTTCCTTAATTTTGATTCACTATGAAATCACATCACACAGTGCATACTGTGAATCTTGCAGAAATATTTGTGATGAAGATTTGATGTGAATTATGTAAATTAAGCAATAGTAGAAACCAGAGCCAATGTTATATGCCAGAAAAAAAAACAGAATGGAGCAAGTGCTTACACAAATATCAGGTGTATCACATTGACCCAGAAAATGCTTCTCATTATTTTATGGATTGCAGCAAAAGTATCCACAGAAAACCTACATTACCATATAATATGTGTGTTCACAAATAGTTGGAGTGAATGCTAGTAAAGAAATAATTTTTTTAATTAATTTTTATTTCTTTTTAAATAAATATATGTATATTTGTACTTTTGGCTATTTTCAATTACTTTATATTTTTTTCTAACTACTGTTCAAGATTCACTTTTGCACACTGACATTTTTCTTTCTTTACTTTTTGCTGTCTAAAGATTTATTCTTAAGTGAGACACATTGTAATGCCACACAACATCTTAAGCTTGATTCTTGCAAGAGGATATGCAATTAAGAGCATTTTGTTCTCTTTCAAACAAAGCAAGGAAATGCACAAAGGTTTTTATTATTTATTTTTTTCTGTTGTGGCTTGGTGGCACTTTAAATAGAATTCTAGAGCAGGCATGTTCATGTCTGCTGTCAACAAAGTGCTTCCGTTTAAGGATAATTTCACATTCTAATACCAAAAAAAGGAAGGTTCACCATTATGCCAGTTTTAGCTGTGAATCTGCCACCCTTCTTCTCAAAGAGTAAATCAGTGGCTGAAAATCACTAATTGAATCATGAAAAAAATCACAATCACCATTTTCCCTGAAGAAAAAGAATTTTGTAGCTACACAGAGAGATATGAAATCAAGTTGCTCTGCAGCAGGAAAATGCCAGTAATAATCCTATGGATACAGCTCCACTATGCACTTTCCCTTTATCTACCCTAAATACCAAAAAATATGGCTCCCAGTTCAGAATTGTCCTTTTTGTGATTATAACCTGTAACTTATTCATGAAATGTGAAAAGATAATTTACAAATATACAACAAATGAATTTTTAAGAAAGGCTTAATTCCTGATAAGAAATCAGGTTTGAGGTAAATATATCATCTTTCACATGTGCTAAGAACTCAGTCCTAGATCCTTGGGTGGCAAAAAGTGCTACACAAGATAATTTTTCATCAGCTCCAGCACTTAAAACTCAGCAATGCGAATCTGTTTAATGATAGCATAACTGAGATGGTTGCCTCTGTTATCTTTTCTAATAATTTTGAGGGATCTGAATAGATTTCTTTTTGTCCATCTCCTTCATACAGAGCAAATAGTACCGAGAAGGAGAGCATGGCTTAGACATAGAGATGCAAAAGATGGCAGATTGTAGTGACAGGATCCAGAAACAGAAAGTGAGAGAATTCCCATCCCCTTCATACTCTGTAGCTTCTAAACTAAACATAGATTTGATTAAAAACTAACTGAGGCATGTACTTCAGTACTCTCCTCAGCTGCAGGTGAAATGTTAGAGCTGCACTCTAAATCTACTAGATTTCACTTGTATATTGACAAAAGAGATATATAATTACATCTTAATTAAATATCTTCAGTGATAATGCACAATCCATTTACTTTAATTCCATGAACAACATAATATAAACCAATGCTAATAAGTAATTTTACCTTGTAAAATATTTGAAGCACACATTTTCTTTGTCGTTTGCTTATCACAATACATATCAGTCCTGGAAGCCCACGGGTATTCAAAAAAACCAAACAAAATCATTATGAATAAATCAAATATAAGGCAATAATGCAGGTACATCTTATGCACAGAGAGCTGGACTACACAGTAAGAAAGTATTACTTTAGACAGTCACTTCTCAGAAGGAAATTGCATTTTGAGGAAACGCAGTACATATGCCTCTACTAGAAATTAAGATTTTCTTAATCAAACAATAAAGAATGAGAATTCAAAAGAAATTAAAGGACCTATAGCTCCCTAATTATTATAGCTCTATCAGTATATATATTTCAAGATATGTGATGTACAAGCTGCCACTTAAGCATCTGCAAGCATGTAATTTCTAAGCAAGTAATAACTAAAGTGAAGCCTAAAAAATAATTCAGAATCATGTGACTAAGAGTCAGACTCATGAAGATAAAAGAAATCATAAAATTCTCACATGCAACCTGTACAATAATTTTTTTGTTTTCTTTTCCGGTAGACTATTGTCTGTGTGTCTGTTTTTCAGGACTATAAAGCTTATATGAGAATCCAGTATTAAAATTTCTGGAACTTCATAAGTATATAAACGTCATAATACATGCAGTACATTTGTTCAGTGAATGCTTTTTAACTTTTTCATTTTATTATAAAATACGATGGCTATCCATGCATTGCAACTTTCATTAATATTTCCTTGTTATTACAAGATATGAAAGAGAGCAGAGAATAAGCACATCACTTAAAGTTCATTAAATGCCTGTGATCAGAGAGTTAATTGTGAAAAAATTATGATTACTGTATAGATGTCCATGTATACGTATATGTATATATCAAATGATTATGGAGTCATCATATTGCTGTCATTCACACGATCCAAGCTTGTGGAAAAGAAATGATGCTTTGAGGGGAACAAACCCTGACATGTTCTCCAGCAGGCTGAATAAAAGATTATGGTCCTTTGTGATTGTTGTCTTATTCTTATGTCATGCTGTTGATGTTCTCAGCATGATTGTCTTTTATTCCTCTCTGCTCTTTTACTCCTTTAGATTTACTCACATCTGAAAATGATAACTCTTTCAAGCAAAGAAATGAGGAAATGGAAGTTTTTGTCCAGGCATCTGAGACTGTCCGGCAATAAATTGGGTGGATGAGAAGTTATACATTCATTAAAAGCTCATCGTGTAATTTATGTAATGCATAAAACAGAAATGTTACTGTAAAGACATAAATCATGTATATGATAAGATATTCAGTACTGCAATGTAATATAAAAAGTATAAATAAATAAAAGTAGGTCATTTATGCAGTGGACTAAAAAATATTCAAATTATGTGAAAGTCAAAAGTATTTATCAAATATTCCCATTATAATATAAGGAAACAGAACTACCTCTTTCTATTAACATTTCTATCAAAATGAATTGTTTCTGACTACTTAGATATTCCAGTGGAACTTTCTGTCAAAAATACCAGAAATTCCCTTAAAAAAATCCAAAACTTTCTCCTGCAGCTTCCCCTCCAACACTACACTTGTCATAATAAAATCTATTTCAGCTCTTCCTAGGCATGGTAATATTTTTAAACTGGAAGCAATATAAGAACATTATCAGAATTTTATACAAACATTCCACCTACAGATTTAAGTCCTTATATAGCAATTTAAATATGGAAAAGTTTGCCAAGTGCAACTTTAACTTCTTGGCAACATGGCACATCATTTTGGTAAAGGGTCCTACTTTACCTTAAAAAAATCCTAAACTGTTTTGTTTTGCTTTTTTTTATTTAAACGGTAATAATCCTATTTACCTTGTACACATAATTAAATGTACCATCAAGCTGAATGAGCAACATGCAGAAGAGCATTTTGAAATATCTACATAGAAGAAAGCGGAAAATCTTACCGTGGAAGTGTAATCTCTTCGTAGCTAATACCTACTTTCTATCTGTGATTCTAATATTTATAAGGCAGACTGAATTCTGCTGGTTTCTACTATATATATTCTTCAATGCTATTTTTTAAAATGTGCAATATTTCATAAGAAATCAAATGATAGATGGATAAAAAATAATAGCAGGATAAAATAGAGATTAGTACATTTATTTCCTTCAATTTAGGAAAACAATCCCCAAAAGATAATTTCACTTATTTATGACCACGAATAGGTCATGAACTACAAATGTATTAGTAGAAGCAATAATAGAGTTCAAAGATCTTTATTGTGGAAGCACTGGTCATGTTTACAGTACAACATTCTCTTTTTTATTTGTTAATTTTAAAAAGAATCTGCTTCATACTTTGAAAACAAAACATTTGTAAATGATGGGTTTCAGATATGTGGAATTGTTTAGAGCTCTTAGAACTTACATCACTTAGTGCCATTCCAAATGCTTAGACTTCCAGCTAGAGGAATTCCCGTATATAGCAAGTTAAGTTGTTTTAATTTGAGGCTTCTTATGAATTCTTTTATTTCTCTGAAAGCTCCAACATCTGTGAGTATTTAATTTATTTCCCATTAAACAATTAGTTTTGCGGATGGACTAATAGAGTTGCTGTGACTGGGACATTACAGTAACCAGTAGTTTAGCTCCAGTAAAAGACCTCCCCTCCACTCCCCTCTCCTCCTCTCCCCTTACTCTCCCCTCCCCTCCCCTTTTGACAGCCTTATGTATACTTCCTATGTTTTGCTGTATGGAGACAAAAATAGTCCGCCTAACAGTTCTTTTATTTGCAGGGGAAAAAAAAAACCACCCTAAAAAACTTCTGGTTTCAAAAAGTGCTTTTCAATTGGATATAAACCCTTATCATATCTCTCACTTTTAGGAACTCCTGGAAGCTAATAAGTCAAAAGCATAGACTAGTTGAAGTTAAGGACTCATATCCATTAGAGCAAAAAGCACTGAGAACATTCAAGTCTCTAAGCAAGAAAGGATTAGTCAAGCATTTAGAAATGCTGTAAATAAGATTCATATGCGTTAAATTATTAAGTATCAACTTCTTGGAAACATGAATTATAAAATTAGTAATCATGCACAGGTACAGAGAAATTTGTAACAGATTTGTATGATTTTGCAAGTAATATCAATGAAAACATAAAAAAAAAATAGAAACAAGATTTTCTTTTAGCCATGGGGATATTCATGGTTTTAGCTCTTGCTTGTCACCTGCATGCAACCTTAATTTATTGCCAATGTGTATGTTTGAAATCATAGAACCATTTATGTTGGAAAAGACCTTCAAGATCATCAAGCCCAACCATAAACCTAACACTGCTAAATTCACCATTATATTATGTCTGACTCTGTTCCTTTGGAATCAGAGAAAAACGAATTACAACAGACATGAGCTTGGCATCACATGTTTGGGAAAGGAAGGCAGGACATTTTTTTTCTGGATATGATAAATTCAAACATAGCAAAGGAAGTATTTTGGAAGTAAGCTGTTCAAAATCAAACCAGAATTGTCACTCCAAAGACAGAATACTGAGATGAAAGAGCCTAACCATGAAAAAAAAAATCACCAGCCGATGTGCATCCTTAAAGCAAACCAAATCCTTTTAATTTTTTTCCTGGTGGCCAGACTGCAAGATGATATTAAGGCGAGACCTGTTATGCAAGCTCATAAGCTATTGCCTCTTCATGAGCACTAAGTGAAAAAGAACTGCTTCTTTAAACTTGTTGAATTAAGCCTGTAAACTATTTGAAAAAAAAAACAAAAAAAACCCAAAAAAACCAAGAATTGTGAAGCTAAGTATATCTGAGAGGCCAGAATAGTTTGGAAAGATTTAAAACCTAACTGTCTGCATTCCTTCATAATTCTGGTGGATATCTCTCCATTATTTTTTGTGAGACAGGTTAAAGAAATAAAGTTTACTGTGTTCCAATATAAATGCTGAAAAAGAAGTAATTATTTTGTTACACTGAGAAGTATGATTTTACTTCTCAAATATTGTCTATTATTGATGAAAAGGCTATTGTGTTTACATTAGTACAGATGTTATTAATTTTCATTATTTAAAACTGATGATAGTCCAATATTAGTTTATTCTGGCAAATTTTTTTAACAAATATTTTCATAGTATCAGTTACATTCCTGTAAAGAGTTCGTCAAACGAGCCACAACAATAATGCTCAAGAACTTCTATGAAATAGTTTTGAAATTATTTCTTTGTAGTGCATTAAAAGTATACACAAAAGTAATTTTTAAACTGTTGATTTTAATTATATCTGCAAACTATATTCCTTATAAACACATTCATTTCTGCACTTCATCAGCTGGATTTTTTCTACTTAGAGATAACATATATTTGCAAAAGGAAATGTAAGTATACATTTTCTGATATTAATTCTTCCATCTTATAGTTAGTTCTACAATCCTTTTTCATAACTTCATTACTACCATAGACACAAACCTCAGAGTCCAATAAGAGCATAAAATGTTAAAATTATCTTCACAGATAACCCTTTTTACTTTATGGGCAAAAGAATATATATAGTAAAAGGTGAAATGTTGATAAAAATAAACAAACATTTAGAACAAAATCAATATCGTTTTATACTTGTGTACAGGCACACGGTCTTGAAATGTAACAAGCTAATTTTACACATTTAATTTTTGAGATAGCTGAAAATTAAACTATTTAAAATTATTTATAGAAGAACACAAACAAACAAAAAATTAACAAAATGACAAAAAGAAAATAAGATCTGTGAAGAAAACAGGAGTACTCCAGTTAGAGTGTGTTACATGAGCATAAAGGTCAAAAAGAAGAAATTGTGTTTTCAACTATTACAGGAATAAAAAGAACCATAGATCTTAGATGTCTATAGAACTACTACTTAATGGAAAATACTATAATTGTTAAAAATACGTCAGTCGGACAAAAGCTGAACAGCTGGTTCACTCTGAGTGACTTAAATGTTTTTAAGGGCAGAGAGGTCAATGTGGAAGAAAATTTTATTCCAAAATATTGTAATGTATTAGTTATTTTAAGAATTGATATAAGATGTTTCTTCCATGTAGTGAAAAAATTAAGTTATTTTGATGTTCATATTAACAGGAAAGAAATCTACAGTCACAAAGAATAACTTATTGTTGCCTTCACTTAAAATATTTGAACAGAATATGCACTCTTTTACCTTTTGGTTCTGTTATCGACTTCTTTTGACTGTACTATTTCTCAGCTGCTAAGTTCTTTAAATAAAAAGAAAGTGCTTCACTTTAAATTATAGCACTTTATGTGGCTCTACATGTGATGAATTATATGACGCCACAAAAATTACTCTTCAGTAACATGTAGTGTTTATAGTATGGGCTTACAAATATTGAAGTGTATCATGTATCAATAAGTATTTTGTTGACTGTCAGTAAAGGTTATTTAAAGGAGAGATTTTTATTTCTTTATTCAAGTGAATTCAGAAAAAAACAGAAAAATAAATTTCCTTACAGACAAACCCACAAACTATTCCAAAGAAGTCTCTTAACATACGATAACTCAGAAAAATAAAAATAAATGTATTTATAGAAAATTCAGTGCTTTCTAAAATACTCATATGACCTTATTTTAAGTTCAGTGTCTTCATCTCAGTAAAGAGAATAGCAAAGATTTATGAGATTCATGCAAAGGTGAGAAAAACAATTAATGAAAATATAAGATTTACATATTATGAGAGAGTAGAGAGACAAAGTAATAGAAAAAATATTGTAAGAGGTTGAGTAACTTACAGAGGAAAAGTGAAAATGGGTTACTTTTACTTTTTACTCAGTTTTATAACCAAGGACAACAGAAAAACTGATACAATCCCAGGTCCTTTGTTTTGTGCATTACAAACAGAGAACTGTTAGTATATGGAAAAGTATTTACATTATGTTCAAGTTTAGAGGTTCTGCAGTATCCCTCCTACCAAACTTCCCCAACATCTTTCTACTCAGATGCTTTACTTAAGCAGTTGTGTAAGAAAGTGTAGGGTCCTAACTCATTGTCCTTCAATTTATTTAATCTGTACGGCTAAAGACATCTAAACTGGATCATGAGATTATCCCTCATTCTGCTGAAATACCTTTGAGTCTGGAAATAACATTTTTATTTCTATTTTTTTTAATTTTTTCATTTTTAATTTTTATTGTTTTCCTTCCACTGGTGTTTTTATTTCAAACCCCTTTTAAACACTGTTTAAAGTCTTATCCATAGAAAAACTCTATCATGACAGAAATGATTATGAATGTCTAAACTTCAAACAGACACCTAACTGTGAGTGACAAATTGCATACAGATTTTGTTTTCTAATTAGAGGTAGCAGCTCAGATTACTTCTTGTAACTCACATGAATAAGTATTCCTTATGCTGAACATTATGATAATAAAAGGGGAATAAAAATATATCCAAAAGAGAGTACAAGAAAATAGGTTACTGTAAATACTGAAGGGTAAATGTATATTGATTCTAAGTAAATATTTGGAAAGAAAGTGTGCATTTCACATGAAAAAATGTATTTTTTTTTATAAGCTAAACGTATCACTCTTGCTGAGAAAGGAGTCAATAGCCTGAACTACAAAACCACATTTTAATTGTGAACAAAATATATTTTTATCAGTTTTTAGCTTTATTCATTTTATGACATGACTGTGATTCTAGAATAGCTTTCATTGTCTACTTCTAGCACTGGCTAGCCTGTATACCAGCAGGGATGAACCTAAATCAGTCTCTATGTTTACCTTGTATAGCAGGAAAGAAAATATTTTCTTCACATATGAAGAGCTTTATTTTTGCTAAGAAACACTTCCTACTCGCTATATCGGGAATAAACAAAGGAATTAACTAACTTGCTGAGGCAGCTCCTATGTTATAACATGTTTAAACGAATGTGTGCATTTGATGTTACAGTTTGTTTCCAGATATTTGCAGATTAGGATGTAGAGTATATTAAAGTATACCAATTTATTCAAATTCAGGCATAATAATATCCAAAATTAAAATAGTGAGATTTTTGCATTATAATAATAAATACCGGCTTTTTTTTTTCTTCTTCTTCTTTTTGGTTTAGGTGGTAACAAAGAGTAGTTTCTTAAAAAAAATATTTTAATTGGTGCAATAATACATAAATATCGTATTATGCTATTTGAATATACCAATGTAAAATATTGAAATGCAGAAGGATTATCAACAATATTGTTTGCTAGGATGTAAAGCTCTAAATTCAATAGCATATACAAATCAGATTTTTTGTAAATTTAGGATAATAGTAAAAACAAATAGAACTTGTTTGTTGTTTTTTTTTAATTAGTCCTATGTTACAACTACTGTGCTCTAAGATTGTTTTCTCTTTCATTGAAATTTGTCTCACCTGTCTAAAATATAAATGTCTAGAGTACTAATAATTTCTGATAACTTTAGTTATACACGTAAAGCTAACTGCTTGCTTATGTCTGTTGACAACAAGAAACAGGTTAAAGGTAACATATACAAGCTCAAAATCAATTCCTACCAAAGACAGGATGAACTGTCCAGGAGGTGTAACTGGCTTTGCCTCTTAGCTATGGAGATGACTAGATAACACCAGATATATAACATTGAAAGTTAGATGACATGTATATTAGTTGATGTGCTTTACTTCAGACAGTAATCTATTTTTCTCTAGGATCCATGCACAGAACTGCATAATAAGAAAGACTTATGTCTGTTCAGGGTTATATATTAAACAGTGGACATGAATAATCTCAGCAGAGACTATAGAGGAAACCAGCATTATCTCCTTAATTTTTAGATTACTGAAATTATCTCTACTCCCTTCAAAGACTGATATATGCCAGTTAAGTGCATTCACATGTTCATGTGGTAAAAAACTGTTTTATATAATAGGGCTTTCTTAAAATCACAAGCAGAACTCCAGATTTTATCTCTATGGTTTTATTCTTAATCCCTACAGAAACAGGAATTCAGAGACGGAAGACAATGTTTTTTTCAGGCTCCTGAGAAGGTTCCCTGCAGCTTTCCAAAAATATTCTGAGCATAATAAAAGACTAGATTTTAATCTGAAGAATGTGAATTCTGTATAAGATTTTATGGTTTCACAAATGGAGGGGATTATATGTTTTTGCTTCAAATAAGTAATTACCATGAGAGTATTTTTCATAGGTGAAAGTTAAAGTAGGAAGTATCTCTGGAGATCAGCCATATGCTTCATTCTTTTTATATATTTCCTCTTTACTTTTTCATTCATTCACAAATTAATATCCTTGGAGACAGTATAGCATCTTCATATATATGCAATTCTGTGAATTCGAGCAGGAAGTAAATACTTTATTTTCATATGCAATAATGTTAAAAAAAGAAATAGAATCACAGCTTCTTTACAATACAGTGAAAACTTCATCGTAATGTACATTTTAATAAACTTAATAATACATTCCAAGAAAAAAGGATCACAAAAAAAAATACAAGCAAACAAAACTATTTATTAAAAATATTTACTAATTCAATTTCTATTATTAGGGACAACTATCAAGTTGTGCATGTCTTTAGACAAATAAAGAGATTTGGTTGATGCGTTTCTTTTCACCATTTTAAAAGGAAAAAAACACAAGAAAAATATTATCTTTTTCATGACAGTGCCATAATGGTTTGAGTTTCCATGTGGATCATCATCCAGTTTACATCAATCTGAAAATCATACTGCATCTCAAAACAAAGCCTCCAGGTTTGTTTGAAAACTTTTGTGTGCTTTTCTGAGATTTGTTTCCTTATTTGTGCTTGTTGTAACAATTGTTAATGTGAAATGTGCTATTTCAGAGGACCAAATTTTAAGCTGGCTGTTTAAAGATACTCAGGAATCGTGATCGCAAGTAATGGATATTCATTTCAGTGAAGCAATGCAAGGTTTTATATAATAGTTTCAGAAGCCTGAGGATTTTTTTTATTTTTTCTCCTCAGAGTTTTCATTTAAGACTTAAGCTCAGAAGTTATTAGTGATTTTTTACCTTTCTTTCAGAGACATGTTTGACATCATACTTTCTACCATTTCTCAATGGGTGCAAAGACAGTATTCATTGCATGTAAAATAGTAACAAAAATGTGTAGGCATGAAACTAACGGAACAGACATGTATAAAATCAACCCTCTTGCAAAGTATTATAAACTTGTGAAAGTTTTACTCCTAATTAAGTGTCTTTCATTGTTCTAAAACACCTGTATTTTAAGAGATCTTTTCAATGAAATATAAACCAAAAGTTTACAATGCTGGGAGTTAAAAATGCATTCATAAAACAGATAAATGTTTTTGGGTGAAGGCATAATGTCAAGCATCTATTTCAGTAAACAGAACATCTTCTGGGATGACTGCTTTATTTTACATTACTCTACACCTCAAAACAAAACAAAACAAAGCAAAACAAAACCCACCAGTGTCACCAGAGTGCATTGAAGTTTAAATTAATGCATTTGACAATACTTGATTAGAATAACAAAGACATGAAAAGCATATTCAGAAAAGTACAAATAAGAAATAAGAGTACTACGCTAGAACCTGTTTTCTAACACTTCTTGCTACCTAGAAATGAGTATATATTATATTAGTTCTATTGTTCTAGTGTGCTTATGACACTCAGTTTACTTCTGCACTGAGTGCCTTTAGCCTTAAATTTACTGCAAATCTAGGTTGCTGAAGTAGGCATTGACTGTGTGTCTGAAAATCTACCTTCAGGGATCCATGCACACCCTCAATGCTTACAAGATTGATTTGTAGCTTCAAGCATAAGACACTTAAGGGGATCTGAAAGTAGGATGGCCACACAGCTGACATGTTACATTCTGGGTAGAGAGAGCTGAGAAGCTGTGTGCTCTCTTAGTGCCCCCTGATGGACAGCTCATCCAACTTAGTTAGGAACTGTTTAGATTATACATGAGTCAATAAAATATACACTTAGGATGACAATAACATTTTCTGTTTTTTTTTTTTTTTTTAAAAGGTTAAATATTCAGTGGGAAAAGTAAGACGTCAAACCCTGCAAAAAATGTAAGAAATCTCTTCCAATTAATTCTTCCATCTGACTGAGGTGTAAGTAATACCTACACAGTGGAAAACTGAAACAGAAAAAAAGCAAATAATCATTTGGATCAATATTTTGGTTAAATAGAATTTTAAAAAAAAATTGTTCTAGTATCAACATAAAAATTAGTTATAAGAGCAAGGGAAGCAAAGGCCTCAGTTCATGTGACAGGGAGATAGGAGAGGAAGAAGATATTTCATCTTTCCCTAAAGCAGAGATATTTATTCAAAATACGGAAAAATCAGGTTAAATTTTCTACATTTATGAAACTGTTTATATTTCTCACTGTCTAGCAGTCTTTTATCCAACAGAGTGTTGTACTGGAAATAAGTTAGGTGGTAATCTCTTCATATGTACAACTGTATGATTCTGTGAGAAGAAAGGAAAGTTTCCTTCTGATAGTTTGAATATACTGTGCAAAGAGGAAAGAGTTTCAACAGTTACAGTTTGCCTTGAATATCTTCTAGACTAAAAGAAATCAGAATTTCCTTTTTTTAAAAAATATTTCATGTAAAGGAATACTATTATTTACATTTTTGTCTCTTTGGTCTTCAATGCACTTCTTGCATGAATAACATGCTCTCTAAGGACGCAATTCTGCAAATATTATTGCACTTCATTAATTATATTTCTATGTTTAACCACTTTGAAGTCCAATGTATGATGAAGATGAGTGCGAGTAATTGTAAAAGAGACATTAGGAGAATCAAGACTGGAATTTAAATATAGTAGAGTTCATTGGTCTGATCAGTCTAGGAAATATTTATTTCCACTTGAAAACTTTAATTTGAAACTTCTAATTGTTTATGATTGTGAGAAATAAAATAACTGGCAAATGCTGGGATAAACTCTTATGACCTGTATTAATTTCTGGGTTGTTATTACTTTGGCATCTGCTGAAGAATTCCTTAAGCTTTTTTCTTTTTCACTTAAAATAAAATGCATCATCTGGGAAAGCAAAACAAAAGCAGCTACCCAGAGGATGATGCTTTTGAACTGGTAGATGAGGAAAGAACCTTGATTTTTCATTTCTTGCTAACATTTGATTATTTCTTATTTAAGGGACAAATAAAACCTGTAGGATCTAATGAAATTTTTTGATATGGTACATTCTTTGTCTTCTCTCGTCTTCACAGCTCTGCCTACTTTGTTTAGAAAATTCAGAGGCTTATTCTTCTATAATACATCTTCTTTCCTTAGTATTTTACTCACAGCAGTATAACGGCTTATATTGTGAAATCCTACTTCCATTGTTAACTCTTCTTCTGTGAATTACTTATTTGTTTTATTTAAAGGCAATAGAGAAATTGAATATGTTTTAATGTTTTATTTTTTTGGTATTATTTCAAATACTGCGTATATAGTAAATTTCTACAGGAGCAGGTCTCTCTCTCTCTATACACACATATACATCTATACATATACATATTATTTCTAAATAGCTCCCCACTATGAAGAAAATTTATGGCAGAATGTGGCTTCAACTTAAATGTTAGCATCTTGCTTATTTACTCCATACATTGCATTCTATTTCTTCTGATGAAGGAAATTACTACTCTTAATATCGTTCTATTTTTATCCCATTGTAATCGCCAATAACTACTTTTTAGGAAGCACATGCCTTACAGTCCCTAGTAAATGTAGCTTATTTGCAAAAACTGTCTGCAGAAAGCATCCTTCCGAATTATGACAACTATTCAGATAGTGAAAGACTTCTGCAGTAAATTCTGAATGAGCTGATACATCCCATTGGTAAAATGCAGCAATATTTGGAATTACCATGGATCTGAGCTTTGACTGAGGTGCAGAAGCTAGCATAAATTAATGGAATGGTACATGAAGCATGAAGCTTGCTTGGTCTTACTGTCTTTAGTATCTTTGCAGTAAACATCAATACACAGAAAAGACTTTGTCTTCGCTATGTACTTCTGGCATTGAAGCTTGATTGCCTTTTTCTTCAATAGTTATAACATATAAAGTTAGGATGTTGAATGGATGGGATAATGCTAAAGAACTGCATTTTTTACTAGTATATTCTTTTACTGGCATCTGTGTTTTAGGGCTCAATAAATCATCAGACAGGGGTCTTGTGCTTTCTTTACTCAGGCCTTAAAGAAAGCCTCCCACATACAGCTTCCTCTGCTGGTCTAGGCAGGTTTTCCTAATGACACCATTATTAGGGAACACCCTGCCCATAAAAACTACGTACACATCTGTTGTTGCCAAGCCCTTGGTATTTATCATGTGCTTACTTTCTTATCTTGCCATTGGAATTTATATACGGCTCCTTCTTGATGCCAGGACTATAACTGAGTACAAGTGTCATGTTTCACAAATACAAAGAAATTAGTAAATTTGGTAAATTCTTATAGCTGGAATCACATGCTATGTTTTTGGTCTTCTCCCTTCATGCGCTTCTGTCTCAATGCAAGTTATGCCATCAGCATATATTTTCATTTTATTTCTACTGCCTGGTAGGGGGGAAAACTGTTATTGCTTTACTTTAATACTACATAAAGTAAACATGTATATATATGTCAGAGAAAGAGAATCATATGCCTGAACTATTCAGTCTTCAACTTTAAATACCTTTTGCTTAACTTTATAATTTATGCTTGTGTTTTCCTCCTTAATAAGTTTAATATGGGATCAGTCCTGCATGCTACTGAACAGTTTGACCCTAGTCCAAACAAGCACTAAAGCTTAAATTCAAGCATCTAGATTGTAAAACTGAAATGAATAGAGAATTATGTGATTAAGTGCTTTTTTGGATGGAGGCCAGAGTGTTTGTAACCTTGAAGGCTCTTGGAGGTATGAACAATCTCATCTTAGAAGCATATCAATTTTAAAAGCTTGCATAAAAATCCACCTTACCAAACCCAGAACTTTAAATTTATAGGTGTACCTTCCCTTTACTGCTGTGGAAGTCAATAGAAGATTTTAAAGGGGAATATGATTTTAGAGGACTGTTACTTATACACATGATGACATCAATATAACAATTTTATATTCTTCATTCTTCTCTAATCAAACAAAGCATTTGAGAGAACTGCATTTGAAGTGTAGCCACTGATTAAAACGTGTTCATCTTACACTGTTCACATGACGGTCTTAAATAACCTCAGCCTTTCTTGTATCCAAATTAGAATCATAGAATCATAGAATAACTAGTTTGGAAGAGACTCACCGGATCATCGAGTCCAACCATTCCTATCAAACACTAAACCATGCCCCTTAGCACCTCATCCACCCGTGCCTTAAACACCTCCAGGAAAGGTGAATCAACCACTTCCCTAGGTAGCTCGTTCCAGTGCCCAATGACCCTTTCTGTGAAAATTTTTTTCCTAATATCCAGCCTAAATCTCCCCTGGTGGAGCTTGTGGCCATTCCCTCTTGTCCTGTCCCCTGTCACTTGGGAGAAGAGGCCAGCAGCCTCCTCTCTACAACCTCCCCTCAGGTAGTTGTAGAGAGCAATGAGGTCTCCTCTCAGCTAAACCAGGCTAAACAACCCCAGCTCTCAGAGCTGCTCCTCATAAGGCCTGTTCTCCAGCCCCTTCACCAGCTTTGTTGCTCTTCTCTGGACTCGCTCCAGAGCCACAACATCCTTCTTGTGGTGAGGGGCCCAGAATTGAACACAGTATTCGAGGAGCGGTCTCACCAGTGCCGAGTTCAGAGGGAGAATAACCTCCCTGGGACATGCTGGTCACGCCGTTTCTGATACAAGCCAAGATGCCATTGAACTTCTTGCCCACCTGGGCCACTGCTGGCTCATGTTCAGTTGGCTGTCAACCAACACCCCCTGGTCCTTCTCCTCCAGGCAGCTTTCTAGACAGACTTCTCCTAGTCTGTAACACTGCCTAGGGTTGTTGTGCCTCAAGTGCAGGACCTGGCATTTGGCCGTGTTAAACCTCATGCCATTGGTCTCAGCCCAGCAGTCCAGCCTGTTCAGGTCCCTTTGCAGAGCCTCCCGACCCTCCAGCAGATCCACACTTCCTCCCAGCTTGGTGTCATCTGCAAACTTGCTAAGGGTGCACTCAATGTCTTCATCCAGGTCATTGATAAAGACATTGAACAGGGCTGGACTCAGCACTGAGCCCTGGGGAACCCCACTTGTCACTGGCCTCCAGCTGGATTTAACACCATTTATGATCCACTCTCTGGGCCCGGCCATCCAACCAGTTTTTCACCCAGGAGAGTGTGCACCTGTCCAGGCCAGAGGCCGACAGTTTCCGAAGCAGAATGCTGTGAGAAACTGTGTCAAAGGCTTCACTGAGGTCCAGGAAGATACATCCACAGCCTTTCCCTCGTCCAGCAGCCGAGTCACTTTGTCATAGAAGGCGATCAGGTTAGTTTGGCAAGACCTGCCTTTCAACCTGTGTTGAATTAGGGTTTTATGGTCTAGATAGAAAGATAACTAGTACGGGTACAGAACTCATTGAAATATTGGGCTCAAAAGGTAGTGATTAAAATATTCTACCTTGGGATCAGTAGAAAGTGAAGTACTCTTGGTGATACATAATGGGACCTGCCCTATTTAATGTATTTCTAAATGACCTGGAAGAGGATCTTGCTTATAAAGTTTGAAGATGACTACAAATTGGATAACCAGTCAATATGATTATGATAATGACTGCTGTCCAGGGGGACTTAGAGAGGCTAGCAGAATTAGCTGTCAGGAACTTTATGAAATTAAATTAGGACAAATTTTGAGTCCTCCTCCTGGAAAGGAAGATCCTCCTACAGTGGCAGGCTACTGTCTGACTGGCGGGGGCCCCAGTCTGCTGAGAAGATCCTGAGGGTGATGGTAGATGGTAAGCTGGGCATGCGCCAGCAGTATGCAGCAAACAGGGCTGTACTAAGCATGGCCAGGTGATCAAGGGGGATGGCTGCACCCCTTTACCTAGCACTCATTTTACCACATCTACAGCATTGCATCTGGTTTTGATCCTTGCTGTTGAAGAAAGACATCAGCAGACTAGGGCAAATTTATGGAGGGCTGTTGTGGACATGAATTTACAAAACTTTAGTTTTTCAGCAATTTAGAATTTATTAAGGTAAGATTGTTAATCAATTGATAATTGTTAACAGGAATTTTGCAAAGTAATTAAAATATTCAATGTATGCATTATAATAAAATTAATAAATTACTTTAAAAAGGTTTGAAAATGATGCTGTGTCAGCAGATGAGATCACGTATTACACGTGAGAGGCTTCCCTACTCCGGGACAGATTACTGGTCCTAGTCTGGTGCAATCCAGAAGGACTCAAAGGAAAGGTCCTCTTACATAGTCACATAGTCGTAGAGTTTTGAGATAATTTACTTTTATTACATATTTGAATATTCATTTTGACATTTTAATATTCACTTTGACTGGACTTGGAAGACATCATACTAATGGAACATACCACTAGTTGCAATAGAGCACCTTACTTGGGCCACGATCCAGGTATCAGGCATCCAAAGGACCACTAGTCAATCTCTTTCTCAGGCAATGACAAGGCTTCTTCCCAGACACACAGGACCCTGAGAGCACTGAGGGAGGGACCAACTGCTCTGGATTGTTGCATTGTAACAACGGGCATTCTTTCCCCAGTGTCCCCTGGCTATTAGTCTCCTTCTTCAGGCAATGAGGGGGTTCCTTTCCCAGTCATAGCAGTCTAAGATAAGCTGAGGGGCTGCCTTGGTATCCTGGATGACTTCCTCTCCACAACTGGACTTCTCCCTACAAAGTCTGTGTTTCATTGGATGAGAGAGTAGCCCAGAGAGGGTAGAGAAGGTGGTCAAGGATATCAAAAAGGTCGTGCAAAGCAGCTCAGAGTGGTCTGTGTGATTAGTAGGATAGGAAGAAATCCCACATTCACAAGGGCCTCCATGCTGATGATGTGTTGGAACACTTGTTCTCTGAGGAGAAGCTGAGGGACCTGGGCTTGTTCAACCTCAACAGGTGATGGCTTTGACAGACATATCAGCACCTGCAGGCAGGTCATAAAGGAGAAAGAGCCTGGCTCCTTCAGGTAGTTCAAGAGGGGTGGACGAGAGACAGTGGACATAAGTTGAAACAAGGAGGATCATATCCAAGAGACTCTTTTCCTCCAGGCAGTGGAACAGGCTGCCTAAAGGTGTTGTGCAACAGTCATTCTTGGAGCTTTCCAAAACCTTGATCCAACTAGATCAAGCCCTAAGCAAGTAGGTCTGAACTCAGAGATAGCCCTGTTTTGATCAAGATACGAGATTTAGATGACATTCTGAGGTTCCTTCTAATTTGAATTTTCCTATGATCTTGTGAGTCTATGATATTTATAACATCATTATTCCTGCCACGAACCTTTCAAAATCAGAACCACTCCAGAAAGAACTTATAACCTTATTAAATATGTCATCAAGAGGAACTAATGATAAGACAAAACCTATTTTCTGAAACCTCTTGAGGTATGCAAAATCAATACTGTTTTTTTTTCAGTGATCAC
This sequence comes from Clamator glandarius, assembly GCA_033459285.1. NCBI lineage: Eukaryota > Metazoa > Chordata > Aves > Cuculiformes > Cuculidae > Clamator > Clamator glandarius. The sequence goes on from JAUNZM010000022.1 coordinate 283,373, forward strand.
ATGTTTCTTTGCACTTTGAGAATGTCATGCCTTCTTCCTTTTAGCTGCTTTCAAGATCAGTCTGGAATTAGGGCACTTTTACTCCTTCAAAAATTTCTTGACAATATTGTCCTTTTGTAATTACTGTATTCATTGTGCAATGCTATAATGAAAATAAAATAGTAATCCCTGGGAGTTTCATAGATAAATCTATAAAATCCATAAGAAGTACAGGTAAAAATTATGCCAGAGTTTGTATGTGCATGCTGTGAGGGTAATGTTGATTTACAATATGCTAGTTCTGAATGAAAAAATTAAAAAAAAATAAAAACCCAAACCTCAACCTCAGGAAAAAGAAATGCATTCTGAAAAATGTAACTGTAATGAGTTTAGCAAAATTTTAAAACAAAACAACAGTTCATTATTTTATTCAAAGCTCCTTCCTGTTTAATAATCCAGCCAAACTTCTGTAGTGGCGTGAACCAGGTGGAAGCATATGAGCAAAGGTTGTACATAATTAATTGAACCACCTTGCATTGAGTAAAAACCATTGTCTATAAATGAAGATCTAAGAGATTTCATCTATCCCAATATTCTTAAAAGGATTAGGGGAACAAGAAAGACAAAGTGAGCTCCTTATCATTCCACCAGTATTAATTTTTCATGATAGCAGAGGACTGAGAAGCTGATAGAAAATTATCCGAGAACTGTAGAAAAGAACAAAGGGAGCATCTTGTGTATTGAGCTTCCTATTTGTACTAAATTCTATTTTTAAAATATGCATATATTTATAACAATAGCAGATTAAAAAACAGACAAAAAACCCAACAGCCCATGAACATATTTGTTAGCCATGAATCTAAGTCTTAGGGCATTTGTTCTGGATTTCTTTACAAAAATATTTATCTGGCATTGCCATTCATAATGTATTGAGATCAAGTGAAAAATAAACCACAGATGCCTAGTGAATTTCTAAGAATAGTTAAAAAATTATATTCTTTCAAGAAAAAAAGCTTCTGTTATTTTTTTTTCTCAAAATATATTTCTACTACTTGCTATCTTAGGAAGAAATAATGTTGCTTATTCTTATATATGGGGCCTCGAGCAGCCTGATCTAGCGGGATGTCCCTGCCCATGGCAGGGGGTTTGGGACTAGATGATCTTTAAGATCTCTTCCAACCCTAACTATTCTATGATTCTATGATTCTATGATTCTATGATTATGTCACAGCTGGCTTTTCATCTACTCAGTCAGAAACAGACATTAAAGCTATAACATTTTCAGTAGTGACCATGAAAATAACTTTCACTGTAAAAATATTTATATGAACAAACTAGATCCAGTTGATGTGACTGATGTCAGCGCCTGTCAAAACCTTGAATTTGGAGCATAATCATCTTGGATGTTGCTGATTCTTATAATTGCATGCTTAGGGGAAAATGTTTCAGATACTTTGGATTCAATATTTCAAATAAGTTCTCTCGTGACATTTAATATTTCATAACTTTTTTAATATTTGTGATTATATTTCTGGAATTTTTAGCTCTTACAGATTAAATTATGTTACTGTAACCTCACACCCTTAAGATATACAGTGATAATTGAGTATACACAGGACTAAAATTGCATATAATCCTTAAAATTAAATGTGATCCTAAGAATGTCACTAAATTGACATTTAGGTCTTCTGCTTTAGATCAGCTTGCTAGTTTGTAAAAAATCAGCCTTTATCAAGTTATAAAGCCTAATCTCAGAATTAAATCAAGTGACTCACAAACCTGGTGAAATTTTTGAAAATTTTGACAAACTCTTGAGTTTCCTCAGAGGCTTTCTGTTCATTCCCAGTACTATTTCTGTAGTGGCATAGTGCTGGGGCTGCATAGTAAATTTTCTTTTATTAAGCTTACATTAGAGGTTTCAGCACATCGGTATCAATTTGGGCAACTACCTACCTCCACAATGAAGTTCTCATACTCCACCTGAGTATTATTAACATACAATTCTATATCAATACCCTCCCCTCCATGTCTAGCTTTTCTGAACTTCTGTTGTACAATACCTGCAATCTATTTGTGATTTGCAGTCCATTTTCATGTACAGATTTCTGATGCTCAGCGATACCCACATTTATGTCCTGCACCAGTAGTTCAAATATTTCTATTTTATTGCTTGTGCTCTTGCAGTACATTACAAAAAATTCATTTGCTACTTATTAATTTCCTGCTTGGGTCAAATGCTGCACTATTACTCTCTACCATCTCTCTGATTACAAGTACCAGCTTCTTCATCATTATTAACAAATTCTTTGCTTTTTGTGTGAGGACTTAAATGTCTGTATGCATTATTTCTCATTCTTTGTCTTTTTCCTTCTCTATTTTTTAATACAGTAACTGCACAAGGAATACACATTGCATCTCTCACAGATTTCTTTTACCAAAATAAGATTCTTAGTAGTTGTTTCAGCTGCTCTGTGAAGGATCTGGGAGTCCTGGTGGAAAACAATCTAACCATGAGCCAGCAATGTAACCTCATGGTCAAGGAGGTCAGTGTTATTCTTGGGTGTAATAAGAAGAGCATGGCTAGTAGGTCAAAGGAGGTTATACTTGCAGAGGGATCTAGACAAATTGGAACATTACGTTATCATCTGTGGCATGAAATTTAACAAGACCAAATGCTGGATTCTGCACCTGTGATGGAGTACTGCCAGATACAAGCAGAAATTGGGAGAGGAGTGACTGGAGAGCAGCCATGCAGGAAAGGATCTGGGGATGGTGGTTGACAGCAGGCTTAATGTAAGTCAGCTATGTGCCCTGACAGTCAAGAGTGCAAACTGCACACTGAGGTACACCAAACACCATAAAACCAAGCAGTAAAAAGAAGGGATTATCCCATTATACTCACTGTTTGTGCAGCCACATCTTGAGTGCTGTGTGCAGTTCTGGGGCCCACAACTTAAAAAGGATGTGAAAGTCCTTGAATGCATCCAGAGGAGGGCAACAAAGCTGGTAAAAGGGCTGAAATGTCCTATGGGGAGTGGCTAAGGACTTTGGGCTTGTCTAGATTACAGAAAAGGAGGTCTGAGGGGTAATCTCCTTGCTTTCTACAGCTTCCTGAGGAAGAGGAGAAGGAAGTGCTGATTTCTTCTTCCTGACATTCATTGATAGGATGTGTGACAATGGTTCAAAGCTATGAGGCGAGTTTCAGATTTGACATTACAAAGCAGTTCTTTACCAAGAGGGTTTTCAAACACTAGAACAGGCTTCCTGCAGATTTGATCAATATCCCATGCCTGTCATCATTTAAGAGGTGTTTGGACAATGCTCTTAATAACTTTTAGCCAAACCTGAAGTAATCAGGCTGTCGGACCAGATGATTGTTGTAGGTTTCTTCCAAATTGAATCTTCCATTCCCTCCTCACCCCCCGCCCTGCTCACTGGAAGGTTTTAAGCTTATTTTCTGCTGCACACAGATATTTTTGGCATACTGCTCAGCAGTATAATCAGATGCAAACTTTGGTTCGGTTTCATATATGTAATCTATGAAAGCCTGTGAAGTCCAAAAACAGCTATCCAGAGGAATAACCTGAACACCTAATTTTTATGACAATGAACTTCAAGTGTCAATTTAATTTTTTTAAAAATTTGTGTAAAAACAGATTTTAGCACTTTTCATTATGTTTGTTGTAAGGGTATGGTGAAGGAGAGAATGTCTTCTCACTTGAGTATCTGATTAATGATTTTGTCAAATGGGATGATAATGAAAAAAGGGAAGCCAAACAAACAGCTGAAGGGGACAATAAGGAGACAAAACCAACAAACAAATCTGATCAGTCACACTAAGCAAGTGGATTCTCTGCAAAGTACTGTGGTGAGGGGAGGGTCTTAAAACCTTCAATCACTGCACTAGGAATGAACACTGTGTGCACCAAAACCCATCTATTGAGAGGGACTGGTGTGACTGAGGTCACTGAAGGTCTCAGCACTGCTACCTGGAATGAGAATGTAAGCCACAGGTACTGTGCATGGTGACAGTTGCTATGGGATAGTGTCTGTATCTTCCCCAAAGGCAGGTGCATGTGTGCATTCATAAGCAAGCCTCAGGCAAGACCAGCCAGCAAGTAGGAGACCCTGGGCCCAAGTGGCATATCAGGTGGTGAGGAGGCCCATGCTGGAATTTAGCAGGGATCCACAAGTGTGGGGTGCCTGTGAGACAACTGTGTCAGTGTGTGTATGTTTTCTAACAAGTGCCAAGGCAAACCCGTCACTCATAACATCCCTTAACATTAGTAAGAAAGTCTACATTTTCTGGTTTCTAAGTGCAAGAAGACATTGATGTCCTTCATGACAACAACTCCAAGTCCTATAGGGGCTTGTTATAATAAAGTCAAAAGGGTTATTAATTTGTTTCAAATTAAGGAGGTACTTAAATGTTTCTATAACATGAGACGTGACAATCAATTTGTTGCCTATTAGTTTTAACTCCAGTGAAGCCAGTGCAATCGAGTTGATTATGTCATATGAGAAACAGATAAGAGTTTTCCCCAGAAACATCGTAAACCTGAAAATTACTTGAGTATTCTGACAGTAATTTAGTGGCTAATTAAATGGACTATCATAGATTATTTAAGAAGCTTAATACATATAAATACCACTACAACTTGGTTTTGCACATGTAGAAAATAAAACATTGGTATTAGTACATGATAGAAGGAATTATGTTGATATCTCTAAAGATTACTTTGGTACATGTGAAAAACATGTTCTACTCCCAGCTTTGCCAGTGACATTTGGCAAATTACAGCAATAATTTTATTTTTTTCCCCCAAATATTCATTTGGAAAACATGAGAACTCTGGAGAACTTTCTATACTAGCATCTAACCTAAATTATAAGTCATAATTCTGCGAATTCTACCACAATTTTGCAAATATTGTTCAGCAAAAAAAAGATAAAAAAATACAGATTTATGCAAAAGTACTTATTTGTCCAGTATCTTAAGATGCTGAAGAAAACATGGAAATATTAGTGAAGGTTTAGTAACTCATTCCCATAATAACTTAGCAGTCTCCAACAATTTGTTTTTCAGGGAGTTCATGCCTTTCTATTTAACAGTTCTTGAAATATGGACACGTAGAGTATATGAATATATTCTTCCCATTCCTTTCTAGAGGAATAGCAATGTCTGATGGATGTAAAGAGCCAATAAACATAATTATTGTTATTTTTTTTCACAAGCATGCATATTGTCATTTTTCTGCTATTCATTAATGAAGATTTATGTATCACTTCTTAATAGTTCTGTACTTCACTGGATAAACATACCTTCTTAAATTTGATAGGAGTTACACATAACGTTACGTAGTATGAGCTTATGGTATTATTTCTACCTCATGTAATGAAATTATACATGTACTTTCATTTAACCATGACCTTTATAAGACAATGCTCCAGAAGAAAATTTAAACCACCATCTATGAGGATTTCAGTGTAGGAAAGATAATAACACAATGACATCTTCATCATACCCCCATGCAAAACTTATTCTGTCCCAAAAATTTCCACTCGTGAATTGTTTTGTCATTATTCAGAATCAAGATTACTTTTTCAGTTTGCATTTATGTGACCAGTACTATATATTATATGTATCTGTATAGTAAAAAACCAACTCAAACTGGATAGCTTAAAAGTTCTTGTCTTCCTTTAGCAGTTTAATTTAACATTTTTTAACCATTTTGAGCTACTTTCTACTAATACACTAGAAGACAAGTTTTATATAGCAAACCCTGTAACTGCCTGAAACTGCTTAGATTTATCTCCCCTAAATTAGCTGGGTGTAAAATGTTTAGTGAAAACGATAGACATTGTCAGTCAGACGTATTTCTATACTGATGTAATTGCAGTGGCGTGGAGCCAGCACTGACTGAGATCCAGAAGGCCACAAGGCCAATACATGCAGCTGGATCATTGTGAATAAGATTTCTATAAAGAATATTTAAAGTGTGAACATCATCTGGTGGTTGGACTCAATGATCCGATGGGTCTTTTCCAACCTATTGATTCTGTGACCTTCTAGTATGCTTTGCAGAGTCCTACTTGTCTAAAAAGCTCAGCAAAAATTTTTAGATATCTGTCCCTATGGAAGTGTGGTATTTTCAGTTTTATTTATTTTATTTGGTGAGAAGGTGTTCCCTTTCTATTTTCTATTGCCGGATGCAATGAACTGGAGGCTGCATCTCAACTTTATTCATTAAATCTTCCTTTCTACTCTTGAGTATTCCAGTTTCACATACTTTAGTGAGTTCCTGCTTTATCACCTACTTTGAGAAAGAACAATTTCCTAAGAATGTGCAGCTTGGGACTTCTAGGTCTTGTTGTGCTTTCTTTTTTTCACACTTTCTCCTACATTTTTTTTCTCCCTTACCTTTGTAATATAGACAAGCAGTAAACATTTTCTAACTTGTGAAGAATGTATTTCCCCGACTACTCCTGAACACAAAGAAACACAGAATCAGAGAATCACTAAATTCGAAAAGACCCACCATATCATCAAGTCCAACCATTCCTATCAAACACTAAACCATGCCCCTCAGAACCTCATCCACCTGTCTTTTAAATACCTCCAGTGATGGTGACTCAACCACCTCCCCAGGCAGCCTGTTCCAGTGCCCAATGACCCTTTGTGTGAAAAATTTTTTCCTCATGTCCAGCTTAAACCTCTCCTGGCACAGCTTGAGACCATTCCCCCTGTCACTTGGGAGAAGAGGCCAGCTCCCACCACTCTACAACCTCCTTTCAGATAGCTGTAAAGAGCAGTAAGGTGTCCACTCAGCCTTCTCTTTCCAAAGCCAAACAACCCCAGCTCTCTCAGCTGCTCCTCATAAGACTTGTTCTCCAGCCCCTTCACCAGCTTCATTGTTCTTCTCTGGACTCGCTCCAGAGCCTCAACATCCTTCTTGTGGTGAGGGGCCCAGAACTGAACACAGGATTCAAGGAGCAGTCTCACCAGTGCCGAGTACAGAGGGAGAATAACCTCCCTGGACCTGCTGGTCACACCGTTACTGATACAAGCCAAGATGCCATTGAACTTCTTGGCCACCTGGGCACACTGCTGGCTCATGTTCAGTCACTGTCAACCAACACCCCCTGGTCCTTCTCCTCCTGGCAGCTTTCTAGACAGACTTCTCCTAGTCTGTAGCACTGCATAAGGTTGTTGTGCCCCAAGTGCAGGACCTGGCATTTGGCCTTCTTAAACCTCATGCCATTGGACTCTGCCCAGCAGTCCAGCCTGTTCAGATCCCTTTGCAGAGCCTCCGTACCCTCCAGCAGATAGACACTTCCACCCAGCTTAGTATCATCCGCTAACTTGCTAAGGGTGTACTCGATGCCTTCATCCAGGTCACTGACAAAGACATTGAACAGGGTTGGACCCAGCACTGAGCCCTGGGGAACCTCACTTGTCACTGGCCTCCAGCTGGATTTAACACCATTTACCACCACTCTCTCGGCTCGGCTATCCAACCAGTTTTCCAGCCAGGAGTGTCTTCTCTGAGTCTTTACTATGTTTCTTTTTTCTAAGGTAACCTATATACTCTTTGTCTATAATGTCTGTAAAGTTTGAGATTACTTTGTACTTACCTGCTTTTCATGTGGCTTTCTTTTCCACACTCTTAGCATTCATTCTTTGACTATTTTGGCTAGTATACTGCTGACCACTGAAAATTTACAAAAGCAATATTTATTTATTTTAGTTATGTTGACACTCAGTTTTTTTAATATTTTCTGCTGTTTGTACAAAAAACCTTCTCTGAATTAATAGTACCACTGGCACTCTCGCTATCCACATTCTTCTTCGAAATGTTCATACAATTATCAGATCATTACGGTTTTTGTATAAATCATTTGGCAAACAGTAGGCTTCACATTGACTTGCATCAACTGCTATTTCCACCTTCCTTTCCTTATTTTGGAAAAAAATGCACTCCAACGTTAGATTGTAGGTCTCCAATTTGATCCTCAATTCAGAGACAATTTTTTATTTTCATTCACGTATATACTGTAGAGGTATTTATTTTCATGTTGCACAAACAGTAGTATGAGTCTTTTGCTTACTGATTTGCGTAGAGTTAACCTTGAGGAAATTAATTTTGTGTTCAGTGCTGTACAAGAATTTTCAGATGCCAGCCATGATCCAGTCTTTCACAATGAGTTTAGCTAATCTACCCAAATTACTAGATTCTTTCTTCAATCATTACATTGGATATTTTTTATTCTCTTCAATGACTTTTTCTGGACATGCTAAAAATTCTTCATCATATACTTCATAATTTTTGTGGTAATTCTCAAAAAAAACCCTCCATGGTTTAATTTTCCAAAGACAACTTACATTAAAAAATTTCAGATACTGCTAAGTGCATTACATATTATATAAATTCTCCCCATTTTTTAAGTCCTCGACTGTGTTAGGACTTTCACTGCTGATCTTCAGCATGTCAACTTTATCAACTTTTCTCCTGGTAACGTGTTGAGTTCATAGATCATTTTGCCTCCCCTTCTTCCTACCTTTCCTGCCTTCCCTAATTTCTTGCCTTTCTACTTATTTCCTTCCCTTCTTGCTCTTGTTTTCATTCTCATGTCATATTCCCAGTATGAAAAACAGTTTGTACTTTGATGAAATCTGAAAGTTTTTTGTAACTTGGACTGACTCCTTATTTCAACTGAAAATTAGTAATTTTTTTCTTAGAAAACTGTGTCTTTGAATTATTTAAACCCAAACCGAAATAAAACATGAAAAGTGCAAATATTTAAAAAAAACCCTGAAATTCAATGGTTCAATAGTTTTTTCTTATCACTCAGGATCCTGTTGCTTCTTTCCTTTGGAAAACTACTAGGAAGGGAAAGGATATTTGTCCAAATAACACTAAAATCATTATTGACACCACAGTGAACACTCTTCTTTGAATAAACCGGTTAACACGCCCTCAGGCCCTTATTCACCACAAATTAGCTGTGACTTTCTTCAGCATCCTGTTAGGTGTTTTTTCCTTCAAAACGGGTATTCCCTTTACTGGAAGGCTTTCTCTTCAGTGTTTGGCTATTCATGAACTCTGTGCTACTTTCAGGGCACATATTCATGTTTTCAATCCTTTTTGCAGGCTTATTTCTTCTATCTGCAATAATTCCACCTGGGCTAGTTCACAACTGCAGGTAGAAATGTATTTGTAATCATAGAATCATGGAATGTCCTGGGTTGGAAGGGACCCACAAGGATCATAGAGTCCAACTCATGTCTCTGCATAGGACAACCCCAAAATTCACACCATATGTCTGAGGATGTTGTCCCAATGCTTCTTGAATATTACCAGGCTTTGTGCAATGACTACTTCCCTCCTGGGGAGCCTGTTCCTGTGCTCTACCACCCTCTGAGTGAAGAACCTTCTAATATGAAACCTCCTTGAAACGTGCTGATGTTCTGTAAAATCAGTAGATACAGTGTGTTACCTTCATATTTTGGACAGTTCAGTATTACAATGCAATGCAATCCAAGTGTTGCTCTGTTCTGATGTTTAGAAGCAGTAGTGATTTCATTTATCAACTACCATAAACTCCTTAAGCTTGTGTGAGGATGATGTCCATCAACAGCCTCATAGTAAGCAGGTTTATCTAGTCTATGTTAATGTTGATTAGTGTTGCTTAGAGTCCACCGCAGCTGTCTCCATCATGGAGTTGAAACAGAAGCTGTGGATGATTTCATAATATAATTATTGATATGACAGATGAAAACCAGAGCATTTTTTGTCAGATTTTAGAACACCAGTCACATTTCAGTACATCCTAAACTACTGTAGAAAGCTACAAATCCATTCTGGTAGGTTAAAAGGCTACCTCTCCCTTCCCTCAACTGTGCAAAATGCCTTTTCTAAGGGTTAATAGAAGTTCCACACCAGCTGACAGAGGTTAATATATATCAGCTCTTCACCTGGCACAGTCTACAGCTTTGTATATTACTTACAAAATGTCCAGGGCTTATAAATTGAGACACTGAGATTTTAAGTGGTTTTGTTTTTCACAACCTTTCCTCCACTGTTTGCATGATTTTTCCAACTTTATTATTTCCCTGTTGCTATCTGCCATTCCTACATTCTTGAATCAACTCTCATCTTAATTCCTGAGGTCCTTCAGCTTGAATCTTTACTTGTTCCATCAGCACACATGGCAGAGATATAACTCTTCCCCTGGACAGCTCAGTTGCCTTTGTTATTGGGGTTTTAGGTTATTTTTCTTTTGCTGATTCTCCTTTAAACAGGAATCACATTCCCCAGCTACCATCTCATTTCTTAATGGCATATTTTTTATATCACCTGCACTAACTATGAAGTATATAGCTCTCCTCCTAGTTCATAAAGAAATAAATTTCACTAAAACGATACCTCTGTATTGTCTCATTCAATAGTCACAGAGTAAATTTAACAGAAACTGTAGTATTATCAGTTTTATTACTGGCATAACTATATTATTATCAACAGCAAAAGGAGGGCTAGGGAGTATCTCCAGTCCCTAGTAGATGCAGAGGGAACAAGAGTAACAGGGGATGAAGACAAGGCTGAAGTGCTCAATGCCTACTTTGCCTCAGTCTTTAACAGTAAGGAAAACTGTTCCCTCTGTGCACAACCCCAAGGGTTGGAAGAGAAGTATGAGATTCCCAAGGTCCAAGAGGAGGTGGTTAGAGACTTGCTTGCCCAGCTAGATGCCTACAAGTCTATGGGGCCGGATGGAGTCCACCCAAGAGTTTTGAGGGAACTGGCGGATGTGCTGGCCAAACCCCTTTCCATCATCTTCCAGCAGTCCTGGATGACTGGGGAGATTCTGCTGGACTGGAGGCTGGCTGATGTCGTGCCCATCTATAAGAAGGGGCGCAGGGAGGATCCGGGGAACTACAGGCCTGTCAGCCTGACCTCGGTACCGGGGAAAGTCATGGAGCAGGTGATCTTGAGTGCGATCATGAAGCACTTGCAAGAGAACCGGGTGATCAGGCCCAGTCAACACGGGTTCATGAAAGGCAGGTCTTGCCAGAGTAACCTGATCATCTTTTATGACCGAGTGACTAAACTCTTGGACGAGGGAAAGGCTGTGGATGTATCTTCCTGGACTTCAGTAAAGCCTTTGACACAGTTTCTCACAGCATTCTGCTTCGGAAAATGTCGGCCTCTGGCCTGGACGGGTGCACATTCTCCTGGGTGAAAATATGACCGGGCCCAGAGGGTGGTGGTAATTGGAGTTAGATCCAGCTGGAGGCCAGTGACAAGTGGGGTTCCCCAGGGGTCAGTCCTGGGTCCAGCCCTGTTTAATGTCTTTATCAATGACCTGGATGAAGGCATCGAGTGCACACTTAGCAAGTTTGGAGATGACACCAAGCTGGGAGGAAGTGTGGATCTGCTGGAGGGTCGGGAGGCTCTGCAAAGGGATCTGAACAGGCTGGACTGCTGGGCTGAGACCAACGGCATGAGGTTTAACAAGGCCAAATGCCGGGTCCTGCACTTGGGGCACAACAACCCTAAGCAGAGCTACAAACTAGGAGAAACCTGGCTGGAAAGCTGCCAGGAGGAGAGGGACCAGGGGGTGTTGGTTGACAGTCGACTGAACATGAGCCAGCAATGTGCCCAGGTGGCCAAGAAGGCCAATGGCATCTTGGCCTGCATCAGAAACGGTGTGACCAGCAGGTCCAGGGAGGTTATTCTCCCTCTGTACTCGGTGCTGGTGAGACCGCACCTCGAGTACTGTGTTCAGTTCTGGGCCCCTCACCACAAGAGGGATGTTGAGGCTCTGGAGCGAGTCCAGAGAAGAGCAACAAAGCTGGTGAAGGGGCTGGAGAACAAATCTTATGAGGAGCGGCTGAGAGAGCTGGGGTTATTTAGGCTGGAGAAGGGGAGGCTGAGGGGAGACCTTATTATTCTCTACAATTACCTGAAGGGAGGTTGTGGAGAGGAGGGTGCTGGCCTCTTCTCCCAAGTGACAGGGGCCAGGACGAGAGGGAATGGCCTCAAGCTCCGCCAGGGGAGGTTTAGGCTTGAGATTAGGAAAAAGTTCTTCACGGAGAGGGTGGTTAGGGATTGGAACTGTCTGCCAAGGGAGGTGGTTGAGTCGCCATCCCTGGGGGTGTTTAAGGTGAGGGTGGATGAGGTGCTTAGGAGCATGATTTAGGGATTGGTGGGAATGGTTGGACTTGATGATCCAGTGGGTCTCTTCCAACCTGGTTATTCTGTGATTCTGTGATTAGGAATTCATTCTTCTTTTTCTCCAGTGAAGATGTATAAAAGAATCATTTTCCTATTCCCCCTCATTTTTCTCTTACTCTTATGCCATATATAGTTTCTACTACTTCCTTAGGGCTAGTAGGATTTTATCTGGAAATCCCACATTCTCAGAAGTCACACTTCAGTATGTTGAATTATTTGCTTCTATATTCTGCTTGCAATTGCCACATATATTTATTTTCTGAAGAATCATATTCTTTTTCTTATTTTACACTTTATATACTGCTCTCATAGTTCTTGTTTAATGTGTTTATGTACCCTGAGAAAAGCCCTTGCATGTAAATTAACCAATCCTTTATGAAAATATGTCTTCACAGATACAGCTCCAGCTAATAAGCTGTGTGCATGAAAACTAGTAGCATTCTGCAGCCCTCTATGAACTACATCTCCTACATCTCTCTGGCTGTCTCTGCCAGTGGCTCTGTGATAAGTACAGATGAGCAATCCAGCATTTAATATTCAAGCACATGGTCTGAAACCAGACTAACAATCTTGTAAATGCATATCTCAGCATGAAACTGGTGTTAGTGTTCAGAGAGATTTGCATTGTTGTAACCAACAATATTGCAATAGATGGAACTGGACATTATATTGTACAGCGTTATACAATAGTAGAACTCATGGCAGAAAGGAAAAAGAAAGAAAATAATTCTACTTTCTTGGATGCTTCAGTGAAAAATGTTTCCATTTGGTGCTGGGATATCTGGTTGTTACCATAATGCTCCTCTTCTAAAGTTCATAATTTACTAAACAAAGATGATAGGATGGTCTGAAAAAAACAGAGGATGTGTGCCTATAGCTGGCTGAATGTTTGCACCCTTTCTTACAACATAATCTGCAAAGAGGGTGTAAAACTCTTCATCAATTCAAACATCAAAAATATGCCTGTTATATTGCATTTCTACTGCATTTCTATCACTTCCTCACCAATCTGTTTTTTCATTTCAGTTAGCAGAATTTTAGTTTAGAAAATATTAAAATGTTGCTGAAGTGTTTAAAAAACAGTGTTCTCTGACCAGCCAGACCAAGTCCTTCTCTTCCCTGCTTTCTTTTAATTGCTAGGTTCCTTGGCCAAAGACACTCGCTCCTACCTGGCTCTACCAGAAAGTGCTTTAAATGCAGAGGATCTCAGGACTCCATCTAGTGATAATTTGCACCTATCAGGAGTAGTAATTGAAAGAAATATCTGTGCTCTGTCCTGAAGATGAATTCCCTGGGAACTCAGTTGGAATTGTAAAAATAGATTTTTAATAAGTATGATATAGCTTCAAAATTACTAAGAAATTATCATCTGTAGAAAAAAGGAAAAATAATTCACTCTAACAATTGTTTTTCTAGTATTGGTCTAAGGGCACAGCTTTTCCTTTCTTTTACTTACACTAGTGTCCTACCAGATCATTGCAGCTCCCAGATCAGGGTTTGTCAAAATAATAATAAATTTTAATTCTTGTTCTTCATTCACAGAGAGAGGAAAGAAATAAAATTAAAACTCAAGAAAAGAGGGAGAAGGAGTTTTTCAAAACAAATTTCTGACTGCATTATACCTAACAAAGAGAAAAAAAACCCTTCAGTATATTAAGAGATAAGTCATACAGCAAAGAAAATTTATGTCTACACAAAATTCATTTTGACAAAGATATACTCTGTTATGTGGGAAATTATAATTACAATTAGAGTTATTTAATGCAGTCCACCTTACAGATGTGTAAGAATATTCTTAAACATTATTGTTCACTAGAGGATAGCTAAATTCATTAGTACATTAATCCCTTGAAAATGAAATAGTTTTACAACTTTTCCTTCTTCTCCTTTTTCTTCTTCTTCTTTTCCTTATTATTATTATTACAGAGGGGACAAGTATTTCTAGTAAATTAAACTAAATAAAAAAATTGTTTCCTCCCCTAAAATAAATTTCCAGGTAAAATAAGGTTCTCTGATATTCTTGCTTTAAAAGAGGAAAGCACTTGCAATGAGAGTCTATTGTCAAAAGCTATTATTTTGATAATTAAAGTAACAAACCCTTATTTTATGTTTTTATTACCCCAGTGATTGGAAGACCTAACTAATAATATTATAAGCTCGTGACAACCAGCATCTAGAAAATGGGTTAAAATGAACAGCATAAAATATGAGTGACCTTGTAACTTTGTAAGTAAGTTCATTGACTTCATGAACAGTATGTGCTCTGAGTTATGCACTTTTTTAATCATTTATTGAAGAATGAGCCTACTTTTCATCCTGCATCTTGACGAGAAAAAGTTGCAGAAATGTGAACAGGATAAGTAGGTGAACAAAATTATTTTTGTTATCTCTGATGAGTGTTAGATACCTATCACAATGTAGAAAAGGCTAATAAGAAGATAATTGGAAAGAAGCTACTATGCTTCAAAGAAATAGGATCTGCCCTGCAATACTTTAGGGAAACAGTCATGGTTATAGTCAGTTCAATTTATTGCTGTCTTTCACATATAGAAGAGGCAACCTCTGCTCTCAAGAGTTGCGATTATCTTAATATTGCCAAAAAAAGCTTTACATTTGTTCCCATTGTGATTATGATGATATACAGAGAGAAATATGATGTAGAATAACAGCCTGATGTATGAAAAAGAAAAAAAAATGAGAAATTTATTTCTATTAGTGATTACGTTTCATATTTAATTATGACTTTAAAGCCATTTTAGTATTCTGGAAAAACTAGCACATGTTTTTTGGCAATAAATATTCTGTAGAGGAATAACTTCTTTCATGATATTTCTTTGTCATATTGGTACAGAGGAATAATAAAATAGTTTTAGAGTACTCTAAAATATATTGAGAAATTGACCTGGATTTGTTTGCTTGTTCTTTCTTCTCCTTTCTGTCCTGTCTGAAGAAATCTTTATACAGTAAAAACAGAAGAAACACAAAAACTCAGCAAGGCTTTAAAAATTCAGATACAGATCACTGCTGTGGAAAAACTAAGTCATTAAAATCCATTCTTGGATACTATGAAGGATAAAGACTTTTTAAAATTTACTATTTGTTAAACTAATCTAAATTTCTCACTGAGAAATTGCAATAATTCATAATAATTAATAATGTAGTTAAACTTGTTCTTGTTTTAAAATTTACTTCAATTTTGAAATCATTTCAAAGCCTTTGAAAGCTGCTGTGTGCATTAGCTTTTAGTGTCAGACAACACATCAAAGTAAATAGAAAATAGCAAGCAAGCAACTGACTCTTTTGTGTTGACAACAGGAGCCTTTTATAAACGTATTAATGACAGAGATAGTGTTTTTCATTCAGTATGCACTGAGGCATAGTGAATTTAGGACCCCAAAATGAAATATATTTTCCTCTGGGAAGCAGTCATTTACAAAAACATGGATTTGTCACCTGGTGTGTTGACACTTTATGACGAGTTTCCTCAGAGCCAACTTATCTTATTTTTCACATAATAAATAATGCACAAAGGAAAGAAAATAATACATGCACACACAAACCAAACCACACATTCATGTATTTATTTTTTATTATAATACTACCCTTATTGAATTCTGAGGTTGCTGAGGTGATGTACAAGGAGCCTGAATCAGAAACAGACATTTATTAATCTTATTTACATTCACTACTGTAATCCACTTATTAAGGATAAAAAGCTTCCTATATCTAGAAATACTTCAATATACCACTTGTGCGTATATTTTACATTATATTGTATGATTATTCCTGCTAGTTAAAGGAATAAGTAAGCAGATTTTTAAACACTTATCATTAATATACATAAATTTGCTCAAGTCTGAAGTACTATTTTTTATTTGTAGTGAGGTAATCTTTAATAGAGCTTCCTAGATATGATATATAATTTTAATATACAATCAGTATTGATAAATATCACAAAGTATTCGTTTATCTAATTCTAATTTTAAAAATAATTTTTGAATTCTAACCAAGTCTTCAACAACCTCTAGATTGTCAATGAGGAATAAAAATCTTCCCGAGAAAAGGAGTCTCTTGATGAAAAAAATATAGAGAAAGGAAAGTCACAGCCCTAAAACAGATGCAACTAATATATCTGTGGAGGAAGCATCCCTTCTCTGTTGAATATTTAGAACAATCTAATCAATAAACTCAGATTAAATCCTAAATGTTAGGAGACTTAAACTGGGTGAAATTATTTTTTCAGAATGGATGCAGACTCTGATTTCCTTTTTACTTTCTTTCCTTATTACTTCATAGCACGAATAATGTTGAAGGTCATGTAAGACTAGGGAAAAGGATATACTAATTCTTGGAAGGTAGAGCAATATTCTACAAGCCTGCTATAAAGCCTCTAGCCTGAGAGCACAAACAGCTCAAGATCTCTCAAAATTTCTACAAGTTCTCTTTGTGTTAAATGTGGTTGCAGCCTGACCTCAACATACACACAATGAACCCACTCTTCTATTTATCTAGAATTTTAATCTAATAAAATCATAGGCAAATACACAATGATTCAAATCATTCATATATGTGCATGCATGTATGTACACATAAACTCATTTGTTTAACTGGCTGTTACCACTTTTAGGGTTTTCTATGCAGAATTAACATATCTTGCTTTTCCTTCTATTGTAAAAAAAGATTTCAAAAAATGCCCCCCAAAACCAAAACATAAACAAATACAAAAAAAAAACAACAAACCAAAAAACAAGTGCTGATTAGGCATCCATGGAGAAAATTAAGTAATCATTAAATCCATAGAACAGCTTGCCTAGAGTCCAGGCCATGTAAGTAGTCAAAATAAAATTACTTGAGGAATGTTCTGCAAATATGAGATTGATTTAGGAAACTGTTTTTTTTTTTCTGAGATGAATATAACATCTGCAACATGATAACAAGTTGTTTTAAGAGCCTGTGAAACCTTTTCTAAGTCAGAACTTTTTCTCCCTATTTTCTAACTTTTCTTTTTTACCTTTTACTTAAACCATTTTTCTCTCCTTAAACATCTTGCTTTGCTCTTTTCCTTCCTCTTCTTTCTAGATACTCTTCTGAGTGTTTTCTCCTTGGATGTGTATTTTGCCCTGCTGCTTCTTTTGAAGTCAGTGGCAAATTTCTTATTGATTTCAGTATAAGAAAGATCACCTTTCACTCCTTTGCTCCTCTTCATTTTACCATCTCTAATAGTTAGTAGCAAAATCCCACTGACTGTGGCTCTGATCTCTGAAGTGCTGGTACACCATGTTTCTGAATTTTGATCCCAGTCAGATAATTTTTTTGACAGCCAGAACTGTACCAAAATAGAAGCACTACTATGCTGAAAAAAAACCCCAGGGCTTAGAAGAGATGTTTTATTCTGTTCAGCTTGCACCGGGTGTTAAGATTTCTTGTGTCATGTGATCTCTCTCAACTATTTATCTTCTTTCAGTCATTATACTCATGCTGTTCATTAATTCCACCCTCTCAGTAAGACGAGTTGAAAAGGAGACAGAGCAAGGCAGAAAGCAGTACCTCCTTAGTTTAGCTCAGGGGATTTTTTCACCAACTATCTCAACAAAATGCAGGTGAAAAAAATTCAGTGATATTTATATTGATGTGACTTATATCAATAGAAGATATAAAATCTGGCAATTACATGCTTTCATGTCTCAAAATAGTAAAGGTAAACATTGCAGAATATCACATTCTCATGTGCTGCCTGTTGCCTTTCTTAATAATTTGCTTTATGATATAGTTATTACATGGAGAAACTTTCCTACAATTAAAGTTTTACTCTGGCTTAAATACAAATGGACAAAAAAATAGACACAAGACCTGAATGTCTTACATTTAATCTGAAATTTCATTTTATTTACTTTCATGTCTGTATGTATAGGTGTGTATATAGGTACACATATGACTACACATATGTATGCATACACAAATATGAGAGAGATAGACCATGAACAGGTGGTACTCTGTGTCTTGAGAACACCTTCAGTTAAAAGGGAACATAATGTGACAGATTATGGTGATCCTGGGATCTATCAGCATCTAAATTTGCTCTTGATGGCATTGTCTCATGCCTTTATGTAGCAGACAGGATTTCTTTCACAGTATTACTTTATGATGTCTGCAATAAAAGAATGACATTGAGGCTGAGGAAGTATAGCAGATAATCCTGCGTGTCTCCTAAAATTTTACTAAATCAAGCAGAACCACTTCTGTGAACACTTGAAATCTTAAATTGTATTTTTTTAATCACATTAGATGAAATTTACCATGCCAGTTCATCCCAGACTACACTGATATATTGCTGTGTTTCTTTTCTGCATAGAAAAGTAGAACATAAGATAGAAAAAAAAAAAACCAGTGAAAAGAACAAAAAGGGGGGAGACAGATGGTCCAGTTAGAAGTACTGACATAGCTTTACAAAACACACTGGTGATTTTTTTGTTTCATTACCTTCGCATGCTTGATTCAGATAAGGCATATCTGAATTATAAAGAATGCTTATGATTTTTAATCAAGAAACAATTTTTTGATAATATTTAAAACTGGATGTCAAAAATGATAGTCAGTATTTGTAGCTCCCCAAGGAATGGTTTTACAAACTGTATAATCCTTTAATGATACTATTTTTTCATGGCAGAAAATAAACTCTTTACCTATATTAATAATCCATAGGGATTTTTTCCTCTTGAAATATTGCATATGTAAATATTTAAAATAATCTAAGAGAAAAAATATAGACTGAGTTTAACAATACATAATCTTGACTTTGTTCTCCAACTTATTTCTAACAAAATTTGTAAGTAATAATATCCACTTGGATTTTCTAGCTAATTCATAAGGAAAGTCTTTTGTATTGAAAGTTGTTTGGAAACTAACCCAACTTTCGGTTGACATTAAATATAATTAACTTTGAATAGTCTAACCAATTTTCCAGACTCTGCAAAAATTATAAGTTTTGAGACCTAAGGAAAACTTCAGAAGTCACAAGGATCAAACACCTAGAAATGACTTTTACACTAGCATATTAATGGCATTGTGTTATCCTGTCATTATGGAAAAAGTATCATATAGTTTTAGATTACTAGGTACTCAGCATCAGTTTTTGTGCTACAATTAGAAACTACTGCAATTCCTTTTAAATTACAAGATAAATTGTATCTTGCTTTATATACTACGTAAAATTAATTGAAATGAGACATGTTGAGACTAAATGAAACTCCACTACATTGTAGTAAATGTTAGCCCAGTGACATCCAGGGCTACTTGATCACACATTTTGAGCACTACTTTTCTCCACAAGTGATACTGGTAACTTCATCTTACTGGGTTTTGATATCAGAGGCTCATGGTGCTCATCAAGTTAAGCCTAAGACCTCAAGAGAGTTTAAAACACTTCTACAGACTCCGTATAACAAAAGAACTGATAAAAAGAGGGAAACAGGGCTACTATAAGAATTTCTGTCAGAGCCTGATCTTAGTCTGCCAATAGTCACAAATGGGCAGGAAGGACAAAGAGACAAGGAAAGATATTTGAATATTCTCCTTATATTATCGCTGCTAGGCATTTCATCAAATGATAACCCTCAATGTCTTATTATTGTCAAGGTCAGTTCAGATCTCTCAGGTTTACAGGACAATGTACACTGCAATTTAAACTTTAATTCGTGAGCTCATTGAGAAATTTAATAAGCAAAAGCAACAAATGGGCTCAATCCCCTTTTGAGCAGACTGTCATGTTAATTCACTTATTCACTGTTCATATAATAAGATTTCATAATGTATAACTTATGACTCTAAATAACTTGCACCTATAAACAAAAGAAAAGAAGTAGTTACCTAGCCAGTTGTGAGAGTGCTCATCCTTCCTTCTCCATCATGGTGCAGGCATCCAGCTGCTGTTGGATCCACTTCAAAAGCTTTTGGTGTAAGCTGATGTTTTATACCCTCAAGCCTGGAGGTTCGGTCTATATTATTTCAATAATGAGGAAACTGCCAGACCAAAAAAGCTTTTCCTGGCCACCTGTCCTGCCTACCTGGTGTTCTTGCTTTGACCTAATGGTTCCCAGCATACATTAGGCTTTAGCATGAGCTGGATTAGTCAAAATCGAAGTAGGGTTTGAGAAAACAATCACAATTATGTTATCTGGATGCAGGCAGAGCTTCTCTGCCTTATTTCCCAAGACAGTAGTTATGTTTCCTGGTTATATTATCTTGCATGATTGAGAGGATTTCATTTTGCTGTAACTGTAACACATCTGTAGGCTGTATTGCTTTTCTAAAATCTATATCCACCAAGTCATACCTCTGAAGTGTTTGCTCATTCCATGTAAATCCAAATTACCCAAACTTTTGCTATTCAAGGTGCAAGGTCATTTTTTTGAAAAATTAAATAGAACATATCACATTTATCACAAAGTAATGCATTTTATTATGTGGCATGGTTATTATTTGTGGAAAAATAGAGAAATAAAATATTCTTCGTAAAGAGAAAGAGATTTTCTTCAGTTTTAAAAGAGGACAACAGAATAACATTTTGGAGGACAGAAAATAAATCTTGCTAAATTGTTTTTACATTTCTTTTCATAGTTTTATTTTAATGATATAAGAGGTTTGGTGTCCAAAAAACATGACAGAAAAATCAACACCTATATTAAATAACTTTAAAATGTTCAATTAACATGCATTTTTCACTGAGTGAACGTGTCTTTTATGCAGCCATGCACTATTATTTCATATTATAAGGAAAAATATGAGATATTTAAAAAATAAACAGGTATTTGAAATATATTCTTATATTAAAGTACATTTGTTTACAATCTAAAGAATAAATTGTGCCTTTTTTTCAGTACTAGTGACAATGCCACTGGAGCCCTGTGCCTATTTCTGAGGTTTTCAATTCAAGAATAACGTAAATGTATTGTAAATTAAAAGAAAAATCACAAAAAGTATTTAAAGGTTGAAGTTCTAGGAAATAGTTCTATTTAGCTTAATATAGTAGTAGCTAAATGACAGATTAAGCAATGTAGATGGATAAAATAAATTTGATCTTTTATTCATATGAGATGTACAACAAAATCCAGTGTCTAGAAGATGAAGAGCAACAAATTCAGCTGAAAGATGAGTTACTGTAAGTTTAAACTTGGAGCACCTTACCTTGAGGAAAGATGTAGCAATATCTTAAGAAAAGGAACCTCTTAGCTATGATTGTGTATTTTAAGAGGTTTTAAATCAAAATGAAACTAGAATTTATCCAGTGAAGCTTAAAGATCTAGGATATTCAGAACAGCATATAAAATAAGCATCTCTTCCAGTTTTTTAATCAACAGATTATAAACCCAAGGCTGATAAATACTAACAATTAATATTTCATCTTAACTGAATTCACTTTCTTGTCAAATGATATTTGAAAGAATGGCAATATTTTCAGATGGCTTCATTATACTTGGATTTTAGTCTATCACTTACAATTCTCTTTTTTCTTTCAAGGCTCAGAAAGGAGAAAAAGAATAGTTGACTGGGTTGTTTGGTTTTTTTTTAAACAATAAAATACAATTGCTCATTCATGGAGCTTCACCAATTTCTCTTTCTAAGCAGTATTTTTTTTACTGGCAAAGTATTAGAAAGCTAAAATGGGCTGGTAACTTCAAGAAAGCTCTTTAGTTTAGAAGCCCCTGTAAGTCAACTCAAGACAGTTTTGCCATGTCCTATAAACCTAAATTGTATGCTAACATTAGAAAATAGTTCTATCATGAAGAAGTTATTCAGCTTCTGAGTTCCCTTAATATCACTCTTAGCTGTCTCTGAGGAATGTGCCAGTGGTACTCCTTGTACCAATTCTGATGTTCTTCCCAGCTTCTCTGAATATTTGTGGGGGTTTTATCAAGGTTTTATCAATAGTACTGGGTTGTCCTGTATTTCACATCATGAGGTGTGAGTAATATCACTGAAGCTACATAGATTCTTTTCTAAACAGATTTTGTTATTGATTTCTTTTTTTAAGAATTGTTAAACAAATCATTTATTTTGTTAATGTATAAGTATCATGTTTATGAATCAGGAATACAGAATGATGGTCCAAACCTACCAGCATAATCTAAGCAAATAATTTGTTATGCTGCTCTAAGAATCAAACTGATAGCTGAAATATTTGGTACTTCTACAACTAAAATTAGACCTGGTCTCTTATAAACCAATTTACAACACATCACATTTTTATTGACATTAGCCTTTTGTTGCTTCCACTACTTGTGTCATGAAATTCTACTTGATTTACCTATAGGCAAGTCCTATCTCCAATGTATGGCAATCTGTATATTTAAAAAACAACTCACCATTTCCAATCTCCCCTTTGGAAATGGTTGGTAAACAATTACACTTCATCTATATAGATGAGAAGGACACAATGGTCTTCCAGCTGTACTACTGCAGTCAGGCAGTTAATATTGAACAAGCTAGTCAGCTATACTTTGTTCTTAAAAAAAAAAAAAAAAAAGTTTAAAAAACCTTTTCTTGCTATGTGGCTTGTCACATTCTAGGACCGAATATAGACTTAGATGAACCTTTAGTAAAAACCACTATGATTTTTTTTTATTATTTTTTGGAGTTATTTAGTTTTTTTCCCTGGACTATTATTACAATAATGGTAACAAAATGGAATAAATGAGTTTTGTAGACTTCAGCTGCTTTGACAATTAAGCTATACATAAAGTGCCAGATGTTTTGATTTTTTTTTCATAGAATTTCTTTGACATATTATTATTTATGTTGTCAAAACTGAAAATTAAAGTAAGGCAACAGAAGTCAGTTGATCAGTTCTTTACCATTAGGGGTGGCAGCTACATGTAATATGCACAAATTTTTCTGCATGAGTTTTAGGGAATAATGCTGTCCAAATCTAAATTATATGACATACATTGGAGTAAAGTACGTAGATGTAAAGAACTTAACATGAGGTAATTAACTTTTTACTCATATCGTTGCAGCTCTATTAAAACAACTAATGTTCACTTGTGCTCTCTAAAGATGGCACTTCGCCAGGTTTTAGCTCAAAAAAATATTGGTATCACGGAAACAACAGCTGGAAGCTAATTCTAATGTATTGAGTAAGATTCTTCTTAAGAGACCATGCAGTGAATATTTTCACTGAAATCAAGTCCATAGACATGTATTTGTGGGGAAAATAGCTTATTATTTGCAAGTCTAAATGAAGTAAAATTTATTTACAGCTTAGTTTCAGTATTTATTCTCATATCAGGAAGAGCTCAGCCATTCATTATTTATAACTTGTGTAACAGTTCATCTCTATATGACTGTATTTTGTTCCTGGTATTACAATATGTCTTTTTGATCTTTTAAATTGTGATATAAGGCCATTCTGCAGGCTACTGACCTTCTGAGAGGACACGTCCCACAGTTGATGGCTAATCATAATTATATCTAGTTAAAATTAATGTAAAGAAATCACTATTTAGCTGTAGAAATAAACTAGTAAACAGTTTTTAGGTGATTAAAAATTACAATGGAAAAGAAATTTGATATATCGTTACATACAGTTTTGCTTCATATGTGTAAGTAAGGTAAAACAAAGGCAATATAATGCAGTATTTTCTACCTGTCTCTCAGCTGTCTCTGAACCAGAAGAAGGTTTCTTCCTCTAATCAAGTAGGAGAACAGAAAATGGCTACTATTCACACAGGAATAAAAAAAAAAGTGTGTTTGGTTTTGGTTTGTATTGCTTTATTTTGGCCTAGAAGCCAAGGTTATCAAAAAGTATTACAGTGTAGACTCACAAACATCTGATCTGAAGAGAATAAGATACTTCTGTCAAAGGCATATTTGACTATAGCCGCAGAGATGAAATGCAAGTGACTAATCATCTGAGTTAGTTGACTGAGTTCGTTGCCTGAGTTCAGTTTTTTTTTAACTAATAGAAGGGAAGCTGTGCAACATAAAAGTGATATCAAAGATGAAGGTCATCTGTAATATTATTGTACTAACACTTATAAAGAAAACAGCTCCAATGCATTTTTAAAAAATAAGAGGCTTTTATACATTCACTCATAAAAGAAGCCAAAGTGCTCTTAGTAGCAGATTTAAAGTGACTTTTTGCTTGTGGTGATAAAACCCGGCAGGCATGCTTGTTTTACAAACAGTATCTAACTCCTTTTGTGTGTTATTCGTGGAGACACATAATGCATTTGCTATCACAGACAAAGAAATGCAAGAGCTTTAGTATCTTACACATGACAGATCACATTTACAAGATGCTTATAATGGAATGTTTTCATCTGAATGACCGAATCTTTTAGAGTGATGCCCCAGATTGTTGTTAGATGCTGTTCTCCAGCTTTGAGACATTCCAGTGGTACAAATGAATTAGATTTAGTACACATAGGAGTAGATTTTGAGGAATTAGTTCTTGACTCATCCTTTCTTTTTAATGTGTCCTTACTGAAGAGAGATACCTAAGTAATGTTTGCTTTCATCTATTCACCCCATAGATATAGTTGGACTGGTATTTTTTTTTGCTGGTTGGTTTCTGCAAGGTTAATAAATCTCAGTTCCTGAGGAGCAGTACTCATCGTGCAGAAGGTCATGAAGGACACTCTCAATAAATTAAATAAACAGATGAAATCGTTTTCCGAAAATAGTTCTCAAAAGTATTCTCATTTTGGGTGCTATTCTGTCTTCAGAATTTGCTGTCCTTTCACTTTGTATGAGGTTTTCTCTGCTTAACTGCACACCATGTGTTTCAGATTCAATGTAAACGTTATGAAGCATAGTGTTCTCTATGTGAGATTATGTTTCTTTAAGAATTTTTACTTCTAACCAGAAGTGATCGTGATAAAACAAAAGCACGTATTTTAAGTGGAGATTTTGTTAAATAAGCTAGGTGAGATTTTAACAGCACATACTCTATAGACTGCTCTTAAGAAAACCATGTACTGATAAACGTTTCAGTGTACAGAGCAGAGATTCCTGTCCACTGCAGTGCATTAGTATCTTAGCTGTCACAGTTGAGCTCATCTGTTTAACTGGCATATGTTTTCACTCAGTAGTTGTTTTGTGAAAGTAAATTAGATTGTTAATTCTGTTTCTGGATTCTACTCTCTTTAAATGCTGTGCATTAATTCTATTACCACACCTGTTAAGAAATTTTGTGCCAAGCTGAATACAAATGAAAGATAGTCCTGAATTTCATTAAATAGGTGATAAAAAGGCAGACTGTGTGGTAGACAAAAACAATGAGACATGAAATAAAGAAACAATGTTTGTCTTGGCAGAGTACTAGGTGATACTGCAATCTTTATACAGTCTTCCCACCTTATTCCTGAGGTGCAGTAAACAGTTTAGAGTCTCTATGAACTGCTCTGTAAGGCTGCATCCATCCTAGAGACTGCTGGCTGTGTTACATTTCACATTTCATAGAATTATAGAGTGGTTTGGATTGGCAGGGGCTTTAAAGATCATCTAGTTCTAACCCCCCTGCCATGGGCAGGGACACCTCTCCATTGACCAGGCTGCTCAAGGTTCCATTCAACCTGACCTTGAAATTTTGTAATAGGGAAAAAGGGCACCTTTTACAAGAATTCAATACTTGGTAGTTTAATAAAAATCGAAATAAACCATAACATTTATAACAATTAGTTTGATACAGTGATACTGACAATCATAATCCAAATTATCAAACAAGTATTAATAAAAATGCAATTAAAAACTGCTACACAAAAGTTTCTTAATGTGTTCCTCTTTTTTGATGTTATGCTTGCTGTCCAAATAGACACCGAACCAGTATTCCTGAAAAAGAAAGGATGAGGTGTTGCATCAAGGTGCCACCATCCCACGTTCTTCACCAGGATGAGTGTTATATTGATGGTGACTTTTTCTTTTTCCTCAGACCAGAATTTACTTGGCACTATTTGTTCATGTTTTCTAACACAGTCTTACACTTGCTTTTTTCAAATTTTGACCTGTTTAACTGATTAAGTATCTAAACAGCCCACCAAAAGGAATATTCTAGAGGTTATAGATCTAACACATAAAATAAAAAAGACACCACAAATATTTATAGTATTACTGTTAATTATTTGTGCTATCTGTGCTATCTTATGTCAATTATCAGTAGCCTCGCGTGTGAAGAATTTTGTGATCTACACAGCTGCACAAGTTAAGATAGGCAGTCATCACATTAACAAAGAAATAGCTTATTTATATCCTCTGTACAGAAGGAAACAAAGTGTGATAAATAATAGGTTTATAATAATCAAACAATTGAGTTCGACACAAAACCAGAACAGGGAATATAATTTTATCTAAATATTTCTCTTTATTTTAACTCAAAGCACACTTCTACTAAAAAAGTATTAAAAAAGTGGATGGTAAAACAAGAAAACAACATCAACAACTTCCCTAGGAAAACAAAGAAAGGAGCTGAAGACAAAAGACAAAATAATTTTACTTTTGGAATACTCACTTTGAAATGTAATGACTAGCTACAAAACATGACATCTGTTCTGTGCAAAGCCAGATTAATGTGCATCCCTCGATAGCTTCAGAGCAGGTGTAAGAAAATTGAAGAGAAACATCAAGGGCAGATTCTTTCTGGTCTGTATTCAGTTGTGCCTGAAACTCAAATTAGATCTACTTGATGGGTAATGAATTCCTGATGATGTCTGAAAACATAAAATAAAATATTAGTTTCTAAGTAATTCTTTCACATTTCAGTTTGCCAGAATCCTTACATATACGCTACCTGCTATTTACATTTTGACCTGCAGTCCATTAATCTTTGGTTAACCAATGCAGAGGAGCGAACATATTTTTCTGGGGAAGTAAAGGAGGGAGGGAAGGACTAGAGAAATGCACGTTAGCATATCACTGAGATAGTTTATCACAAATGTTAACAGAGAACAAGGGGTTATTTTCCAGAAAAAAATTCTGAAGATAGTAGTAGTTGCAGTATCTGCAAAGACCTATCTGAAACATTTGCTCATCATTCCTGAACATCTTCTACCGGCTGCAGTTACTATGATGCACCTTGCAAATAACTACCCCATGAATAAGATTACTTAGCAAATACACAGGAATACATCTATTGAATACAGCTGGTAAAATTGGGAGCTAGGAGAGGGAGATGGATAATCTTTTGCCTTTATTATTTTCAAGAAAAAAAGAAAGACAAAATGCCACTTTTCACAAGCTTACAATCACCTGTATAAAGGTTGAAAAGTGTGTTGCAGTGTTCCTTTTATCTTTTTAGGAATGAACACTTGTGGTAATAACATAACATGAAGTATTGCATGAAACTATAAAGAGAAGTCGATATTATAATTGAAAGGGAAGAGACTTAGCAGGGAACCAATATCAAAGATGTAAGGTTTTAAATTATTAGTGCTTGAAGCATAGAAGTGATACTGATCTACAGACAGGCCTCTAGTTGAACAGTATACTCCTCAGAATGCAATGGAAACAAGAACTGAGCACCTGAGAGAAAACAAGCTGAACTATTTTATTGTATGCCACCTAGCCTTCAAGCCACTAACAGTTATTGCTATATCTTTGCCTCATCCTCTGTCACGTAAGTTAAAAAAACAACACAGGTGTATTCCTATGAATGGGCACCAGAAGACATGCTTTTAGCATCGCTGCTTTCTAAAGCTGATACCAAACCATGAGCTGATGTGAAATGAAATGCCAAATCACACATGGTATCATTTCTATATCTGCAAAATACACTCTGTAAATGTTCCACATTACAATAAATTAAAATCTCTACTGGAAAAAAAATAATGCCTATAAAAATAACATTCATTACATTATCATTTTTTTTTAATTTCTACTATGTCTTTAAGTCACTAAGTAAAGCCACTAGGAAGAAAAGAATAGACATCAATTTGCTAAAAAGACTGAATTAGAATTATACGGTTCGTGAAAGGTATCATAGCAAACAGAAGAGAGCGCCACATAAATAACTTCAGTTGATTAATTCCTTCCATTTTCTATCAATTCCCCAGCAATGATTAATTAAAAGTGAATACATTAAAATAGAATACTTAAAATACTTAAAAAATATATAATTTTTATAATTTTTAAAGTTTTCAAGTAAATACTGAAGTTTTCCCCTGTAGTCATTGAAGCCTAGAATTATTTTTTCAGGCTGTCAAAATTCAGCACCATGTACAGCAAAAGTATAGATAAACTATCCACTCTACCTGTTCAATACCTCATTTATCTCTGAAAGGGGGTACTTGTCTTTTTTCAGTGATACAAGTAGTTTAACAAATAAAATGATTGTGAAGCTCAATGCTAGTTGTGAATAATTTTCTATTCAACTTGTAATCTTCTTTAATAAATGATAGAAGTGTAAGGAACAAATGCAGGACTGACATAACAAGATGACATCAACAGACCATTCCCATCCTAAAATTCACATCATAAAGCATTGCAGTTTCTTTATTGTAGCAAAGCCACAGAATTACACTTGGAAAAAATATTGTCCCAAATGAGTGTTGTTGGAGTTTTTTTAATGCACAAGAATAATATTCTGCATTAACTGTAAGATGTTTTTTCATGTAATAATCTTAAAATAAGAAAATAACAATATTTTTTATTATATGTTTAATAAATTCTACCTTATTATAATGTACCTTCCATATAATTTCTCAGTGGCCAGGTACTTGTTACTACTGCACATATAGTACTTGTTTTGCTTCTGTAGCAGCAACCTTGATTTCTAGAGAGCCACAAACTAAATGTCAAGAGTTTTGTTTCTGGAAACTATGCTAAAATTAAATTTGTGATCCACTTTATCTTGCCTTATATATATGACAGGTCACTATAAACAGTAGAGTAATATCTTCCTAAAGCAGTGTTCATGAGAATTACTGACCCCTAAAAAATCCTTGTTATTCATAGGAATTTTACAAAACTAAACCCACCAAAATTATATTACATTTCTGAATCTTTGCCTGATTTTTGAAGGGAGCATTACCATCGTGTTATCACTGAAGAATAGGTGACTACTTAATATTGCAATCCCTCATGTCAGACTATGACTTTCTTGTTGTCCTGCATTTACATACTAACTTAGTATACCTGGACACAATTATCCACATATTACTTACCTTAAAATGTTGTTTTTATATTACAATCCAACTTGAAATTTAGTTAGTTAAATATCAGATGCTACATAAATATAATTCAAATATATCTTTTTAATTTTCAATGATAAAGTCATTATATAACATCTTAAAAGAAACCCAAACAACAAACCTCACCAATCAAGAAGAGATTCTTTAATTTTAAATATGCTATAAGTTGTAAACAATTGCTGCTTATGATTAAATGTTCATCTTAAACAACAATAAGTTTTTTGTCAAATAACACAGTTGTAAACACAGCTTTGTCTCTAAGAAATAAAGGACTGAACACTCACAAGTATTTTTTCAGCTATTCTCAGAGCTGTACATCACACTGTCAAGGTTTCTTTTTGTGCCAATCTCACAAGAGGGTTTGGAAAATCGTAGGATACATACTTGTTTCCAGAGTTCAGAGCTATAGATTTTATACATAGCTATTGTCTATCTGAAATAAAGAATACCCACTCTCACATATGGACAATATTTCAGTTCATTGTGAGTGGACCATTGTAGTGAACCACTTATTCTTGTATTTCTTTCCTTATCTCAGTTTCAAAGGCAAATAATGAACCTACAGTCATTATATACTTTAAAAGGCAATAGCTTGAACATGAAATACCAATCGAGTCCCTTTTGTATGCAATTCAATAGAGCCCTGTTAAAAAAATAAAGAAGGAAAAAAATTGGGGCACTGTGGTTCAATTTGCTAAGCAGGCTGAATTCTACTCTGCAAAAGTTTATTGACTGCTACCACTGCTTTGCAAAGATTTTACTGATTCACCAACACCTTCATGACCCAGTTCAAACTCTTTTATTCAGGAGAAACACATAAGAGAAAGTATATTCCTCACAACACAGAACAGGCAGTCATTTAAATTACCAATTCAAAGAAATAAAGGATCATCCCTTAAGAAAAAGTTGATTGTCAATTAATATTTCATTATACATGATAGGGATCTATTCTTATTTGATGGAATTGCCCATATTCTGATAGGGTGTCAGGATAAGTGCTTTGTTTCCATTGACTAATCTCTCACTGGTGAATGGAAAAGCACGTGAAATCTCTCCTGATCAGAGAATAACGTTAGCTTTATAAATGATCATATCAGCAATACATTTATCATCCTGATCAAAGCTCTTACGATCAGAAGCAGAACTGCTTGAGAGCAAGTACTGAGTAGCCTCAATTACATGGTTTGTTGTACCTTGAATATTCCTTTCCCTCCGTCCTAAATAATCAACTAACTCTCTCTTTATCCACTGTCCTTTGTTTTACTGATTTTATATCTAGTGTAAAGTCCAAATTTGCTTTTTTGTTTGACTTAAACATTTCATCTGAAGGCTGGCCATTTGTGCCCTGGTTTTGTGGTGCCAGCACTGAAGGTGAAGAGGGTGCAGCAGCAGACACTCCACAAAGACTGATTTTAGAATATCACCTCATCTGTGGCACAGTGTTCAATGGAGAGAGGGACTGGAGGAAGTAATGCTCCCCCTTGCCCCACTGAGTTCATGGTCCTCAGTCAGCTGCAGTGAGAGACGAGATGCACCCATGGGTGCTGTGCCCCCCACTTCCTCACACCCTCCTGACTTCCCTGACTGGACCCTCCCTCGGGAGCTTCTGCACACACAGTGCAAGACCATCCCCCACATTCTGATTGGACACAGACTGGGCTTATAAAAGAGCTTGCAAGGAACCACACTGCACACCCATCACTTCAATAAGGCCAGCCTGGACAAAGCTGCTGCTGCTGCAGCAACTGTGTGTTCCCAGGAACTGCTGCTGCCCGTTGATGTGGTGATTCTTTTTCCCTTCTCTCTCTCTTTTTCTACCCACTGTGTCTGGCAATAGTCACGTACTCCTAGTAAGCCTGTATTCCACTAAGGCAGTGGAAGGGTCTCTCCAGGCAGAATGGAGCAGCTGGACTCAGCAAGTTTACAACAGCCTCAGGGCTCTGCAAGTCGAGTCAATATTCATACAGGGAGGACCCACCTTCCTCCTGAGTCTGTAAGTCCCATGCAAGGTACCAGTTGGCTCCCATCTTAAGTCTGGAAGTTCTTCAAGAGCCAGCCTCAACAGACAGAAAGGGACAATGCTTTACTGTGACATGAATTCCACAGTTGGTCAGAGCTTCACCTCAAGTGAGGCAGTGGACATTGCTAGTAGAAGGGTATGGCCTCTTTACAGAGTATTGACTGGGATACTCTACAGTGTACTCATATGTGATAAAGCACAAGTACTGAAGAAGGGAAACTATGTATCAAGAGTTTTAATAAACTGTTCTGGAAGTATAATGAACTCTAATTCAATCAGTAGTTACTGAAATAAAAAATCTTTCTTCCAAGAATGTCACCTAAAATTAATTCAGAAGACATACTAAAACAGAATTTCTGAATGATGAGTCTTGTATACTAATCCTCACTTTGAGTCATATTGTTGAATTTTAGAACTCTTAGGCTGGTTTGAGGTACACACCTTCAGGTCTGCGATGCTTTTCCCTTGCATGTTATTTGTTCTTATTGTCTTCCCATTTTATTCCTGTTTCCCACACAGCTTTAGCGATAACATTCCTAATAAAGACTTAGTGCTGCAATTGATTTAATTTCATTGTCCCTTCAATGCCAACACATTTCCTCTCAGCCCTTTTCTATTGTGGTGTTCCAAAAAACCCATTCAGAGACAGCTAAATTCAAAAGTATCCGCATCTGATTTAAGTTATGAGCAGCAAAAAGCACTTATGCTTTAAGGATTCCTCTGTGACTAGTCCCTCAACATATATTTCTGCTGTGCATCTGCTACTGTCTCTCCTCATCCACCTTCCACACATAATTGCAAGGTCTTGAAGTCTGAGGAAGTGTTTCTCACAGCAGTCCTCACATAGTTACACGGTTGTTCAGAATAGACTTCTTTCTTAACAGGTTAATTATTTTTTAAAACTTCCCGAATGCCTGGAATCATCAAGTGCTATTCCTTGTGTCCTTTCCCTCTTTACCATCCCTGTTTTGCTAACTTATTGTTGCATATTACATATGCAACATCTTTGAAATAGGAGGTCAAATTACATAAGGCTGAGGGCACATTTTCTGAACGGAATATCAGTAGTAGTTTGAGATTTTGTTCTCTGTTTTTGGTGTTCCTCCCTGGTAGTTCAAAGTATAAAGTCTTAATTTCACAGTCTCAGAAATTCAAGTCTGTTAAGATCTCTTAACTTGGAAGACAAAATCTGCAGTGTCCTTTTAAAAAAATCACATTCTTAAAGCACATCAGAGATACAGTTCAAGATGACCCTTTAGATGTCACTATAACCAGTCGGCCATGATAGTAACTACAGTTATATTTACTGGGAGCTATGTTTTAAATATTTCAGCAATGTCAGGGCATTTTTTCATACTATGAAAAACTCTTGTTAATTTTTTTCCTCTTTTATCTGTCATATTGAGCTGAGCTGTGGAATGTGTGATCAAGACCAGCAACTAGACCATAACTGATTGTGAGAAAAATTTGCAAAGTAAAAGGAAAAAAAAACCATAAAGCTTCAACAGTTTTTAGCTCTTCCTAATTTATTACTCATTTAGTGAAGAATACATTAAAACTTGTAATCATAATAAAATCATGAAACCCTCCCAATAACTAGTAGTGATATAGTATTCTCTAGATATGTCATTACATCGCTGTATTACCGGGTGATCAGGCCCAGTCAACACGGGTTCATGAAAGGCAGGTCTTGCCAGACTAATCTGATCACCTTCTATGACCAAGTGACTAAACTCTTGGATGAGGGAAAGGCTGTGGATGTGGTTTTCCTGGACTTCAGTAAAGCCTTTGATACAGTTTCTCACAGCATTCTGCTTCGGAAACTGTCGGCCTCTGGCCTGGACAGGCGCACACTCTCCTGGGTGAAAAACTGGTTGAATGACCAGGCCCAGAGGGTGATGGTAAATGGAGTTAAATCCAGCTGGAGGCCAGTGACAAGTGGGGTTCCCCAGGGCTCAGTCCTGGGTCCAGTCCTGTTTAATGTCTTTATCAACTACCTGGATGAAGGCATTGAGTCCTCCCTTAGCAAGTTTGCAGATGACACCAAGCTGGGTGGAAGTGTTGATCTGCTGGAGGGTCGGGAGGCTCTGCAAAGGGACCTGAACAGGCTGGACTGCTGGGCTGAGACCAACGGCATGAGGTTTAACAAGGCCAAATGCTGGGTCCTGCACTTGGGGCACAACAACCCTAAGCAGAGCTACAGACTAGGAGAAGCCTGGCTGGAAAGCTGCCAGGAGGAGAAGGACCTGGGGGTGTTGGTTGACAACCGACTGAACATGAGCCAGCAGTGTGCCCAGGTGGCCAAAAAGGCCAATGGCATCTTGGCTTGTATCAGAAACGGCGTGACCAGCAGGTCCAGGGAGGTTATTCTCCCTCTGTACTCGGTGCTGGTGAGACCGCACCTCGAGTACTGTGTTCAGTTCTGGGCCCCTCACCACAAGAGGGATGTTGAGGCTCTGGAGCGAGTCCAGAGAAGAGCAACAAAGCTGGTGAAGGGGCTGGAGAACAAATCTTATGAGGAGCGGCTGAGAGAGCTGGGGCTGTTCAGCCTGGAGAAGGGGAGGCTGAGGGGAGACCTTATTACTTTCTACAACTACCTGAAGGGAGGTTGTGGAGAGGAGGGAGCTGGCCTCTTCTCCCAAGTGACAGGGGCCAGGACGAGAGGGAATGGCCTCAAGCTCCTCCAGGGGAGATTTAGGCTTGAGATTAGGAAGAAATTCTTCACAGAGAGGGTGGTTAGGCATTGGAACGGTCTGCCCAGGGAGTTGGTTGAGTCACCGTCCCTGGAGGTGTTTAAGGTTAGGGTAGATGAGGTGCTTAGGAGCATGATTTAGGGATTGGTGGGAATGGTTGGACTCGATGATCCAGTGGGTCTCTTCCAACCTGGTCATTCTGTGATTCTGTGATTCTGTGATTAAAACACTGACTAAGAAATGTATTTGGTAATTCTCAAGGAAGTACTGTATAAATTGTCTAATCTATAAACAAATCAGCTACTGTCAAAATATATAATTTTTTCTTAAGATCTTACCACAATGCCCAAAGCTAAATATTTGAACTTCCTTTTTAAAAATTTTCTTTCTTGAAAATAAACATGATTTTTGGAGGCACGAAGGGAGAAAATAAAGGCTTAGTATTTTTTAAAATATAGAGCAGCAATTCATTTTTACAACTGAATTTTAAGGTCTTTAAAGAACAAGCTTAGAAATATTTTCCAGTGGCAAAACTTTTCTGCAATACTTTCTACTCTGCAAAGTAATTTTTCTTGCTTAAAAAAAACCAAAAAAACTTTAGCATTTTTTTTTTGGGTAACTGGATGTGAATACAGAAGTGATTCATCTAACACAGTATAGCTGATTGAAGATTAATGAGTTGTTACCTTGGGTTCAAGCTTTCCACTTGTTTCAGCCACACATTAGTGATGCAATTAATTTTACAACACTAGGGTTTTGTCATCCAGCAATTCCTATTGAATTCTGCTATGAAAGGTATTCTTTAATTAAACCTCGAAAATGTCTCCAAAGTTGCATACTTTAGTTGAAATACAAAAATAACTGTGAGGTACACAACAGCTTAGTATTCAGTGGGGAAATATTTGGACACGGAGATTGCCTCTAAGTCTACTTGGCTTGAAAATACTGCAAATATTTAATGAAGACCTTTTTACAACTTCACTGTGAAAGTTTAGACATATAAGGATGATTATCAAGGTAAAACAAAGTAATAGTCTATTCAGCCCAGAATATCATCTCTCATATTGTTAGTGTTAGAGGCCACATAATACTTCAGATTTCAACTGAAAGTCTAAGCATAGGAATATCTCTGTTCATACATCTCTGTGGAATTATTTGGAGGTGAGAGGAGAAATTAAATCCCATCTGACTACGCTGTGAAGTGCAGGATACATTTGCTATTGCTATATATAAAAATAGGGAGATCTGTACTAGATCCCTGAAATAGTGGCACAAATATGATAAAATTGGAGAAAAGTTAGGCCCAGTGCACAAAACATTAAGACTGGTACTGTCTTAATATGATCTGCAAGCTTTTAGTATTAGGCTGATTTTTGTATTAGTTCTATAGCAGTTCAATAGCCTTCTCAAACAAAACATTTGCTAAACATTTAGATTTCCAAACCTATTGTTCATATACATAATTGAAAAAGAAGAGCCTAAAGTAAAAACAAGGTAAAACCTATGAAATGTTTGAATAGAAAACTTCTGGTCAGATAGTTATTTTCTAATCTTTCTTCATCTTGAGTGCAAGCTCCTCATATCTATTTTGTTCTCAGTCACGAAATACTCAAGCTTCAAAAAAACTTCTTTGCAGCAAGTGTTTGAGATGACATGAATAACTAACTTTGAGATGGCCATTTGGTCACTGAAGAGAGCAAAGCGGTCACATTCTCTTTCTTATGCCTTCTTTTTCTTTAGTTCATTAATATTTCAAAGCTTGAAATACTATTCTTTTTGTAACTTATTGAGTGAAACATTCATGGCTTTCATTGGAATGATATCATTAGTTGTAAAAGAAAAAAGTGACTAAGACAAAAAGAGAGAGAATTTCACTGGGAATAAAAAGTCATTATATACTAGTCACAAACTTCTAATCCATAAGAGTACCTACAGTACCCTACAGAAATTCTTGTGAAGTGCTAAGCCCAATCAAATCTCCCCATGGTTGTCCTTTGAATTCTTTATTTCTGGCTTCTGTTGCATGCATATTTAATCAGACTTCTCACTTTTATATATGCAAGGGAAATTTAAAATAAAATATGCTCTATAGAAACGAAAAGGACCAATTATCTTATTTCCAAAGCAGATGATTAAAAATTCAGAAAGCACCTTCTCTGAAATGGAGTTAGTGGTAATGCTGTCCTACCAAAAAGATTCACTACCACCACCTTGGGTCACAGAAATGACTGAAAACAATGTATTATACCCAGTATCTAGATATTTAACTCATAAGAGCAGTTTTATCACAGAATTAGAGTTTTAATGGATACTAATTATCCTCTGCAGTTTACTCATTATCATTTGTAACTGGTTCAAAAAGGGAAATGAAAGATAATAAAGAAAGTAGTAATTTGACTTTTAGTATCAAGGTAATTTTATAAGAACTATCTACTTTCATCACCTGATTGGTTTGCAGACCGGAAGCCTCACTGAATCTTCACATAATGAATTCTTGAGAAGTTTTTCTCCATGGTGCTTGAATCAAGTTTAAATGCAAGCCAAATAACACTTCATATTCTTCATAGAAATTTGAATACACTGCAGGGAAACATCTGGAATACTGTCCATCTGCTTCACTTCTCTAGACTTGCACTAAAACCCATCTTTTCTAGTCCTGAGAAATCCTCATGTCATGTATCACCTTGTGTAAAATCCTTTATTTTCGTAATGGGCCCTGGAGGGTGATAGAATAGTGCTGCTTGCCCTGGTTTTCTCAGATATTTTGCCTTTTACCTACACACATACAAGGGAACAGAAAAGAAAGTTCTTTTTCATCTGGCTATAGTTTGGATTCTAGTCTGCCTTCAGCAGTTTAGAGATTTAACTTTGAGGCAACAGAGCTACATCTAATACTTTGCTGATCGTGCTGTCATACATATGAGGGCAAACATCCATGGAAATTCATGCTGGACATCACTGAGTACTAGTTATATTTAAAAATTATGAAAGAGGTTAGATCGTGATTATACAGAGGACAAAGGATAGGAGTATCTCATTTTTGTAGATAGTTTGAGGTACTCTATGAACTTCATACTTCTATATTTGGAAACAACATGAAAGTTTCTTGCAGCTAGCAAATCCTATTGCTACAGAAACAGAAATGGGGAAAATGCATGATTTACTTTAGATAAAACAGCATTTTATGTAAAGATTTACTGACATTGGACCAGTTTGCAGTGATACTGCTAATTTTAATGAATGAAGCATTAAGTCACTAGGCATTCTAAACAACATGTCTGTGTTTTGGGATCTATTCTTGCTTACATTAATCAATAGCTAAATTACAAGATTTAATGTTTGTTAAGTTTGCGGATGATGATATACAAAATGTAGTTCAGCATTTGAAACAATAAACTACCTTATTTAAACATGAGTCATTGCCACGACTTACAATTTATTGGACTAAATGTTCTAGTACATTTTCACAACCTTTGAATTTTGTGGTGTTCTGTTTCTTTGTCTATTTGCTTTTTCAGTGAGGTTCAACACGTTAGGCATCCTCAAATCTATCTGAAATGTAAACTATTGAAGGAGGCTTGAAGGTTACAATTTTCACAATGACATTTTTTGTTCTAAGGCGTAACTCCTCATTTGTTATTATTTTGTACTTGGGAATAATATGCTTTCTTTTAGGCAAGAAATGTGACTCAGAGCCATCGTATATTGTGATTCACATCTATTCTTGACCTGCCAGGCTATAATTACATTTCAGCTCTCTGCTGATGAGCTCCTTTTCTGCTTAGCTCAGGTTGTCATAACCCATGTATTTATTTTTTAAGATGGAAAAGTTTATTAACTAGTATGGATCTTACATAAGAGAAGGAAGTCTCACAAATTGTACTGAACCTTGACAGACATTGAATACAATTATTATAATATTTCTTATCAGTTTAATTTTCTTAACTATCTCCATTGCTATGTATATTAAAGAATAATCTAGACACTCGAGATCTGTGTTCCTCCAAACACAAAATTCCATATAGTTCATAAATCTTTTATATTTTACAGGGGAAGCCACTAATAGTTAGGAGAGCAGTAGTCTAGGATGCTTTCTAAAGTGGGAATATAATTATAAACTATTACTACCTTTTATAATGATTTTTAGTAAAGCATTTCAACTTCTCTCATTTTTTCCTTTGGTAATAGTGGAGTAATGATGCTCAAATTTTTGCAGAGATCTTAGATACCTACACATATAAACACAAATGAAACAGAGGAACTATATATTGTATCAAAATGTATATACCTGCAATATATTTTAGCCTTAGTACATAAAATCTTTTTTGGTTAATAATAAATCATTTTGCCTACTGAAAACAAACCTGTAATTATTCCTTACTAGCTCATTTTATTATATGAATAAACTTTGTTCTTCCCTGTGAACCAGCAAAGGATTGTTTTTTCAGATAACTTATATTGCACTTCTGTATTTCCTTTTACAGCCCTAAGAAGTACATAATTTAAAAAATAACACACAGAGTGTGTTTGCTTATATTTTGTTACGAAAAATTAAAGGAAGTGATTTGCTCTCCCCGTATTTATTATTCTTTTAATTTGGCAAGAAGATCCAAATATTTCTTCTTTTCAGCACATTGCGTGGCAAGTAGAATATACGTAAAGGTATTGTAGCACTACTTCTCTTCTGTTAATATATGATATTGTAATCTCCACAAATACTGACTCAACTTGTTTAATTCTAGCTAGGTAGTATTGTAATCATTTTTTTTTTTTTTTTTTATGAAGCATCATATAATGAGTTTTAAATTTGATTGATCCAAGAACCTTCTAATCTTGAAGACGGACCCAATGAAGAACAGAGCCTTAGCCATAATGAAAGCAGGATAATAATGAAATCTGCCTTGTACTAGCAGATTCAGCATTTCTGGGAATAGTACTTGTCAAACTATGATCACAAGACCAAGAGGGCAATTTCCTTAAGAAATGGTTTGCTGTTTGTTTGTTTGTATTTGTAGCTACTTGTCTCTTTCTGGTAATCAGTCTGCCCTTTGTGAGAAATCTAAATTAATGTCAAATAAAATAGAATATATTTTTCATATGCTTTCTGTTTAATATTTATCATGCACTGCTTAATTCAGCACCTAAGGAAATCAGTCACAGTCACTGTTGATGTTAGTGACAGACTTGTGATCCATCAATGTTTACAGGCTTAGTGGAAAAATGGAAGAAAAAGTCATTTAAATAATTGTAGTAAATATGTAACTCTAACTAAGGCTGAAAGATCTTGTTTATCACTTGATCCTATTCCAATCTAAGTCATGTATTTCAGCATTTAAGCCATCTATACACCTACAGCTCATTCTTAACTACATGAATGTAACTGATTTTATCTGATATACTTTCAAGGTTATTATTAATTCTCTGCTATTTTCCTTGCAACCTGTGACAATAATTTTAGTCTTATTTTCATAGGAGCTTGTAAGAACTTTAGTCTGTATAATTTCTTTATTAATATTTTATTTATTCCTTACCTTTTATTACACTTGGCATTTCAACACTCTCTTTGTGTTTTTCTCTAATTTTTACTGCACTCCAATACAAATTTATGACAATTAGTTGCTGATCACAAGATTATTTACACAGTCTTAGTGTAACTTCCTTGTAATTTCAAATTCTTTTCAAATTTAGAGTTCATTTTTACCTTAATAATACCATTCAGCTTGCATAGTCACCTTCCATAGCTCCTTGAAGTTTTTTGTGCCATTTTTTACCAGATACGAGCTGTTTGAACTTGCAGTCATCCCTTGCAGAACTTCTCATGTTGCAAACATTAAAATATTTCAAGAACAGTGTAGGCAAACTATTGTCACCATAGTAAAGGCATAGGTGATTCCACATTTCAGAGGAGGGAATGAACACCTCTTGACACAGTCCATCATTATAATATCTGATATTATGGAACCTTTATTCTAGAATTATAGAGGTATCTGATATTTACATTCTGGGGTACTGAAATAAAACTAAAAATATCCCTACTCTATTACTTAAAACTGTAATCTGTTCTTGGTAAAGAGCTCATACTACCAGTTTCTGAGAGTTGCATTAATTTTGCTTTAGTTCAGTGGGTGCTTTTAATCACGTTTTATACATGTTTGTATAAGTGAATTCCCTGTAAAAAAACCTGACATATGTTGTAGTAACTTTCTAATATTTATTTAGCTACAAAAAAAGAATCCAATAATAGATACATTGATCTGATTTTATGAGTATTTGCCTGACGTTACTGAAAGGAAAGAACAAATATACAAGTTCTCAATGCACATACAGATTAAAAAAAAAAATCAATATGTAAAACAATTACCAAGTCATAGAGATTACAGAAATCTTAGGGTTTTTTAGCCATTAGCTTCAGTAAAACAGAGACAATGGGAACTCAATTTTACAAGTTATAAATAATGTTTTATCTTACTAAGGATATAAATTAATACAGAACTACAATAATAGCATATGTCAGCAAAATTAAATACCAAAATTGTAAATGAGAGTGTAATAGCCATAATTATATATTTTTAAAAAAACATTTTAATTTATATATTAAAGTTTCAATGGTTACAATGATGTCCTTACCCTTTCTCAGATCTTATGTGCTGGTAAATTTCTAATAAATAATATTCATGTGAATGTAAGTATATATTCCACACTCATGGAAATTCAATCCCTTTTATCCCTTTTCCTGTGATTCATTAAGAAGTTTGGAAATGTGTTTTGGAGAGACATATTATCCCCAGTCTATTTCTTACAGCTACAAATATTAAGAACATGCATTTAAATTATGATAATATTATGCATTTACAGGAATATTTACATCCTTTCAATAACTTTTTTACATGTTATTATTGTACCATAAAATTCTAAACTACGTTAAAAAACCCAAGTACTAGATATAATATTAAACTCTTATGAGAAAATAAACAATAGGACTATTTCTTGTGCTTTTCATACATAATAGAAATTACACAATTCAAAGTTCTTTAGTTCTTTTCACTAATTTTTTGGATAAATGTGTGACGGTCATACAACACAGAAAAGGCTTTCTATATGTATATGCACATGAAAAGGTGCTATACTTAATTTATAAATAAAATTTATTATTAAATAACAAAGGATAATTTGATAACTCTATTACAGCCTAAAATACATTGCCTTTTAAAATCTGATTTATTCTCTTAATAATAAAAAATACATAAAAAATCCTATTTCACACCTGAAACAATTTTTATGCTATCTTAATTTTATTAGCAGAAAAAAAATTTCATATCTGATTTTATGTCCTCTGTATAGTATGAAGCTATTTATTTTAAAGACTAACCTGAAATTTCACTGTAAAGCCCTATTTTCAGGAAAACAAAATAAAAAAACCCACCCTATGAGAAGCATGTTACTTAGTTCAAAATGTTATGTCACAATTCTGCCTCAAGCTAAATCTTTCTAGACTAATGTTACCAAAAATGCTGAGCTGTTTCCAGGAAATGCTTAGAAAATTTAATATAAGGTATTCCACTTAAGATCCTTTTATTGGCAAAAATGAAACACATCTCACATGTGGAGTCAAGAATTATTTATTGTCAACTTAACTAACAATTTAGTCAAAATGCAGCAATTACCTTCACTCGAATTACAATGATCCAGATACTTGTAGTCTAAAAAACTACACAAAAATATTGCTGACAGGAATACCCTGTAAGGTGTTATGCAAGACTTCTTAATACCTAACCTATTTCTCTCAAGTTACACCAACCCTTTCAGATGCCCCCCAGGACCTGAGAGCAGCAGTGGTGAGACAGGGCACCAGGACTCACAAGCTGTCAGCAGCCTAAGGGATGTACAGGAGGGATAGTTCCGTGTTCATGAAGGGAAGTCCCACCTTCCTCCTGAGTCTGCAGATCCCCAAGTAAGGTTGCTCCTATATGCCTTCTCACCACAGTCTGCTTCTTGCTTACTGACTCCCAGGTCAAGTTTGAAGGCTGTTCAAGAACCTGCCTTAACAGACAGAAAGAACAGTTGTTCACTGTGCCATAAGTCCTTTAGTTGCTCATACTTGATCACTCTTCATTTCAAGCAAGTGAGACAGTGATCACTTGGTTATCAGTCCATTGTTCAGATAAGATAAATACCAACTCATGACAAGGCAAGCCCAGACCTGCCCTGAAATGCTGCACTGCCAGGTCTCTTCAAAGCCTGTAGACCTTTGCTACTGATGGCAACAATCATATTAAATAAGATACATTTATCTCTGTTACAATCATGGGGTTTTTTTCACTATAAATTATTAAAATAATGAGTCAGTTGTGAGATTTCTCAATC
The DNA here is from genome assembly GCA_033459285.1 of Clamator glandarius. Lineage (NCBI taxonomy): Eukaryota > Metazoa > Chordata > Aves > Cuculiformes > Cuculidae > Clamator > Clamator glandarius. The sequence continues at coordinate 325,842 of JAUNZM010000022.1, forward strand.
TATTAGTTTTCCTGTTTTCAGCATTATTGATGAAACTTCATTATTTGACTTAAATTGTCAATCTTAAATGAAAATGTTCCAAAATTGATACTTTAATATCAGTCCTGGTTTGAACTAAGCCAAACCCAGTTCTCCGCTAACTTTCCAGTTAAACCTTTCCTTAAAGGCTACATTTTTTTAAGAAGATGTTTTTCAATTCCTACTCCTAGAAGTGATAATGCTTAGTATATGTAGTCATTGCCAAGTAATAAGATAAAGGCATGAGGAGAGACCAATGCTTATGCTTATTCTTTTAGAAACCAAGGCCACTCAAAAGTTGGAGGGATACTGTAAGAATGACCAATAAAGTATTCCATTCCATACTTCTCATTGGTGTGAAGCTGAGTGATAACAAAGGTCAATCTCTCTTCTCCTGCATTTGGCATCCGAGAAGGACCTTGTCCATTCATCTGACCCTGATCCTGGTCTGTGTGTACCTTAATCCTGCTTCTGAATCCAGCTCCCATCTGTCACTGAGTCCAGCCAAGGAATTTTCTTGTGCCTGCCCTGCAGCACTAGTGGTGACATAATCATCATCAGGGAAATTTAATATCAGTCTTGTATATTTGTATATATTTTCTTATTAATATTGTTATCTTTTCCTTTTTTATTGTTATTGTTTCATTAAAGCTGTTTTAGTACTAGTTTCCAACCTGTACGCCCTTATTCCTTTCCCTTTTCTCTGGGGGTGAGGGATGTGGAACTGGGGTCTATACCGTCCAGTGTTTAGCTGCCAAGTGGCCAAGGCAGGATCTAAATCAAGGCAAAAATCAATTACGACAAAAAACAATCTTCTTTTTTGACTTATTTTTGTTTTAATGGTTTAATGTGTTACATGAAACAGACTTTTTGATTTGTTGCATGTATAAAAGCATAGTGATGCAATCAGTGATCAATATAGTGATGCAAATAGTGATCAATAAACAGCTCAGGATCCTGAGCACTTTTGCACTTAAATAACTCAGTGGGCTTGAATGAGACTAATCAGTTGTATAAAGTCATTCACAAGCATAATTTCTGTTTGTAAGAATATGCTCTACATTTAAATACATGAACAAATATTTCTGTAATAAGATTCTTAATGGTTCAAATACCTCAGAAATTCTCTTTCAAGTAATTTTACTGGCAGCTGCGAACAATCAGTCAACAACTGGGCTCACTAGCCTGGATTATATTTTAAGCGCTTAATTGAAGAATCCAATTCAGAAGTATGGCTGTTCTTAAATTAACTGAACAAATACCTTGAGGGATTACATCAAGGTAACATCTTGATTTGAAGTCCCATTATTTCTGTATTGCTACAGAATCACAAAAATAAAATAAAATAAAATAAAATTAGATTAAATTAAATTAAATTAAATTAATCATCTCATTCTATGACGTTATGAACATTATCATATTCGTTTGGTGTTCAAAAGGTTTTTTTAAAAACCTGGCTTCTTAAATATTGGCTACTTACAGTCTGCTTTTATGTGTTGCTTACAGTTCTGAGTGAAATTTATCATATAAATTCAACTATTTGAAATTAGGAAAATAACAAATATAGTTGGCTGAAAGCATTTTCTGTGAAAATGAACATTTCATATGGTTCCATTTCACTGTAGTTTTCTTTAGAAGTGCCATTTGAAAAATACCAACAAATGCACGGAATTATTGCATTTAAACCATTGTATGAAAAGTTTCTAGAAATTAAAGCAAAAAGGTCTTGTAATTAATTTTTTATTATTAAGATGAAATAAAATAAAACATGACTTTTAGGCAGAGATTTATAGAATTGATAGTGGAAGTTACAAGATAGGCTTTTCTGTGAGAGCAAAACGTTCTACTTCATGAATCAGGAGCTTCTTTCAGGTTTTTTCATTGCTATGAATGGGATGATTTTGCCAGTTTCAATTCTATCATAAAGACTCTCCATGCATTCAGTATATTATATCAAAACTGATAATATGCTAATCCTTTGAGTTAAATACCTCTTATAGAAATTACATGTGATACATAAAATTTTCAATCAAGTATCAAATAAAGATCACATGATTTATCACTTCAGACACTTTCAGAAGTAAACATAATACAAAGGTAAATGTAAAACAATAAAGTATTATAAATACAGATTAATTAAGAACAGCAAACAATTAAAATAAAAGTATTTTGAAACAGAGTGAGATTCAGGTACAGTTTCATGAGTACATGTAATATGACATAGATTTGTAAATGTATATGATTATATAATACAGTAAACACTGAAGAAGTTCAATGACAAAATCCATATCAGTCATAACAATTAAAAAAATACCCACTAAAGTCATGACCACATCTAATAAAATAGTGAAAAATTGCACTTCAGATGTTAACTGAAACACTTACACTCTGAAATATTTTTACGTGATGTCCCAATAATTTGTTGTCACTGTCTCTGAAGATTTTTATAATCTATATTGCATATAGATTCTATTTTTATTTATGTATCCTATGGAAATGAAACACATATTGAATGAAATGCTAAGGCAAATTTAAAAGATTGTTACTTCTGTATTACCTTGAATACAGTTTTCTTTTAAATATTTTATATTGTAAAACAAATTATTCTCTGTGGGAAAGATTTTAAAACAGATGTCTAAAGACTTCCAAGTGACTATGCAGGTTACAGAGAGTGTAAAATGTATTTTGATCTTAAACAGAGAATGAAATAAAAAGACTGTTGAAACATGCTCAAACACCTCTGAGACTTGCACCATCCACTTGATGCCTGCAAGAGTACCTTTGAGAAATGTAGCTCTTGGAATTTAAACATTTTTCTCAATAGTATGACTGTTTTGTGGTGCAGTGGTATTTAATGAATATAACTTTTGTAGGGGTTTTGCTAGAAAGTTCTCCTTCTTTCATATGACTCTGGTAATTTAAATAGGAAAGTATTCTATTCCACTGTTTGATGCAACTGGGGAAAAGAATAAATTGTTCTTCTGTAACTTCTCTTAGTCCAGAGTTCAGCATCTTCTACTCTGAAGGGAGTTTGGATTTCAACACAGCAAAAAATAAAAATGATTGTTGCCATTTGAACAATTGAAAGTCAAAATCTGCCATATTAACATTATTCTAAAATATTCAACCCTGAAGCAGTTCTAGCAAACATTAAATATGCTGAGTAGGAGATGTAACAGAGACCAGGTGGGCTTCCAAGCCACAGGAGGCAATAAAGGAGGAAAACAATCAGAATCTAAAGTGTATAGTTTAGAATATTTTCTACAGAGATTTTTTACAACTCTCTGAAGTCAGCACCTGCAATTTTCTCCTCTTCAGCACTTACAGAAACTTCTACAGAGCTAGTAAAAGCAATTATTTTATTTGAAATTCTTCCAAAATCTCTAATGCTCTTGCTGTGATATTGTCACTTCTGCCACTCAGCTCTGTTGCAAAGTAGTCACTTGTTCATTAAGCAGAAAGGAAGATAGCTCTTGTAGAGCTACACCTAACAACACTCTCAGTATAATGCAGCACATAGTACTTCTATTTCTTTAGTCTTTTTTTAAGTGACTTCTCAGTATTCCTAATTATTATGTTTTGAGATTTGAATGTTGCTATTGTGGTTATCACAACACAAAAATCAAGGAAAATGGAAAAGAGTCTGTCAATGAGCTGCTACAGACTTTTACAGGGTATAATGTAGCTGAAGTGATTTGATAATATTTTATTTTTTCTCCTATTCCATAAATGAAGGAAAATGAAACTGTAATAGATGTTCAAAGATCTTTTCTTGGTGGTAAAAATAGGATCATCTTCCCACAAATAGAAATGTAGTAGATGAAAGAAAGGAATAATCTCAGTCATGGCTTCTGAAAACTCTATAATGTAATAGTCCAGAGATGTAAGGATACTGCCGGACATAAAATAAAATAAACCGCTGCCACAGTCATCCATATTCACCAGTGAAAAATTTCTTTTTTTTGGAAGTGAAGAACATTCTGTTTAAATCTTTTCAGACCTGGCTGGGCAATATACTAGGAAGTATGTAACACAAGCAGGAGCCAAGGGCTTGTCTAACTCTCTAATGCATACTTTCTGAATAACCATTCTTTGGCTGAGTGTCTCCAAAGGTTTATGATAACAGGTTAGATTCTGTGAAAGTGACAAGAATTCTACATTCTTCTAAAAAAAATGTAGAATTGTCTTTCTACATTCATTCAGAAGTGAAATTGGCCTCCAGCTCTGATACCTCATACCACTGATCACCCTACATGTCCAGCCATTCAGCCAGTTTTCAATCCACATCTGTGCATCCAGCCCATACTTCATCAGCTTCTCTGTGTTGCAGGATACAGTGTCTAAAGCCTTCCCAAAGTCTAGGTAGACAGTAGTCACTAGAAGTATCCGCGGTTCTCTGGAAGACTGGTTGCTCCACCACAGAAGGTTATCAAACAGGCAAGCATGATGTCCCCTTTGTGAATACATGTTGGCTCCTCCTGATGAGTTTCTTGCCCTTCCTGTGACTGGAAAAGGTTTCCATGATTAGTTTCATCACCTTCCTGGGTATCAAATGAGGTTGACCAGACCGTATTTTCCCAAGTCCTTGTATTCCTGGGACATGAACTTTTTTCTCAGTATTGGTAGATGGTATATTGATGTTGAAAACAGAAGAGAAATTAATTTTATCAAGTTTTACCAAAATTAGTTTAATAGAACTATAGAATAATCAGATTGGAAGAGACCCACCAGATCATCGAGTCCAACCATTCCTATCAAACACTAAACCATGCCCCTCAGCACCTCGTCCACCCGTGCTTTAAACACCTCCAAGGAAGGTGAATAAACCACCTCCCTGGGCAGCCTATTCCTGTGCCCAATGACCCTTTCCGTGAAATTTTTTTTCCTAATGTCCAGCCTAAACCTCCCCTGGTGGAGCTTGCGGCCATTCCCTCTTGTCCTGTCCCCTGTCACTTGGGAGAAGAGGCCAGCACACTCCTCTCTACAACCTCCCCTCAGGTAGTTATAGAGAGCAATGAGGTCTCCTCTCAGCCTCCTCTTCTCCAGGCTAAACAATCCCAGCTCTCTCAGCCATAATTTACCATAAGAACTTCCTCTCATAGGGCACTTTTGCATTTTCTTTTATTATAAACTATGAATAATGGATACAGACTGAGTTCTGTCACACCACAATTACCTCATATCCAGCTGACTACTCATGACTGCATTCGTGACTGGATTACAAAATATCTTGCAGGTTAATGAGATCTCTGTTAAGTACACTGAAGCTGGACAAGGGAAGCTATAGATTTTTTCCATATTTAATAGAACTACATTTAACCCGCAGAAAACCAGTAATTTTATTTTTTTTAGACATCTGTGATTTTTAGAACAACTAATTCATTTCCTTTAATGTCTAAAACCCATGATACCTCTAACTTATATGTTGTCTTTCAGAGGAAAAATAGAGTTATAACTCTTTCAGCAAAGTTTGAACATTCAGAAAGAAGTGTAAAAGCTCTAAGAACTAGGTACTTATGCTCTTTATGTACTCACATATAAAGAAAATGTTTTCCAAAAAGAACAATATAATTTTACCTGGAAACACTCATAGGAAAGAGAAATTCGAGGATATAATTAACTTTCTATATTTCCTCTAGGAAATGTTCTCTTCATTTTGTGGGGTTATTTTAATTGAAAAAAAAGAAGGAAAAAGACAGAGGAGAGGGTCAAAACACTGATCCGTTCATCATGAGAGTTCAATAAGTAACTTCATTTCAAAGTCTTAAAGAGGATTAAAAACGTAGCATTGCCATACTGGGATAATATAATATAATATAATATAATATAATATAATATAATATAATATAATATAATATAATATAATATAATATAATATAATATAATATAATATAATATAATATAATATAATATAATATAATATAATATAATATAATGTAATATAATGTAATGTAATGTAATGTAATGTAATGTAATGTAATGTAATGTAATGTAATGTAATGTAATAAAGACAATATATGCAGTGAGAATTTTTTTCTTTTTTGAACTCATATAACATTTTTTCTAACGTGATATAAGATTAACAAGAAATAGAATTATAAAATGAATTGGGTTTGGAAGGACCTTTCCATGTTATCTAGTCCAGCTTCTCTGCAGTGAACAGAGACACCTTCAATTAGATCAGGTTGGTCAGAGTCCTGTTTATGACTTTAAGTGTTTCTAGGGAAGAGGTTTTTATGACCTCTCTGGGCAACCTGTTCCAGGATTTCACCACCCTCATTGTAAAAAATTCTTCCTAGTACCTATTTATATCTACCCACTTTTAGTTTAAAACCATTATTCCTTGTCCAATTGCAACAGTTCCTGCCAAAATGTTTGCCCCCATCTTTCTTTTAAAACCCTTTTAGTATTGAAAGGCCACAATAAGGTCTCCCCAAAATCTTCTCTTCTCCAGGCTGAACAACCCCAGCTGTCACAGCCTTTCCTCATAAAAGAAGTGTTTCATCCCTCTGGATAATTTTATGGCTGTCCTCTGGTCCTACTTAATCAGGTCCACATCTTTTTTGTTCTGGGGATTCCTAAACTGAACACAGTACTGCAGACGAGGTCTCATCAGAACAGAGTAGAGGGGCAGATTCACCCTCTTTGACCAGCTGGCCATACTTCTTTTGATGAGTTCAAGCTCTGGTTTGCCTTCTGATCTGCAAGTGCACATTGATGGGTAATGTCCATCTTTTCATCCACCAGTATCCCCAAGTCCTTCTCTGTAGAGCTGCTCTCAATCTCTTCAACCCCTAGCCTTTATTGATACCAGATGTTGTCCCGATGCGGGTGCAGGATGTTGTACTTGGCTTTTTGGAACCCCATGAGGTTCATATGGGCACACTTCTCCAGCTTGTCTGGGACCTTCTGGATTGCATCCAGTGCCTCAGATGTGTCAATAACACTACTCAGCTTGGTGTCATCATCATAGAATCATAGAATCATAGAATAATTGTGTTGAAAGGGACCTTAAAGATCATCTGGTTCCAACCGCCTGCCATGGGCAGGGACACATCCCATTAGATCAGGCTGCCCAAGGCCCCTTCCATGCTGGCCTTGAACACCTCCAGGGATGGGGCAGCCACACCTTCCCTGGGCAACCTGGGCTAGTGCCTCTGCATTTTCATAGTGAAGAAATTATTCCTTATGTCTTGTTTAAATCTGCCCCATTCCAGTTCATACCCACAGGCCCTAGTCCTATCACTGCAAGTCTTTGTAAACAGTCCCTCTCCAGCTTTTTGTAGGCCCCGTTCAGGTCCAGAGCTGGACATAACACTCCAGATGAGGTCTTGCAAGAGAGGAATAAAGGGGCAGAATCACCTCCCTCAAACTGCTGACCATGCCTCTTTTGGTGCAGCCCAGGATACGGTTGGCCTTCTGGGCTGCAAGCACACATTGCCAGCTCATGTTGAACTTCTCATCAAGTAGCACCTCCAAGTCCTTCTCTGCAGGGTATCTCTCAATCACATCACCCCCACCGTGTGGGGATTGCCCTGACCCAGGTGTAGGACCTTGCACTTGGTCTTGTTGAACCTCATAAGGTTTGCACAACCCCACTTTTCCAGCCTGTCCAGATCCCTCTGGATGACATCTAGTCCTTCTGGTGTGGCAACCGCACCTCTCAGCTAGGTGTCATCTGCAGACTTGCTGAGGATGCACTCAGTCTCGCTGTCTATATCATTGATGAAGATATTAAACAGCACCAGTCCCAGCATGGACCCCTGAGGGACACCACTTGTCATGGATCTCCATTGGGACTTCAAGCCATTGACTGCTACTCTGTGACTATGGCTATCCAACCAATTTCTTATCCACCAAACCACCCACCCATCAAATCCATATTTCTCCAATTTAGAGAAAAGGATGTTGTGGGGTACTGTGTCAAAGGCTTTACAGAGTTCCAGACAGATTACATCTGTCAGTTTACACATGTTCACGGCTGCAGTTACCCCATCACAAGCCACTAAGTTGGTCATATAGGACTTACCCCTGGTGAAGTCATGCTGGCTGCCATTAATCACCTCCCTGTTCCACCTACCTTTCTTACTAGGTAAGTATTAACCAATTATTGTCCTTTGTTCACCAAAGACTGGATGACTAAGGAGATAAACAAAAAAGCTTACAAGAGGCAATTTGTGGTATCTTACCAAGTCTGATTTTTGTACAGCTTTTACTACAAGTGTTGTGGTTGATGCATTGTAATGGAGGGATTCTCTTCTGTGTTGTCCTCAAGTGTCAAAAATCACATTTCAGCGTTCAATAAACTTGCTTGATTTTTTACAGAAATTAGTCATTCATTTATGGTTTATTTGACTAATTCTCTGATGTTGTTAAAGAGGTGTTATTTCCAGATGATGCATTTCTGCAGGAAAATGACATAAACATGAGGAAAAAAGAGACCCTAAATAATGATGTTTACATTTACTGTTTAAAAATATACATGCATAATTTCTTTGGACTGAGAAGTATTCTTTTTTGCCTTTCCTTTCCTTTCTTTTCCTTGCCTTGCTTTTTTTTTCTTTTCTTTTTTTTTTTTTCCTTTTTTTCTTGTTTTCTTTTTTTTTAGTTTTTGTCCTTTTTTTCTTGTTTTTCTCTGACAAGGTGTGCTTTTATTACCATTGCTTGGGGTTTTTTTCTGACTATATAGATTTATACTAAAAAGTGCCCCCCAAACCCTTTGTTTATATTATCTTTTGATAGTAATCATCAAATCTAAAGATGATCTTGTGACATTTCTCTGTCTTAGTATTGCCATTTTTCCAGTTATCCTTTGTGCATGGCAAGAACAGGCAACACTATGGAATGATCTTATAGAGTTACTGACCCACTTTGGGCTACTAATGAGACAATCTTTTAGTAAAGTTAATTTCAAAATCTGATTTAAAAATACTTCAGAAAAACAAAGCACAATTCCACAATCTGCTATTAATATCCAAATATGTTCACCTGTATTAGAAATATTATTTACGATTTCTTCTATAGAAGAGAAAAATACATAGAGGATTATAGAAATCTATTAAAGATTTCCTCTCTTATGGAAGAAATCTCTGGCAATTTTGCATGGGTTTTTTCTTCATTCTGAATTTAGGTTTGAATTTGTACTTGGAGGGACTAAAGTCCTAAGGCATTTCTAGAGTGAAATTCACCTTCTTACAGAATGTTTGCAATAATTTAGAATTATCTTTATTCTAAAATATCTAAATAATTATCTTTATTCTAAAGATAATGACATCAAGTTAACTTTGAAAATGAGTAAATGTTTCTTGAGGAAGTTAGATTCAAGCAACTTCTTAAAACAGAGCTTAATAATGTTTACTCTGATGCTCATTACATTGATAAGATGACCGCTAATTTAGTTTCGTACTAAGCAAGTTTACATAGAATTGAAAACTAAAAATACCTATTGAAAACAGGTAGACTAAAAGCATAATTAATTCTTTTTAGTCTAGCAGAATTGTGATTGCAGTAGGAAACAATGGAGGATGTAGGATTGCTACCTTTCTTAATTTTCTTTTATTCTTATGCACTTGTTTGTTTGTTTGTTTGTATTTGATTACTACAGTTAGAAAGGCATTTACTTAGACTAGTCTAATGGCTGCTACAATCTAAGGAGGTATTTGATAATGGATGAATAATTAGATAGAGTAGCATTGTACCTCATCTTGCTTAGCTGCGCTACTCACTGAAAGAACCTAAATGAATGACAGAAAATCTGATCTGAAAAGTAAATCCTTTATCCAACAGCTATAGTGTGTAAACAAAAAATTAAAGGTGTAAGCACAGAAAATATTGTTTTACCTTGGAAAGGGATATGCGGAAACATTAGGTTATGGTGACCTGTTCATATACGGTTTAGCTTTCGAAGAATGTGAAGTATGTGCATCTTGTCCTCTAGGAAGGTGCGTTATTATAGTTATATCCAGAGATAGTGAAATTCAGAGAGTTTCATCTATTTTTCTTAGAAAATTCGTTTCATCTGTGTTCTTTTAGAAGCTGTTGTGTCCTTTAAATACAATTGCTACCCAAATCTTGGCAAAGCTTTCCCAAATGTTTAGTTTGGTCTTGTCCGAAAATATGTTGTTTTCAATCCTACTAAAAGTCTTACTGTTTTGTCAAACACTATAAAAAGCATAGCTATTGACAGCAGTTGTAATATTTTCTTTACACACTACTAGATAACAAGAAAAGGTTTTTCTTAATTCAAAACTACTATTATGGTGAATCAGTTCTATTCCCTTTAAAACTATGCAAGTACTGTTTTTCTTTTGTTACTGTAGTAGCAGGTTTAAGTATGAGACATCTCTTTGTGTTGTCTTCGTTCTTAAGGACATCAAAATGCATGTTATCTTAGGAATGAAGAGAACAATATGCACTTTTATTTGAATATGTCAGTGCACAATGATAAATAAAGACATTTTATCTAGTAAATATTAAATTGCTTCTTCCACACTGAGAATTTAATATCAAAATACTTTATAAAGTCTAATATATCTTATAATACTTCATTAATTGCTTGCTTCTTAGAAGGAAACAAACCAGTGCATAAAAATACATATAGAAAAATCAAAAGCTCTGACTGATCTGTAAATTTCAAATATTGTTTCATTTTGTTACTTAAAAGTTATTATTGACAACATGGAGTTGTCAGAAAAAAAAATGTGGAAATCTTGTTGACACTTCACAAAATGCAAAAGCATTGCTTAGGATGAGCATTCATATTTTATTCCAATCAGGAAATACTGTTCCATCATTATCCTGAAAACTAGCCTAAAGATAGCCTAACTTTCAGCGTCAAAGTTACAGCTCATGGCTATTCATATACTGAGCCTTGTGCATCACCATTCATTCAAATTAACTATTTGATTTCTCCTATTATTGTTTCATGAGCAACATCAAATATCTATTTGTATCAAGGACACATCTGTGTCCTCATTAATAACATTTATCACTAGTCAATCAATCGGTTACAACTCTCTCAGACATCAGTTAAATTTAAAACAGTTTTCTATTTTTAGTTGTGTCAGTATAAAATCAGGTGAAGGGTCCAGAACCTTCATGATACAAGGCTAGCAGCCCTCATGTAATTTCATGACAAAATTCTACTCCACAGCTATCTCTTTCCAAGTCAGCTCAGGTCAACATAAAGTAGCAATGTCCTGCAATAAGAATTATGTCTTCATATAATTCAATATCTAATTCCCTACAAGTGTATAAAAGTTTACAGAAATGATTTATGAGTGTAAAGTATACACATGAGGAACAGTCATTATCAGTTTCTAATATGAAAGGAGTCTGTGGATAGTTAGGTAAAGCAAAAAATTATGAGTGAACCATGAATACAATAACCTCTATTCTTAGCTACTCACAACCATTATTTTAATTTTAGATGAAAAAGCATTAGATCCAATATCTCTGTTATGAGGATGTATTCATCTTGCATACTCCTGGATGTTGAGAAAATTTTCACATGAAAAATTTCTGACTCCCACAGAAATTAAAGCTTTTCATTTCAAAACTCTTGATTAGTAAAGAGGTATTTTTTCCATTTGTTGTTTAACAGAGATCTAAATGGAAAAAAAGCTATTGTTGATTAAACAAACATCACAGTTTCAATTTAAGACCTATATATCCCAGATATGACAGGAAGCAACTTTTTGACTGCATTAACATGTGTACTCTTTTCTGTTACATTTTCAAAAGCCTCGGAAAAATGGCTGTCAGGGTGTAAGACTCTAATTTTGTGGTAAAAATTATCTTACAACTGCTCTTGTACCATTTTAGTCATCTGTGAAAATGAAACAATATAAAACGATAAAAAAGTGAGCAATAATGTCTTTCCTTTTGTAGACTAAGATCCAAGGATCAATAATTAAGTTTAAAATATATGAAGAAGGTAGGTAATTTTGAACGTATATCGGGAGAGCTTTCCAGAGAGAAGTTTTTCTTTGATATTCACATATGAAATAATACAGAATGAAAAAGAAAAAAAAACCAAACCATAAATAACTGTATGTATAGACTTGCTTACAGATCTTTTCATAGAGGATATCTTAACTATATTTGTATTGTACTGTATTCCATCAGCAGCAGGTAATGGTAAGGGGAAAACATTTGCTTTGTTTAAGCTATAAGCATAAACTATACCAGCTGGTGCAGTCTATTGGGAACTGATATGTGGGTCAACACAGTGCATCATCAGCACTTCTTCAGCAAATCCACCTGCCTGAGTAAACAGACAATATGGGATCCCAGTGTAACAAATTACATTATTAAAGAGACAACTTTCTAAATCTGTGGCCTACTTAGCTTTTTATTCCAATAAAAGTATTTTTTTTTTTTTGTAACTAGGTCCAGTAAGCTCATAGGTTATTTAATGATAGTATAAAGGCAAAATTTAACTTTGCTAATATGGCTATAGTGCAACATAAAATATACCAACAGAGTATGAATCTTATTTACCTACATACTACTTTTACTGAGAGTATTTTAACCTCCTAAATATAGTCTGGAACAGATGATAAAAGCTTAATTCAAAGTTCTTTTACATAATAAGCTTTCTAGTAACCTTCACTATATCTGGAGTTTATCTTACTGTACAGATACAAACACTTAAAATGTGACACATATTAACATGCTGTAAATAACTGCACATTACTTTTACTACTCTGTCTTGGAAAAAGCTTAATTCCAGGGGAATCAATTCTTCTTCATCTTAAAGGACAAGTCTATCAAAAAAAGAGGAACATAGCAAAATAAAAATAAAACCAAAACACACATAGTCATGATATTTGGAAGCAGATGGGATAAGATAAATACAGCACGAGCATGAATGAAAACTAAAAGACTATGAAAATCAGAAAGTCAAAACTTGTCTCTTTGGAATAAGCTGCTGCGGCTTGGCCTTCAATGAGAACTCTTGATGTTTAGAAGTATAGTTCAAGATCTATGTCTTGAGAATTAATCAGCATATTCATATTTTGAAAAGGTTATAAAAGGCATAATTTTAGCTGAAAATCAGTTTCTTAAAAAAAAAGTCACTGCTTCTTTCTGGGAAATGAACTCTTTCATATTGAAAGTAAATGCATTTTAAGCGTTGATGAACAATCTAGAAACTATTGAAAATATTCCAGCAGTATTGCTGTTATATCTCTCATATAATTTCTTTTTGCATCTGAAATTGCAGTCTAAAATCTATGTTAATTGTAAATATTCAACAGAAAATGTAACAAAAAATGTTCGTATGTTATACTGTGCTATGCTATGCTATATAATTTTAGCTAAGTGACAAATATTAACTGACAGTTTTCTGGAGGCAATTTAAAAGTGTAGCCTCGTAGATCTTCCCGTTTGTCTTATATACATGGAGTTGACTTTATGCTTCCTTTTCTGAAGAGTTATAGAGAAGTATTTTCTTACATTATGCTCAAACACAAATTATTTATCACTGAATTCATTATATGCTAATATTGCTGGGCTTTTAAATCCAAAATATCAGCAAGTAAACACTTTTTAAAACTGACAGAGAAATTGAAACAAAGATTGAATTTAAGTGTGTTTTTCATTACTGAGAAATGGACATCCACATATCAGAAATGAGCGTTAGAAAACTGCACAAAAAAGATATCTTTTAGAAGCTGTGATGATAAAGCAAAACAGTATTTAATGACAGTTTTGCCTGATGGTTGCAAATCCTGATGCTGACAGGGTTAGATGGTATTTCTACTACACCTTCAGAGAAATGGAATAGTAGGAATGGGGAAGACATTTAAAAACACAGGCTCTACGATCAGCTGGATTTTAAGTACTGTAAGACTGTGATTAGATCGCCCAGGATTCTGTCATGTAGGTTCAACTAGCAAAATTCTTTCAACCTTTCTTCATACATCAAGTTCTCTAACCTTCCAGACATCTCAGCTGCAATTCAAAAAGTCCTGTCATGTTTTTCAGCTTCTTTCTTCAACTATGAGAACTAAAACCCAATACAGTATCAAATGTAGCTTAGCAAGGGTAGAGTGGGGGTAAGTACACTTTATTCAATTCTTTTTTTGGACAAGAATTTTAAATCTGAAAAGCTGTTATGCCATAGTGTATCACTGTCCTCCTTCATCAGTCTCATATGCACTGTTCTGCAACTATTCTCATGTAGGCCATGGACTACTATTACTCTCAGACAGATTCCATGAGTAATTCCTCATTATTAATTTAATTTCCAATAAAAGTTGATTAATACGGCCTTTAAGCCCTGCCTAACATTTTCTGAGAGAACACTTGATATAAACAGTGGACTACTGTTTATATAATAGAAATAGAGAATAATTTAGAACATAAAATGTATATGAATGTGATTTCTCAAAGTCTGGGCTTGTAAGTATTGTAGAATCACTAGGTTTTACCTGTCTGTCAGTGTACATATTTTTACCAAAGCATGAATTCAGTAATTTCAAGTAATACAGATCAAGTAATAACACCTTCATTGAATAAAAATCTGTGAGACATGACAACATTAATTCAAATCTTGATTATGTAATCCATACTCTGCCAGAAATCCTCTGCCAAGATACACGTTAAGTAATTAAAAGAGAGCCTTAAAAGAAGGAAAACTGGATTTTAGGAATTCTGCCTTAAATACAAAGTTAGATTTGCAGTACTTGGCTACAAGCATGATACATTTGCAGATAGGTAAACCAATACAAGAAAAAAACCAGTCTTGAAGTCTTGGAATTACATGATGGTCGCATTGTGTCAATAAAACTATTAAAAATTCACATTTATTATTAGTAGGAACAAAATGGAAATCCAGTAAATTTAACAAAATACCAAGCACAAATTATTATGGAACTTTTTCAATGAGATAGAAAGATAGCTGCTAAAAATAGATTTTAGTTTGGAAATAGAAATATATGAAAAAATGAGTTAATGTGGAAAAAAGCATAAGTTTACTGCTCTATAGATAAAATCAGTGAGAAAAATAAGACTGACAAAGTCAAATGAAAATATCTTTTATTAAAATCTAGTATTTTTCTGAAGATTTAGTAAGCGTATGACTTTGTATATAAAGGATATTAGAAAAAGGTAAGAGCTAGATTATTTGGAAATTAGAAAAAGCAAGGAAATAGCTTCTGTGTGGAATGAATCTGTTCTGATGGAGAACAGAAGTAAATGTGTTTGACTTTCTTCATCTACAGTATATAGAAGAAAATGAAGTTTTGATGTATTTTGGCCTATTTGTTACTAAAATCATCCCTTTCCTCTATTCTGACATCCACTCTCCAAAGTAGCACTAGAAATGTTTAATAGGCATGAAAAATTTAAAAAAAAAATATACATATACACATTTGACAGGAAAGTGTAAGGCATAATGAAAGAAAGAAATCAAAAAGTTATGAAGAAGATGTAAAGGGTATGTGTTATGCAAATATAGATAGTATATTTTTCACTGCTATTCTGAAGTTATTCTTCAAATAATTAACTTGTGCCTAAAAGAAAATTAGGGTTTGGGGTTTTTTGTGCCTTTCTCTTAAAATCATTCCACCTTCAAGTTCATACTTTTTTAGGTGGTTTTTTTTTCCCCTTGAGTGTGCCCCTTCCCAGTTTTTACAAAATCTCATGGTAGGCTGAAGGAAGACAGCTCTGTCAGGTGTGAATTTTCTTCTGAAATATAGAGATAGTAACATGTTGTCAGCACAACTTCTGATCTTCAGCTGTTCTGTGTATAATACTGCTGCTGTTCTGTTCTCAAGGAAGCACGGCAAACAGGTCAGAGTATTACCCTGTTTCTACTGAAGTAATTTGAATTAGCAGAGTGGAATTCTGTCACTCCATCCAGATGACAAATAAGAATTTGCAGTCCTTTACTAACTCAATGTTTTCACTAGAATAAAAGCAGTCCAAACATCTTATGCTAGTATCTTATGGCAAAGGTTCATACTTAAAGGCCTGCCAGATCTCAAAGTCTAATTCATCCGTTGAACCCTAGTGGTCCAGATATTCTTACATTTAACAGTTATAGGACACTAACTCTACATTTCCTTTTATCTATCTCCCTATAGGAAAGGGAATAAAAGAACAAAGTGCATCACAAAATCCTCCAACCCTGGAGTGATTTACAGCCTAAATCAGTAATACACATTTTACGATCGTTCACTTTGTTGCGGTGTTTTATCCATGCTGTCTACGCAAATATATATTGAATTCAATTGAGGAAGCTCCCTTGACATTTTGATTTAAATTTAATTGTAGTTATAATGAACACCATAATCTACCTAGGTTTGCAGAGTTGGCTTGGTCTTGATATTTTCTCAAGGTGAAATATATTATTTTTTTTCAAATATACTATGAGACACAAAGGATTTCTTTGGGAGTACTATGCAATAAGCATATCACTTGAATAATTTATCCTATTTCCATTGTTTTATTTTATGACAATTCCCCATAAGAAGCTTTTCATTATTCAAGAAAAAAAACAACAAAATGAATAAACAGGGAAACAAATACCCCCTAAAATGGGTGGGTTTACTCTTTTTAAAAAACTATCTTTGTTAAACCCGCTCCTAATTGAACTGCTGTAATTTAAAAATCAGAGCTCTAAAAACAGTATCATGATTTTATTATGCAATAATAATCCTTATATATTCTGTGAAATGAACAGAAGATCAGGATGATCAGGGAAAGGTAACTAAAACCTGAAAATGTAAATTCTGGACAACTAAACCCTAAGAAATTCTCATACATGATTTTCCAAGTTTTGGTTTCTTATTCAAATTAGTGAGCAACACACAGGACACTTGTGTTGTTCAATATCTATGTAAACTATAGTGTTCGTTCTTACCTTGAATATACCTGTTGGACAGAATATTTTCCTTGTTCAAACAGACTTACAAAGACTGTATAAACTTGCTTAAATACTGATATTGTAAGAATCTACTTCTTACTGATCTTCAATTTTCTACCTATGAAAAATGATCTTAGGTAGTATTTTTCAATAATAAATTGCTGTATATGTTCCAAAATACAAATTTGAGCAGAGTAAAGATGTATTCTTAAAAATAAATGTAAGAAACCATTTCCTTAAATATTCTCCTTAATTAGACATTTTGTTTCATTCTTTAATATATTATTTAATTATTTCATATCTAAGTCTATGATTCTTTTTCCATTCACAGAAAGATAATCTTCCTAATCATGATCGCTACAATGACAAAATTCAGTACACTCAGAACTTATCTACTGGTTTCTGTATTTTTGCATGTCTTTACTTACGATTAGACATAAAATACTGAAGTTCCCAAAATCCCTATCAAAATATGCACTTTTAAAAAAAACTTCTGAAGTAGCACGTAAGCTCTCCTGACTTCAGCATGTAAACTGACAGTGCAACTATTTTTTAAACTTGCATTTATGCCCTGAGCTTTGTTTGACATTATGTTTGGCCAATATCAGACTTATGGTATTCCTCACTATGCTATGTATGTATGAACAGACAGTACCGTTATGCTAGATCTTCTGTACATTCTTGTTTATGTGAAAAATTATCGTTTTTAACAAAAGAGGATTTAAACAATTTGCAAATGGCAGAAAATTAATGTCATATAGCATGTTTCTTTTTATTAGCATTTTAATTTAAAATG
Source organism: Clamator glandarius (assembly GCA_033459285.1). NCBI lineage: Eukaryota > Metazoa > Chordata > Aves > Cuculiformes > Cuculidae > Clamator > Clamator glandarius. The sequence goes on from JAUNZM010000022.1 coordinate 343,529, forward strand.
TTCAGTCATACAGGCAGCATTTACATGAGTAACTAGTTAATGTTCTTTTCCTTCTGGATTGTCTACACATATTCAGGTACTGGTCTAGAGCAAACCAGACCAAGAAATCAGTTTTGTAATCACATATTTTACTGGAACTCATTACTCTTTCAGGCAAATTGCCAAATTTTACTGTGGTGACAGACAATGAAAGTGACAATAAACTGAAGCTATTCAACAAGATTCTTGCAACATTCTGACAAACTGGATGTAAGCACAAGCCTTTACAAATGCAGACCAGAGGGGTTGGTTTGAGTTTTTTCCTTTTTGTTGTAGGCAAAGAGGGGGAAACATAAAGCAGGTATTAGCATATTATTCTTCTAAAAAATATGCACTAAATTTGTCCTCAGGCTTTTTATCTTCTACTCATGGACAGTTTGTACTCATTCAGATTAAATGACTAATTCCAAATGCTGTATATACAAAAGGTCTCCCTCTTACCTCTTTACAACTTTTATTCTCTGTCTGGATATTACCTTTATAGATGTTATATACGACTAGAAGGGTTAACTTAGGAATCATGAATTCATAGCATGAAAAAAAGTTATCTGGTCTTTCAGAAGGTTTCCCACTAGAATTCATAATATGTTAAGAAATTATTCCTATCCAATATTTAGATATAATATATTTGCATTTTTAAGATATTTATAACCCAGATTTTCTTCAAGATTATATAGTTACTTAAACTTCCAGTTTAATGAAAATATGTTTTTATGGATTTTTTCAAATACTAAATGGGAACCTGATAAGATTCAGCAATAGTATAGTATTATATATATTAAAAATATACTTCACGTGATTTCTATATTATGACACAAAACTAACAATTTTTAAGAGACACTTCTTCCCATGTTAAACTTATATTTAAGGAGAGCAGAAGAAAACACTGATTACTTCATCCAATAAATTTGTGTTTATAATTAATTTAGCCACATACATTTTTAATGCCTGAGGTATTAATTAAAACTGAATTAATCTAAATTTAAGAAAGTATACACAAATACTGAACAATTTCATACGTAAAAAAAAATTCCTGCAGAGTAATATTTTTTCCCCCATAAATATTTGAAATTTGACTCATCTCAATCCAAGGATATAACTCTGTGCAGGGAGATCTTTTAAGTACAAGAGTAAGCATGAGCCTATACTTTTAAACAGTGATCCATATGATCTGTTCTGAACACTTACCTTACAATGAGTGGACTCATACCTTGTGATCTTTTTTTCTCACTTACTATGTCAGTAATTTAATTGATTAGATGAAATACAATTACAGAGGAAATATATAGATGTTGAAATTAGTAATTTAATTTATTCACAGCAAATTTCAATGAATGAACATGAGATTACATGATTAAGAGCATAACTATCCAAGTTCATTCATTTGAGGCACCAGAATGGTTCCAACAATGTTAAATGTTAACTACTATTGTCACAAGGACTATGAAATCTTTCTGATTTGCAACTGAATGAAAAAGAAAAAGGAAAACCAAAACAAACCGAAAAACCTCTATCCAACCAACCAAAACACAGATTATGTTTCCTGTAGAATGTAACCCCTGATTTTTTTAAAATTAGCTGTACAGTGTGTATCATTTTCAAGACTGTTACTACCATAGCTGACTCAAAAGATCTTTTTTCACCATCTTGCACAAATGCGTCATGCTTTTAGACCTATGGAAAACAGATGCTAAAAAAAGCTCCCAAGGCAAGGTTGACTTTTGCTCACACAATGGCTACATGACAGCTGCTATCTGCTCTCTCTGGGTGTTGATGTTGCAAAAGTACCAGTGCTAAAGAAATCATTTATATCTTTTCAGTTTTGACTTATTGTGGCACTTCCTGGCTTTCAAGCTTGTTTTATCTTCTCTTGAGCAGAAGTTATCAGGCTTTGATAACACGTGACTCATAGGAAAGGCAATAGGGGATAGTATTTTAATGAGAAAAATGTCCTGTCTTGAGTCTTACATGTTCCTGCTTAGCAGCTTCCTATGAATGTCACCTCCATATTAATTAAAGCAGAGTGCTCACCTCAGTTTAAACTTCTGCTTCTTTTAAAGAAAATGAAAGAGAGGAAGTGAATGTTAGAACAGTTTTAAGTTATTCAGAACAAAACTACAGAAACTTGCTCTAGACCTGGCAGGGCTATATTAGCTAACGACAAGAGTGAGAAAAATGTAAAAGAACAGATTAGCAAATCCCTTGTTGCAGAATTCTTCATCCAAATTAAGATAAGTTCTCAGGCAGTTTTTTTCAAGGAGAAGTCAAGGATGGAGAGAGAGAAATAGAATCTAGATATAGGTAACAAGTGCATTCAAGCAAGACAGTTTCTGGGGTTTAGGGGATTTTTAGCTTTATGCTTATGGAAGCTTTGTGGCAGCTGATTTGCCTCTGCAGATATTTAGAAGTCACAAGAAATCAAATGATTTCCAACAAGAGAGCATAAAGAGCTTTCACAGAAGAAGGAATTGAAAGGTGGAAGAAACATGTTTGTGAACATGACGGGTTCAGGAGTCTGCAGGGAAATTAGATTGAAATCACAAATACCATTGATGTAATTCCAGTACCTGAACAAAATACTCTGAGAGATGCCAAATGCATTAGAAACAGGTATAGCATCTTTGTTGAGATTTTATCTTCCCTAGTTAAAACGAGCTACTGAAAAGACATGGAAACTTTAAAGAAGGCTTTCAGAAATAAAGTGCCAAACTGACGGCTTGATGTCCTCTTCAGAAAGGAGATGGAGTTTGTTAGGAAAGTGTTTCTCTGTGACCTTTCCAACTTTCAGCTCTGCAGACATCAGCCCATAAAAAACCACAGTGCTATTTTTGCATGTGTGAGAAGTGAGAACATAAGATTTCTGCTTTCTTGAAAACTCTTTGCTTCTTTATTTAACTGAAAAGTATCAATCTTTCTCTCAGTACTTTTAAATGAAAAAAAAATTACTTTAGAGAGGTAATCCTGGGATGCTAATCATGAAGGTTTTTCTAAATGTAGTTCTCCTTAGTATTAGCAGCAAATTGCCTCATAAAAATGAGTATTTCTAGACATGCAAGAACTGCAAGTGTAAATCCCCTTCTGTCAGATATTACATATAAAAATGGTCATCTTTTTTTTTCTACAGGAATTATACTCCTACAGCAATCATGGAAATTGCAATTATTGCCTTTCCACACTAGGAATAATATTCTCTGCACCTTTTGATGAACCTTAAGTGAATCCTTAACATTTTCCCACAGCTTTTTTTAAGCTGACTGTTGTTATTGAACAGCATTCTTTTCTCTTTTTTTTTTACTCCCAAGAAAGGAGTTTTTAAAGTTCACATAGTGAAAACCTCTGATCCTTAAATTCTCAGTTGAAGTGATTTTCAATTGCTTCCCCCAGTGTATATTATCTAATCACTAAGTGTTATTAAAAAAAACATTCTTTTTTAATCAAAGAAAGAATGTTTTGGGGATACCACAACAAATTTAATATTATTTTACACTGTCTGCTGCCACCTATTCACAATGAAGTATAGATACTCCTATTAGTTTTACCTGCCAAACAACAAAAACCTTTTCTATAATGAAGGGCTCCTTGGCCTTCAGCCTAGATTCCTTTATGAAATTTCCAGAATTCAGAAACTTTTTTGATTATGCCTTAGTCTTCTGAAATCAATAACAGTCCTTGTCCTCAGTAAGAAAAATATTTTATATCCTGCTTTGTCCTTTTTTATGAAGTGTAATTAAGGCCATCATTAGTTTTGTAAGTATTACTTAGTCTATCACTAATATTAAAATTCTTATCATATACTTACTAGTAGAATATTAATACACTACATATGCAGAATTCTTGGGCAACACATTTTGAATGTTATTGTTAAGCTGTTTGATCAGTTTAATCTGACTCACATTATATAAATTTTCTTCTTCCCATCCCCAAAAGCGTATGGCAATAGTCATAGAAATTTTAATTTTATTCATGGATATGGTTCTCACTAGTGGCAACGAACCCAAATATGTTTCAGGGAGCACAAAGATAAAAATATGTACTTAACAAAGACAAAAAATATTACCAGAAGAACAACCTGATCTCTAAGAAAATCACAAATGGAAGATGAAACTCAGCAGTGTGGAACAGACTAATACATAGACTAGATCTGGATACATTAGTTAGGACAGGTCAAAACTATGATCCAGATAATCCAAGATATGTTCCAAAATGATGATGTGGGTAGGAAGTGTGTTAAACCCAAAGAGTGTTAAAAGAAGACTATAGGAAGATCATATTCTGAGGTTTTGTCAAATCTGGGCAGCAGACATTAGTGGCTCAACACTTTTAGACCAAGTCAGGTCAAAGACTGAGTGAGCCCAGGCAAAAAATAAACATAATAAAAAAAAGAAAAAGCAAAAGGAAAATCAGGAAAGCTGTGCTGGAGTGGGAATTGAAGAGAATGCACATGGGGAGAAAACCAGGAACTAGTCCTACTACACTTATCAAGCCAGATAGCCAAAAACAAGTGATAAGATCTTCAAATGTCTCTCTAGGATTGAAAATGGTTCCTCTAGAATGAAAAATATGTTGTTCATAAGCCAGTTCTAAAAGAATGAGGCTTATTCTACCCTTAGTCCTCCAACGTTTTGGTCAAGCTGAGAAATGAGAATGGGAGGAGATTAAGAAAGAAATTGTTAGACATTTGATTTAATCAGCTGGATTAATGGTCACAATCTTATGCAGAAACTAAGGGCATTACTATTTTACTTCTCCCAGAGACTGATAATGATTACTTCAAGTAATCATTTCTTCAGTTCAAAGTTACTTCAGTTCAAAGTTAACATTAGAAATGAGAATAGGTATGTCCAAAGTTATCAAGGAATCTGAGAAAAAGTGACAGTTATTATAAACAACTGTGTAAATGAAACTATCAAAAACCTCATTGAACTCGCAACAGACAGAGGTATATTTATTTGAAATTACTTATAATTTCTTTAGTCCGTTTTAGAAATCTTTCTATCAGTGGCAGTACATTCAGTTTTGCAGTCAGAAGTCCTTTTTACATTTCAGAATAAAAAAACATATTCACTTGCTCTTTTTCTCCTGCTGAGCATAACTCACCTGGAATTATACTGAGAGGAATGAAATCATATCAGAACCTGTTATCACTTTCTTGAGTTTCATCTCCTTCACTTAAAGTAGGAAGAAAATAAATCCTTTTCAAAGTCGTAAGTAGCTGCATGACTGAACATATTTTTAATTTTGAGGAATTTGTAAAGAAATTAGATTTACAACTGAAAAATGCATACGTGCATTCCTGAAATTACAGCATATTTTTTACACTATTGCAGAGAAAGAAGAAAAGTGAAAATGTGGTTTCCTAAGCAAGAAGAATACGAGTGTCAAAATTTTAAAGTCTTTATATGCCTTAACTTAGCATAGCACTATTGAAGTCAAGCACACTTGAAATCACCAGCTTATATATCTCCATAGATCGGAGGATATGAACTTTGCCAAAAAAAGAAAAAAAAAAGAAAAGATCTCCCAGACCCTGTTTTCTTAATTGTTTTCTATCTCTTCACTGAATAGACAGTGTCAGAGGTAATCTTCAGAAAAAAACAATGAGGATTTTATGTATGCAGACAGTCTGATTTTTTATGGAAAATCTGTGGAAAATTGTTTCTCCATTACTAAGACTAATTAACCTCATATGTACGAAGACAGGAAAAAAGATGCCCACAACCATCCACTTAGAAATCTAGTAATATTTTTCAGCTATTAGCCTTTTTACTTACTACTTCATGTAATTTTTTCCTTTTTCCTTTGAAATATCCCCAATATACAATTCATTTAGGAATAAGAAGGAAATAGAAATGAAGCAAAATATCATGATAATCTTTAAGAAATTCCAAATAAACATAAAATCGTCTGCTTATTTTTAGTCAGAAAGTGATTTAAGGTCCATTTCATATTGTCAAGTGGAAGTTACTTTTTCTGACAGACGATGAATCAGAAATTAAACCACAGGTTTAGATTTGATCTCAAATAGACTTTCTCTCATTGATAGTTCTATCATGAAAGTAATTAACTTAAAAGCAATGAGAGCTATTCTTGTGTGCAGGTCTAGACGTTCACTGACATTACAGCTGGTAGAAAGTAAAACAAAGACAAACTCAACAAGATGTTTGTAATAATTACTTCCTTTCCCTCTTCCCTGCACTGCCTCTAACAGAAATTAGTATTTTTTTATTTGATTAACAGTATTTAGCTTGTTCAAAGACCATTCTGATTCTTAGATGGCAGATGCTACACAGTCTGATTACAAAGTAAGTTTACCAGCACTTCCTTTCAAAAATATGTGTTTAGATACACAAAATACGAAGTTGAGATAAAAAATATAACAGTTCTGAAAACCTGCCTGTTCTTTTTGACTCAATAAATCTAGACACCATAGTTTCTCACTTTAGCAACAGAAAACATGGACACAATTTCCTAAATGCTATAATGCTGGAGGGATGAGTAGAGGAGTTATTACAATGGACATTGCTGTGACTCCATCTCTAACTTTTCTGAAGAGTGAGAGGATAATTTATTCATTACATCTAGAGGAATCCCTTTATAAAGACCTTCAGCCCACAATAAATATCTCTTACTCTCAGGGGGTTTGGGAGTCGGTCTGGCAGTATGTGCATGTACAGCATTACCACCAGAGTACCTACTCTGAGTATGTCTTGTAATTGGACTATATATAGTTTTAAGGATCCCATCAACCTTCTCATAAGGGGTGTGGTCTATCAGGATCAGCTACATATTGCATGATGCTAGTTGTTGGGGCAGGAGCAGAGAGTCATGAATTAACTGGAGGCAAGCAGCATTTTGTACTTTCTAGTATGTGACCTGATATAAGATTTCTAAGAGCACAAGGGTTAATCTGCTTCATGGGGTCTAATCTGCCCACTCAATAGGCAATCTTCTTGAATGCGTCCAGAAAACTTCTTTTTCTGACTTTTCAGCCTAACAATATTCGTCAAGATAATGGGCTATTGGTGTGCAGAGAGGCCACTGATAATACTCATTCCTGTATAAATTAAGGTCATCTGTCAGAGGCTAATTTGTGCTACTCAAATGCTTTGCCATAAATAATTTGTTTTGTGGCTGTTAAAGCTATAGGGAAGAGGTAGCATCCTTCAGTTGTGCTTGCTGGCAGGAAAGGTATGCTACACTGCTGCCTGTTGGGGAAATGAGAGAAAAACATGGATCCCCTGTAAGACATACAAAACATTCTTAGTAGGAGCATTGTGTAAGTCCACTGGTAGTCCTTCCCCCTACAACCTCAAGCTATAAATAACGTATGTAAGAAAGGGTTAGGTATCATCCCGTCCCCTGCCATCCTAGGAAAAGAGGAGCACTGTAGTCCAAGTGATGTCCTTGCATTTTGTTTCTCTACCCTTTTCCCCTTTCTCTCTTTCTTCCTTTTCCCTTACTATAGATTTATCAAACTAATACCTATCTTATTCCTAAGACTGCCTGTGAAAATAAATTCCTTTTCAGATCAAGACTTTGGCATTGTTTTGCCTTCATGTAGCCCAGTGGGTACCTAACCCATAAATTTTACAAGGAAACCATGGTCTTACCCCAGCAACCCTTTGAACTGTCAAGGCTGAGTCACAACACCATCCCAGAGTTGGTGGCCTGGAGGGTTGAACCTGCTGGGTGGGGCTGACAAGACAGGAGATGCAGCCTGGCCAACAAAGTATTCCATGCCATATACATAATGCTCAGTATAAAAGCTTAGAGATCATGAGAGCTAACCTGTTTTCTTTGATGGCTGACATTCAAGGAGGATCTTGCATGACTGTCTGCCCCTGAACCCATCCATGTGTTCCTGAATCCACTTCCTCAGCCCAGCTGCTGCTTTTTCTGACCCTAATCTGGGACCTGCTCTGCAACATCATTGGTGATTTATGACCATTGGGGGAGTCTGAATTACTTTTTATATACTTGTATACATATTAATAGTCTCTCAATAATATTCTTATCTCCTTTTATTATTGTTGTTTCATCAAGGATGTTTTAGTATCAGTTTCCAACCCACAAAACTTTCTCTTTCATTTCCCTATACCCTCTACAGTGTGGGGAGGAGCTGGGGGCTAAAAGCTGCCTGGTTTTAGCTAGCGAACTGGCTGGGAGGATTGCTAAACTGGGAAAGTCAGAGACCAAGATTCTTGGTCACAATTTTATTTTATATTTATACTGTCTTTGGCTATGACTGTGGTTCCTTGGAAGCTAGCTTTGGTTTGTAGGAGAAAAGGGACCAAAGAGAGAGAGAGAAAGAGAGAGAGAGAAAGAGAGACTGAAAGATTGAGAGAGATCACCACCCTTACTTACAGTGGCAATCCTCTGAGTTGTCTGTTGTCAAGGTCCTCAGCTGATGGATGTGCACAACTAGTCATCTGGGAAGGCACCTTGCATTCAGCACTGTTCCATGTCCCTTCCTCCTCATTAACATCTGAAGAAAGAGGAAGCATGGTTGGGGTGTGGCTTCTTTCTGTGCATGTTGGACAAGGCTCCTTGAGGGTCCATGAGGGTCTTTTGCACTGAGTCCTCAAAAGTGTTAGGCATGGAGTTCACTTATCAGCCAAGTGCAACTTCTCTCTTCTGACTGGCTGGATTTCAGGAACTCATCTCTTAGAATTTAGTCTAATCTTTGTTACACTCTGTCCCTGTTGCTGTTCCCATCATCACAGCAACGAAACTGTGGATTAACAACCTAAATGCAGAACACCTTATTCAGAAAAATGTTGGAGACTTTCTCATCAGAATAGTGTCCCACATCGTTCAGAGTGACCATCTATAGTGTTTTACTCTCCCTTGAGGTAGGTCCGTAAAGAGGGACCAGGGCTGAATTATATAATCAGAATGGTTAATCAGTGATTTCCTAATTGTTCAGTGTTTCAGTTACTATGTGTTGTGTGTTTTATAGTCCATTATCGATCTGTTTCAAACTCTGTATACAAAGTAAAGATATTAGACTATGAGCCCTCATATAAAGAGCCCTGAAATGAAAAGGTATCTAAATTTTAGCAAAAGGCATATTACAATCTTGGTTTGTGTGGCTACTTACTTTTATTTCAAGAGGGATATAAACTAGAATTATTTACTTTTTTTATAAACTCAGTGTGTAATGGGATTGGCATATAACATGTAGTACCTGGTTATACTGTCATTTTGTTCCTTTAAAATTTTTTATTAACTGGCCTTGGCAGTTTGAAAAATCTCATGCCTCAAACGATTCAAATTACTATAAACTGTTTATACCATTAGACAAAAAATTTCAACTGCTCTGCCTCCATCAGAAAATCTAAAGTCTACTTAGAAAGAAGTGAGGATACATCCCTAAAGCAGTGTCAGCAGATGGTTTTAATCAAGCAATAACATTTTAAAGGTAAAGAATCCTGATTTATTAATTCAAAAGGATTGCAGAAAAGTTCTGACAGATGTAATAGTTTATCAGTTCCTGTTAACAAACCTGCTTGAAAAAAGTCTTAATTGCTTTCATCGTCAATGGACATTGCTGAGGCTTTTGCCATGATGTTTCACTGTTCATAAGACTATAATCAAATCTCACAAAACATTAAAGAAACCTAGAAAGGTCATTGTAAAATGAGGAAATATATAGTGTGAGCAGGAATAAATCTTGATGAAGAATTTAACTTGATGGCATCTAATAATTTCACCAGGCTTCCAACTCCTTAAAAATCATCACCTGAAACTGAAAGTTTTCAATTGCTTCTCTCTTTAATAAATAATCCTTGACATCAAGGAAAATCACGTCTGTTTTTCTTTTTTTTCTAGTTAATGAAACTAGGGGAAAAAAAAGTTGTCCAAAATAAACATTTAAAATAGGCTCAGCTGTGCTTGGAATATCTGGTTGGCACCTGAGTTCAATGGCCAGACCCCAATTCCCTTTCTTCAACAGTTTATTTCAGATCTGGGTAACAGAAAAATAGGCCTATGCAAATGGCATTTAGAGAAAAAGTATTTTTAAAAAATTAAAAATTGTAGTCACTTTCATTTTCAAGTGCTTCAATTTAATTTTTACTGCCCACATCTAAGTTAAATTTATATCACAGAATCACAGAATGACCAGGTTGGAAGAGACCCACTGGATCGTCAACTCCAACCATTCCCACCAATCCCTAAGTCATGCTCCTAAGCACCTCATCCACCCTCACCTTAAACACCTCCAGGGACGGTGACTCAACCACCTCCCTGGGCAGACCGTTCCAATGCCTAACCACCCTCTCTGTGATGAATTTCTTCCTAATCTCAAGCCTAAATCTCCCCTGACGGAGCTTGAGGCCATTCCCTCTCATCCTGTCCCCTGTCACTTGGGAGAAGAGGCCAGCTCCCTCCTCTCCACAACCTCCCTTCAGGTATTTGTAGAGAGTAATAAGGTCTCCCCTCAGCCTCCTCTTCTCCAGGCTGAATAACCCCAGCTCTCTCAGCTGCTCCTCATAAGATATGTTCTCCAGCCCCCTCACCAGCTTTGTTGCCCTTCTCTGGACTCGCTCCAGAGCCAGAACATCCTTCTTGTGGTGAGGGGCCCAGAACTGAACACAGTACTCGAGGTGCGGTCTCACCAGTGCCGAGTACAGAGGGAGAATAACCTCCCTGGACCTGCTGGTCACACCGTTCCTGACACAAGCCAGGATGCCATTGGGCTTCTTGGCCACCTGGGCACACTGCTGGCTCATGTTCAGTCAGTTGTCAACCAGCACCCCCAGGTCCTTCTCCTCCTGGCAGCTTTCCAGCCAGGTTTCTCCTAGTCTGTACCTCTGCTTAAGGTTGTTGTGCCCCAAGTGCAGGACTCGGCATTTGGCCTTGTTAAACCTCATGCCGTCGGACTCTGCCCAGCAGTCCAGCCTGTTCAGATCCCTCTGCAGAGCCTCCCGACCCTCCAGCAGATCAACACTGCCTCCCAGCTTGGTGTCATCTGCAAATTTGCTAAGGGAGGACTCAATGCCTTCATCCAGGTCATTGATAAAGACATTAAACAGGACTGGACCCAGGACTGAGCCCTGGGGAACCCCACTTGTCACTGGCCTCCAGCTGGATTTAACTCCATTTACCACCACCCTCTGGGCCCGGTCATTCAACCAGTTTTTCACTCAGGAGAGTGTGCGCCCGTCCAGGCCAGAGGCCAACAGTTTCCGAAGCAGAATGCTGTGAGAAACTGTGTCAAAGGCTTTACTGAAGTCCAGGAAGATACATCCACAGCCTTTCCCTCGTCCAAGAGTTTAGTCACTTGGTCATAGAAGGTGATGAGATTACTCTGGCAAGACCTGCCTTTTATGAACCCGTGTTGACTGGGCCTGATCACCCGGTTCTCTTGCAAGTGCTTCATGATCGCACTCAAGATCACCCGCTCCATGACTTTCCCCGGTACCGAGGTCAGGCTGACAGGCCTGTAGTTCCCCGGATCCTCCCTGTGCCCCTTCTTGTAAATGGGCACAACATCAGCCAGCCTCCAGTCCAGTGGAAATATGTTACAAGGAGAAACTAAGATTTTAATTTTCCCTCTAAATGATGTGACACAATTTTATTTTTCTGGATATTTACTGCTATTTTACTTGTTTTGCTTTAGAATCTTGTTCATAATGACCATTCACTTGTTATTCTGCTGATACTTGTTCATTTCTTTGGCTTGTTTTCATGCTTATTTGTTTGTTTGTTTCTCTGATTAATGTTCACTTTTAAAGTTTCATTTGCATTTTATGTAGTGTTATTTCTCACTTAATTTGTAATTTTTTGATCATTTCATGAAACTGATAATGAACAATGGAGCAAAGAGACACCATTTCAACACTGTAGAAAACAACTAAAAAACACACAGCTTTGGCATTTCTCCAGAGTTTATTTGCCTCTGCTCAGTATCCTGGTATAGACGGATCCTTTAGGATCTCTTATATTTTTGCTCACATTTTTTTTTTGTGCAAAAGAATTGATAATACTGGGAGAAGATACAGCAGCTACTGGAGCTTAACAATTCTCACTTTAACCTCTGATGGCATGTAATGGACTTTCAGTATGTTTCTCTTATGTCATTTTGTTCCTAAAACAAATCTGCTAGACAGATTAAATGTTTATTTGTTATATCAGCTCCTAGAGATGAAAAAAAAATTCTGTAGGTGTTGTGGTTTAGCCCCAACAGGCAGGCCAGCTGCACACAGCCACTCACTCACTCTTCTCTCCCCATTGTGGGACAGTTGAGAAAGTCAGAAGAGCAAAAGAGAAAACTCAGCAGTTGAGAGAGAGAGACAATGTAATAGGCAAGGCAGAAGCTGTGTATGCAAGCAAAGAAAAATAAGGAATTAATTTCCTACTTCCCATTGGCAGGAAGATGCTCATTTTCAAGAAAGCAGGGCTTCATCGTGTAGAAAAGTACTTGGGAACACCAATGCTGTCACCCCAAACTGTGCCCTTTTTCCTTCTTTCTCTGTTGTTTATTGCTGAATATGACATCAAAAGATAATGCTCAATTACTGTTGGCCAGTGTGAGAAATAGAGATTAATTCTGAAAAATGATCTTTCTGTCAAAGATTTTTGGTCAAAGACTTTTTTAAGGACTGAAGAACATTTGATAGCTAGCTTAATTAGTGCATATCTAAACAAAAGGTAAGTGTTTTTTGAGTTGCGGCTTTTCTTTCAGTTATGAAGAAGGGCTTGAGAGTCTGAAAGCTTGTCTGATTGTTCCATCATGACAGCAGATTTAATAAAAGATCTCAATCAACAAACCTATCATGCTTAAGTCATTAGGACAAATGTGAATGGACTAAGCATGCACTTCTGTATTTCTTTTCACTAAAACAAGGTATTGGTTTTTTACCTTGAATCCCGAGTGATTCCTAGATTCCTTTATTTGAAGAAAGAAATGTTTGTCTTGTTTCTGTCATTAAAAAATAATGACTAGCTAAAAGACTATAGAACAGTACTTGTAGAAGACAGTACAGCTACAAACCAGAACCCTATCTGCAAAAGTAATTTTCTCATTTTTTTTAAATCAAATAGAATGTAGAATGTAAGTTTTTATAAATCACAAAAAATCACTATCGTGTTTACCCAGAGTATCATTTATCATAAATTTGAAAACAAATGAAATCTCTAAGAACTTCTAAGTACCTTCCTCCTGCTGCATGTAAATAGAAAGACAATTTGCCTTGTTTGTTGCCTCTATGATTTCAGTACTGAAGTTCTATGATAACTAAGCATATAAATAAAAAATAAAAGTTATCCTAGGAGGATAAAGGAGATTCAAGCAGTCTGATAACATAAGCCACACAAGCCACTAGCCAAGAGACTTCAGATCACCTTCCTTATTCCAACAGACTGTTTCTGACCATAATTTACAAAATATGACTAGATGTACGGTGAATATTATTACTGATTTCCCACTGAGTCAAAAGCAAAGTATTATTGCTGATTTGTTTCCTTTCTTCTCCACTGTTTTTAAGTATTTACATCTTTTATTCTCTATTTTTTCACTTTTTTATCTCTTTGCTAAGATCTTTTAAAATTATCATAATCTGTCTCAAACTCTTCTATGTCTTTAAACAACATCTTTCTTCTGTTGTTGAAGCATGAAATAACAGTACTGAAACCACTACAGTTATTTTAGATGTAGGCTGATATAAACTTTATCAGTCTTGTTTTCCTTAAACCACCACCACAGTAAGAACCAGCTGTTTTATCAAAACATGTTGAATGGATAAAATTTATCATGAATAGAATTGGAATGAGCTCTTTCCCCCACAGAGGACATCAAACACACACTAATAAGGCAGTGTTAAGAAATGGTGCATCGCCGCTGCCTATACTAATCTGCTATCTACACAAGAAATAACTTTACTTTCTTCAGCTGACAATTAAGAACTTCTTATGAAAAGGTGGCATTTTTTCAGATTAAGTGTAACTTGAAAAATCGAACAGTAAAGAATCCTCTCATTTCTTAATGATTTGTATGTTGAAATGGATACAGCCAAATGTGTCAACCTAATTCTGTAATCCTTAAACTACTGAGACAACAGATGGTAGATTGTAGAACATGAATGGGAAAACATATTTGATTACATTATAAACCCATTCATGTTTGTAATTTTTTAAATTTAGTTATAAAGCCAAATATTTCTGGGCATGTCTTCCTGTATTTCTCATCTCCAAATACTGACACTGTTACACCTAAGTTTCAGAGATCTATGGCATAAAATATGGTCAATGAGCAGCTCTTTTAACAAAATCAGTACAGGACCCATTCCTGCTAATTGACCATAAAAATATTTTGAATTTATATTGTGTCTTTCTTTCTGTTTCTTTCTTTTTTTTTTAAGTCTTGTTCTCATTCCATGTTTTACCTAAGAGTACATTAATGACAACAAAAATTTGTACAACATACTTGAGTATTCCTAAACTCAAAAGGGAGGAAATGTTTCTGAAAACATATGGAAGAATGATTATGAGATCTCCCAATAAGACTTTAATTACTAGTCTTTTTTTTTCTTGTTTAGGTAGCATATACTCCTTAGAGATAGAGACAAAACTATTGTGAGGAAGAAAGATAAAAGGTATTTTAATCTATTTTTAGATTGTAATGATCTCAGAGTCGTATCTGAGATATATATCTGGGATGCATAATAATTACAATAGTTGTAATGGAGCTTTTTTCTAATAAGTGGGGGAAAATTATAAATTCATGTTTTGTGGAGACTCTAGTTAGCATTATTTACATGGCAAACATATTGATGAAAAGTTTGTATTTGAACTGTATAACTTGTATATTGTTAATGGCACAAGTTTTAAAACCAGGGTACTGAACAATATAGTCCATCTGCTCTGCTTTCTTTTCACATAATTTTAGCTCACTTTCATGTATTCATACAGCTATCTTCATCCTTTTCTTCTGTTGTTCAAAATTTATTCTACACTATGACTGAAAAGAACTACCTCAGTTGTGGGATGTTATTTAATGTTGGCAAAGACAGAATTGACAGCTTGGGTAAAAAGCAAATCACACAGAAGTTTGTGATAGAAATAAGTGTAAACAGATGGTCTGGAGTGAGCTGAAGTATTGTTGAATTTCTATTTTAGGATAATGGAAGCACTCTTGGTTAAGAATTATTTTAATGGAAAGAAGTGAAATACTAACTTTAAATAGTCTTCAGTATGCTGGATCTTGGGAGTTGAATAAGTTTTCATAAGTGTTACTTGAAATGTGTGACTAAGATCCTGCAGCTGCCCATGAGAGGCTGGATCCATCTGCATGAGCACTGCTAGTTTCTTTAGAATTATGGAGAAAAGTTACCATGCATTTGGAAGAGAACTGTAAGTCACCACATCTTCTCTGCTACCATCCTAAAACATGAAATTTAAATGTTGACACTAAGCATTCACTTGAACTTCCCAACCCTTTTGCATTCCTTGCAAATTCTACAAAATACATTTAACATAAACATTTGTACCATTCTTAAAAATTGCTTCAGTAAGACTGGATTTTACAGAACATGATAAATACCAAGCAAGTTTCTATTTAAGTTTATAATATTTAGTTGAAATTTTGTGTGATAGAATATTGCTGTGGTAATGGTCCAATTTTGTGTAATTTTGTAGAAAATTGTTTAGCATGCATGTATGGTCAATTCCACACAAATTATAATCAATTCAGCAACCCATTCTTTTGGGAGCTTGAGTGTACAGACTAATCTGAAACATAATAGCCTTTTATTTGCTATATTGGAATGTACTGAAGATTCATAGAATTAGTAGAATTTCTTTGTGTTTCCCCCCTGAACAAGAGACTTGTAAATAAAATCTAGGGAAGCAGGACACTAACTGGTGATATGTATACTGATCAAAATAATGCAACTGATCCTTAAATCTAAAGAGAAAGAAAAAATAAATATGTGATTATGCTTAGGCCAACAGCAAGTTTAATCACGATGTAGCTGCACAGATGAATAAAGATAAATTGCCTTAAATTACTTCTAGTTTACCTAGGCAGTTATTAGAATTCTTCAGTTCTAATGAAAATCAGTTCAAGAAAAATCATAAATGCTGTGTAGAACTATTTTAAATGCAAGAGCTTACCATAAACACTAAGTTCATCTCATATAATTTCTGATATAAAATTAATGTGTGATACGAAATTGCCGTTTTATTTTTTATCTTATTTCTAAAAAATACTTTCACAGGACTTCGCAAAGCTACGTGAAATTGTGCTTATCTGTTGCAGACCTCTGACCTGACTGAATAGCAAGAATATGGGGATAAACCATACATTTCTTAGTGATTTTGTACCTTGTATCTGTTTTGCCACGGAATGTAAACTACAGAGTGCAATCAGCATCAAATGCCCAAACTTTCAAAAACTGTATGAATTCAAGTTTCATTTAATTTATTAAACAAGAAAGGCAACAAATTATTAGTAGTGATTAACCACAAGTTAACAATAACAGCTTTATAGTTAACACATCTAATCATTACTACAAGAGAATCAGTATAGGTCATTAAGAAAGACAGCATCAATTGTCCTAATATCATCATCCAGATCTGCAGTTGCTGGAATTCCCAGTGTCAGTAAGGATTTTGGAGTGCCTTGTGCAGGCAGTTGAGAGGGGTCCTATGCAATCTGGTCACTTATAGGTGAGGAATCCAAAGTCACTGTGAAAGAGTCCAGCTCTTATATTGTTAAATAAACAACTTGCATAATTCAAAAAATGCAGAACTGAGATGCAGCATTCCTGTGTTGCTTTGTTTCTCTTTTCGTAGTGTTCATGCTTGTGCTGATTGGTAAGCCAAGGTGTTGATGGCCAGTCAGAATGGATATCACGTGCTGTCCATGAGCTCAGAGACTGTTGCTTACCTATGATGTTTCTTCTTAGGTCCTGTGTACATTGAAGAAGTTACAAATAAGGTGGTACAGCCCTTTTCTACTGATAATGTGACTATGATGTATTTTCTCATGCTCTGTCCACTACAGAAATAGCACAGCACAATTCTACTGATAAAAGCAATGCAAGAAGTTACAAATTAAACAATATGCATAGCAATGCAATATGAATCATCCTATGACAGTTCATATAGTACTGTGTTGTATTGCATAGTGTCGTATTTACCCTAAAAAATAGGGTCACCTATCTTTTGTGGCCTCCTGATCAGGCCCTGTCACTTTAGCACCCCACTACCTTTTAGAAGGATTCTTTCCTTCCTAATGTCATAATGGAAATTGTATTTTCACAGAAAGAGAGTTATGTATTTCATATTGTAAATATTATTCTAAATATGCACTGCTTATCCAAATTAAAGCAGTGTAGGAAGGCAAACTACAGTATCAATGGAGCTTCTATAAACTATCAATTCCCTTTCAAATCTGACACAAGAACAGGAATAGGAAAAGTAGCATATAAACGCTGTAGGAGTCTCAGAATCTATTGGCTTGAAAGGTGAAGTTATTTTGTTTATAATTATTGATACATTCCGGAAAAGAACATGTTTTGAATCAACTTAGTAAATATTAATACTAATATTAAAGAACAATCCAAGCAGAGTCTTCTACTTTTTCCACTACTGATATTATTGGACAGGAAGTGCTAATAGCAATGTCAGTACAAATGTGAAATGATATAATTATTTTAAAAAACAAAAAATCAAGCCCATGTAAAAGTAAATCGGTGAAGCTTATCATACTTACGTAGCTAGTGAAGTTATACACATGAAGACACACAGCCCAAAACAAAGGTAATATAACATAACATAACATAACATAACATAACATAACATAACATAACATAACATAACATAACATAACATAACATAACATAACATAACATAACATAACATAACATAACATAACATAACATAACATAACATAACATAACATAACATAACATAACATAACATAACATAACATAACATAACATAAATATATTTGTTGTAAATAGAATTTCATATAGAAATTAATTCATAAAACAATATCCATTACAATAATAGTCTTCTGAAGATTCTCATATTTAAAAATTTCAGTCCCCAGTGTATACATTGAAATGTCATAAGGAGTCATTTACAATACTTTCTTGTCTGTCTTTTCAATTAAGAGATCATGTTTGAGAGATCACTACAGAAAATAAAACTTCAGTGTACCAGACTTCAGTGTAGCAAGTCGCTGTAAGAAAAGGTCATATACTTCTACTCTGTCTAGAATCTTCAATAAACTATATCACATTGCCAGACATGTATATGTTTCCTAATTAGAGATATCAAAGAAGCAGACTCCCTAGAACTACCCATTTTGGTTAATACCAAATATTTAAGCTTATATTGTCCATATATAGACCACATTCTGTACTCACTGTTAAAAAAGAGTTTCATCTTTGGAATTAAAGTTGCTCTGTGAAGGAAAGTAAACAGGAACTTAGGAGTTAAACAAAAAGAAGCCTTGAAAAGCACAACGTTCAGAAAAATACTTTTCATATTTTTAATTCTTTTGCTCTATCTCTTTCAATATACTTAGAATATTTGTGTGGAAGTATAATTTCTGTTTCTCAAGTTGATCTTCTTTCACAGCTTATTATACCCTTAAATTATAGACCTTTTTTGTGATAGATATCACAAATGGTTACTATGGGAATGCTTGTATATTCAGAAGATCTTGAATGAAAAATGATGAGGCAAATCAATTTCTTAGATTCTGCATTATTTCATTTGCTAGATATTTATCTCTTTTTCATGTAGTAATGTAATTTCTTCTGCCTTTTCTACTATTTTCCTTTGTGTTTTATGGTATTAATTTTGTCCTAAGGAATTCTGATTTCAGACTATCTACATCAGACACTGAACTTGCAAATTAATTTTAGAAAACAGTTTATCTGAACATCCTAAAATAGATGGCCAGAATATGTACATGTTCACAGGATACAGGTAGTTGCCTTTCTCTTAATATAGTAGGTCAGAAATCAGTTCCAAAACCCATTAAATTCAGAGAAGATGGATATATAGCAGAGGAAGAACTGAATCTGTTAGAGAGTCCAGAAGAGCGCCTGAAAGATGATCAGAGGGCCAGAGCACCTCCCACAAGAGAACAGGCTGAGAGAGTTGAGCTTGTTTAGCTTAGAGAAGAGAAGGCTCCAGGCAGACCTTAGAGCAGCCTCCCAGTAGTAAAAGGGAGTCTACAGGAAAGATGGGGAGGGGCACTTCCTCAGGGATTGTAGTGACAAACAGGTAGCTCAGAGAAGTTGTGGATGTCCCATACCTGGATGTCTTCAAAGTCAGGTTGGATGAGGCTCCAGACAACCTGATCTAGTGGAAGGTGTCCCTGTCCAGGGCAGAGGTGTTGAAACTAGATGATTTTAAGGTCCCTTCCAACCCAACCCGTTCTATGAGTCTATGTTTTTCTGATAAAAATAAACAGAAAGACAATCTTTCCGATTAAGGTCTGTATCAGAAGATTCTTCTCCTTGTACAGGGTAAAAATTCTACACAAAAAGAGTTGAAGGCTTTGGAAACATCTAATGAAGGGAGAAAGGAGAAATTGACAAACACTGAGAAGATTGTAATGGTTTAATCTTTGAAAACTATACTTGAATGCTGTAGTCTAGCATTCACAACTGCAGTTTTGAAATATGTACCATGCTTTCCTCTTCCATTAAAACTATTATTTTGCTTAGATACAGACAGTTTGAAGAAAGGAATCTGAATTTGCATTTCACATAATTGTCCCTATCCTGGAACCAAATCCCTACCTGGATGATGAAAACGACCTTTCTGAATACATTATACTAACTTGCCATTCTCATTGTCTCATTCACTCAACTACTATATGTATTAGACATAAAGTTTTAAAACTTTATTCTGTGTTTGGATTTGTTGTTGGGCTTTTTTTGTTGTTATTCCAATAACAGCCATCAGAGAAATCTACTTCCTGAATGATGATGGTTGTTACTTGAATTTTCAAAAAGAGCTAAGTATTTCATTAATTAGTTGTATGTTTATTAAATTTCTATCCACATAATGAGATGGATTACTGATTCCTTTATATGTACCATTTGTTTATGAACTGAGAAGCATCCAGACTCCAGTAGGTGATTCATCACACTGCAGTCATTGATCATTATAAGTTGCTACAGAAATTGACTAAGTGGTTAGTATTCTGATCAGCTATAGAAATATATGTGGTAGAAAAGGCTGACCCTACATTTTTCTTTGGCAAACAAACAAACAAACAGAAAACTGAAGGACGAGCTGAATGTATCAGAATAAGAAATGAGAAAAATATAAATTACAAGTCAATATAGTTTTTGAGGCTCAAAATTTGTTCTTAGTTGACATACCACATTATATAAGTAACAAACATGTCATGAATCCCACTGTTTTTAATTAAATCCTTTCCCAGTTTGGTAATGAGCTATCACACTGCAAAGTAATGAGAGAAAATTTTCTATTATCCATCAAAATATTCTGTATTGCACAAAGCAATGCTGCTGAGGAAAGAGTTCTTGTGCCAGGTAACTGATCAGTTTATTCCTAAACCTAAGACACGAATGTAACAAAAAAACTTTAAAAAGAATAAATTTACTGCATGTATTGTGGCCCTTTGAAATACTGAATTGAATGATGCTCACAAAAGTGGAATAATATTCTTTTAGTGTATATATTTCTGATAAGATAGTCTTTCAAATTAGGCATTGTAGATGCTTTAGGAAATTCTGCCTTGATTTACGTGCTTTAATGGTGACAAATTAACATTGTATCTTCTATAATTTGAGCTAGATTTTCCAAATATTTTCCTAAATGCTCTTTTTAAAGTTGATCTCAGAAATATTTATGAATTAACTTAGAAATTTATATTTATTCCTGGAAGTTTCGTGTTTTCTGGAGAAAATATAATATATACATGTAGTACGTACAAGTCATTAACAAAATGGTTGGCTTTTGACATCAACCCTCATACCTGTTCAACATCAATTATTGCCTCAAATTATTGTAGATAAACTTTTTTGACTAGAGGAAAAATATTATCATCATCTTCATATTTTTTTTTTCCTTTTTACTCATTAGTGTTCTTTTATTTACATTCTGTGAAGGTGATAGTGAGGTTGTCTAACTGGGAAGGATATTCCACGAAAAATATAGAAAACACTCATGCTGCTTTGGTGCAGAATTTTCTTTATGCCATCAATATTACTGTATCCTTTTCATCCATTTTAATGTTTAGTCATAAAGCTTTGAGACAATATACCTCATTGCTCTCTATAACTACCTAAAAGAAAGCTGTGGAGAGGAGGGTACTGGCCTCTTCTCCCAAGTGACAGGAGACAGGACGAGAGAAAATGGCCTTCAGCTCCACCAGGGGAGGTTCAGGCTGGACATTAGGAAAAAAAAATCACAGAAAGGGTCATTGGGCACTGGAACAGGCTGCCCAGGGTGGTGGTTGAGTCACCTTCCCTGGAGGTGTTTAAGGGAAGGGGTGATGAGGTGCTGAGGGACATGGTTTAGTATTTGATAGGAATGGTTGGACTCGATGATCCGATGGGTCTTTTCCAACCTGGTGATTCTATGATTCTATAAGATTTTGGACTCAAAGCTGCCTATAATTTTGTATTAATTTTGTTGGAAATGAAAGGTAATGTGTACATTTTCCTTTGGGGTAGCTCTTTTTCTTCGCATATTTGTAATAAAGGTTGATATGAAAAGCAGTACTTCAGAAATCCACTTGCTTAAGTAGCATGACAGCACTTTTAGTGAAAAGTAGTTTAAAACAGGTAAATGGATCTTGTGTTTGTGGGTTAACCCCAGCAGGCAGCTCAGGTCCACACAGGTGCTCTCCCACTTCCCTCCACAGTGAGATGGGAGAGAGAATTAGAAGAGCAAAATTCATAAAACTCATGGGCTTAAATAGAGACAGTTTAATATATTAAGCAGAAATTCTGCACCTAAAGAAAAACAAATAAAGAATTCATTCCTTATTTCCCATTGGCAGGAAGATGCTCAGTCATTTTCAGGAAAGCAGTGCTTCATCGCGTGCAATGGTTGTTTGGGAAGCCAGACACTCTAACTGAAGATCCTTCCACTTATCCTTCTAGTTCCAGAATTATCACTAAGTGCGATGTCATAGAATCATAGAATAACCAGGTTGGAAGAGACCCACTGGATCATTGAGTCCAACCATTCCTATCAAACACTAAACCATGACCCTTAGCACCTAGTCCACCCGTGCCTTAAACACCTCCAGGGGAGGTGAATCAATCACCTCCCTGGGCAACCTGTTCCAGTGCCCAATGACCCTTTCTGTGAAAATTTTTTTCCTAATGTCCAGCCTAAATATCCTCTGGCAGAGCTTGAGGACATTCCCTCTCATCCTGTCCCCTGTCACTTGGGAGAAGAGACCCTCCTCTCTACAACCTCCTTTCAGGCAGTTATAGAGAGCAATGAGGTCTCCCCTCAGCCTCCTCTTCTCCAGGCTAAACAACCCCAGCTCTCTCAGCCTTTCCTCATAAGGCCTGTTCTCCAGCCCCTTCACCAGCTTTGTTGCTCTTCTCTGGACTCGCTCCAGAGCCTCAACATCCTTCTTGTGGTGAGGGGCCCAGAACTGAACACAGGATTCAAGGAGCAGTCTCACCAGTGCCGAGTCCAGAGGGAGAATAACCTCCCTGGACCTGCTGGTCATGACATTTCGGATATGCCTTTGGTCAGTTGGGGCCAGCTGTCCCAGCCCAGTCCTCCTCCCAGCCTTTTGTGAATCCTCACTCTATTCATTGGCAGGGCAGTGTGAGAAACATGAGGCACTGACACTGTGCAAGGGCTTTTTCACCAGCAGCTAAACCATTGGTCAATGCTGTTTTAATGACAAATGCAAAACATAGCACCATATGACCTCCTATGAAGAAACTTAACTTCATTTCAGACTTTACCAGTACAGGTTTAACCTTGGCCAGGTAAGGGTAATGACAATAATATTCCTACCATTTATAGGGAATACCTGAAATTAGATATATAGAGGTGGAGATTCATATGTTTTAGGATTATTTGCAACAAATATAATTAGAAACCCAGAAAAACATAAATACATAAAACATACTGATATTAATATACATGTCTTAATTACAACTTATTTTTCAAAGTGTTTCAGGTGATCCCTACAAGCAACAAGGTAAGAGCAACAAGAGGAATCATATCACATATAAGATATTACTGCAGTATCACCACTTAAATATCTAACTAACAGAGCATAATTCATACCAACTCATATTTTCACAAATGTTTAGTCTGATTCTGTCTAAAGTTCTTCTTACATGGTACTAATTACTTTAAATTCTAATGAAATAAATAAATACATAAATAAATCACCTATGTAAGATACTAAAAGGCTTATTCTAAGTATTTCACACAAGAAGTGCAGTAAGAAAAATTCTCTTCTCATGACCTCCAAAGTTTGCATTGTTATCATTAGAATCACGAGAAGCAATGATGGATTCTCTCTTGTAGCATGAAGTATGATAAGAATCTGTGAGGATAATCATGAGACTTTGTGCTTGCAGTGAGCTCTGCGTCCTTTAGCATCCTGACTTTTGCTGACTAGATTCTGAAGAATTACACAGGTGACTTCAAGAAATCTCTTGAAAACAGAGGTCAAAATTTTCATCTAAAGGTTCAAGGAATAATAATTGTACATCCTATTGCAGACATGTCTCTCAGCACTTGGGTTAGTGCTTGGCTCCAGGTAACCAATTTTGTTGCAATTCAATAGTGATAAGAGCCGAATATAGACAGTCAAGGGAAAACAAGAGGATGTATCAGATTAGGTTGAATAAATCTCTACTGATCTTTCTTTTTTAATGATCTTAAGATTTTTTTCTGAGGTAATTCAAAGTTCATAAGCCCTCCAAATATATATAGATACAAACATATTCCAAAATCCTGCTGTGGCCAAGGAGAGATATGTATTTAAATGGAGGTCTTAACTGTTAAATAACATATATTAGTAAATAAATGCATCATCTCATATAAAACATTAGTGTTGCATGGTTTCATATTGTGTAGAACTATATACAAACTTGGATAATTTTTTATCTGAAGTTTTGCCAATGTTATTAAGTAGTAAGTAATGAACAAAACATAAAAGTAATGCAAGGAAAAGAAGAGTTTCAAACACTAATAAGAATTTTTTTTTCTTTTTATATGAGTAGCTTTGTTAACAGTATCAGCTTCTAGTTAATTGAAAAGTTACCTTAAACTACTGAAATATTTTGAGGACGTGAAATGAGAATACAGATTGTGGACTTTTCCAAAAGATCCAATTGTAATTCATAGAAATTTATTCAGCAAACCACTGTCATCTGCATTATTCATAATCAGTATGAATGCTTATGGTTTTGTAGTCCCTGAATTTACAATAATAATAATAATAATAAAAAGATATTTTAGAATAACTTATGGTGATGAGCATTACTCTGATATTAACCTCACAAGACCCTAGATAGAAAGAAGATCTATGCACACACTCAGCACACAGATATTTATAAACACTGTTGTCTGTCAGCTTGGTTACACAAGATCCATGTGATTATGTGATTTTATATATCAAAAATATCTATTTGTTCTTTTTACAGGGATATTAAAAATCTTTGACATTTCACAGTGACAGACGACCCAAAATAATTTTTTCAATCAATTATTTTTCTCAAGTGAAAAGTACACTGGGTGAAAATATGCAAATACCTACCACCTCAGTAGGGAAGAGGAGGTCACTGTCAATCCATTGTAGCGTACACTTATAAAGAAAATATTTACAGGAAGTAATTTTGTCTTTACCAAGAACATGTGTGTAAATCAGTTCTCACCCTTGTATAGCCAAACCCAATAAGATATCTCTTTGCAGACGACTGAACATTAGCAGGAGATTGTCATAAAAGCAAACTTTTAAAGCATTGCTTCTCATGGATCACACTTGGGAAATGTCAGTCTCAGTTTACCAACACCTTGGTGTCTATGCCCAGCCTTATCCTGGGCTGCCCTTCAATCCTGCCCAGGGGCCTGGCACACAGTGCCAGTGCTGTGCCCACTGCTCTGCCTGTGTCCAGCTGCAAGTCAGGCTGGACATGGACTTTTTGATACAAGCAGGAATTTAAGCCCATGTAAATAAGAATTGCAGAATCCCATTGTAAATGTTCATTACAATGTCAAAATAACCCTTTTCTATTTAATTTATAATTATGTCTCAACAGCCCAACTCAATACAAGCTTTGCAAATACATGAAAACTGACTTGCCACATCTAACCCCCCAGTTTTCAAAGATTAATAATTGTTTCCATGTCATTATTTAAGTTCAATATGATTTTTATTGTATTTTATTTTAAAATTTAAAACATTTTTCCACCAAGAATAAGCATTTACTGTAAAAGTGACATTTAAACTACAAAATATAGAGTAAGTTGAAAGATCACAGAATCACAGAATAACCAGGTTGGAAGAGACCCACTGGACTGTCGAGTCCAAACATTCCCACCAATCCCTAAATCATGCTCCTAAGCACCTCGTCTACCCTAACCTTAAACACACGGTGACTCAAACACCTCCCTTGGCAGACCGTTCCAATGCCTAACCACCCTCTCCGTGAAGAACTTTTTCCTAATCTCAAGCCTAAATCTCCCCTGGCAGAGCTTGAGGCCATTCCCTCTCGTCCTGTCCCCTGTCACTTGGGAGAAGAGGCCAGCTCCCTCCTCTCCACAATCTCCCTTCAGGTAGTTGTAGAGAGTAATAAGGTCTCCCCTCAGCCTCCCCTTCTCCAGGCTGAACAACCCCAGCTCTCTCAGCTGCTCCTCATAAGATTTGTTCTCCAGCCCCCTCACCAGCTTTGTTGCTCTTCTCTGGACTCGCTCCAGAGCCTCAACATCCTTCTTGTGGTGAGGGGCCCAGAACTGAACACAGTACTCGAGGTGCGGTCTCACCAGAGCCGAGTACAGAGGGAGAATAACCTCCCTGGACCTGCTGGTTACGCCGTTTCTGATACAGGCCAAGATGCCATTGGCCTTTTTGGCCACCTGGGCACACTGCTGGCTCATGTTCAGTCAGTTGTCAACTAGCACCCCCAGGTCCTTCTCCTCCTGGCAGCTTTCCAGCCAGGTCTCTCCTAGTTTGTACCTCTGCTTAGGGTTGTTGTGCCCCAAGTGCAGGACCCGGCATTTGGCCTTGTTAAACCTCATGCCGTTGGACTCTGCCCAGTGGTCCAGCCTGTTCAGGTCCCTTTGCAGAACCTCCCGACCCTCCAGCAGATCCACACTTCCTCCCAGCTTGGTGTCATCTGCAAACTTGCTAAGGGAGGACTCAATGCCTTCATCCAGGTCATTGATAAAGACATTAAACAGGACTGGACCCAGGACTGAGCCCTGGGGAACCCCACTTGTCACTGGCCTCCAGCTGGATTTAACTCCATTTACCACCACCCTCTGGGCCCGGTCATTCAACCAGTTTTTCACCCAGGAGAGTGTGCGCCCGTCCAGGCCAGAGGCCAACAGTTTCCGAAGCAGAATGCTGTGAGAAACTGTATCAAAGGCTTTACTGAAGTCCAGGAAGACCACATCCACAGCCTTTCCCTCGTCCAAGAGTTTAGTCACTTGGTCATAGAAGGTGATGAGATTAGTCTGGCAAGACCTGCCTTTCATGAACCCGTGTTGACTGGGCCTGATCACCCAGTTCTCTTGCAAGTGCTTCATGATCGCACTCAAGATCACCTGCTCCATGACTTTCCCCGGTACCGAGGTCAGGCTGACAGGCCTGTAGTTTCCCAGATCCTCCCTGGGCCCCTTCTTATAGATGGGCACGACATCAGCCAGCCTCCTGTCCAGCGGAACCTCCCCAGTCATCCAGGACTGTTGGAAGATGATGGAAAGGGGTTTGGCCAGCACATCTGCCAGTTCCCTCAAAACTCTTGGGTGGACTCCATCTGGCCCCATAGACTTGTGGGCATCTAGCCGGGCAGGCAAGTCTCTAACCACCTCCTCTTGGACCTTGGGAATCTCATACTTCTCATCCAACCCTTGGGGTTGTGCACAGAGGGAACAATTTTCCTTACTGTTAAAGACTGAGGCAAAGATAGTTATGAGAAGAATGACATTGTGTTTTGTATTATATTCTCCTTGGGTTTATAATCAGAATTAAAATGGTATACACAAGGAGGGGAAGAAGTGTAAAATGGGCAAGATGTGATCTTAATTTCTGTGTGGTAGAAATGAAAGACCTCCAGTAGGACAGAATATATAAAATTATAGAAAAGTGGGAAGATATTTACTAGCCAGAGAATAAAAAAGAAAAATAGAAGTTTGGGGAAAGGACAAGAAAAACAGTTGACTCATTTTTCCTGTTATCCAGTACTTAAATAAAGCAATATAAAGTTGACATCAGTTTTTGTTATCACATACAATACAGTATATACAATAAACTTAACCTATTATTGTACAATACTGACTAAACTAGTTATTGTAGCTATGTCAGTATGGGAAGGTCGTGTAGGCTGTTACTGAACCTTTGCTAAAGAAATACTGACTAAAATATATATATGGAAGAAAAAATTAACTATAATTATATCATATATTAATGTTTCGCAGTCTTATTTACTACTAATTTCAGGAAGAAATTAATAAATGCTGCAATTCCTGGATCACAATGGTATTTAATGGATACTTTTAAGTAGAAGAGGGAATTGATTTTCTATAAGTAAGAAATGACGGTGCACTGTGACAGCACATATTTGAACTTGATTGAGCCCATATTAAATGCTCCAGGGTTTTTTTCATCATTTTCTGCTAGTTATAAATGTAGTGTAGACCTAATGAAACAGACATGAGAATTGTAGGATGTGTTCAACCACAGATGTTGAATTTACTATTTTTGCAGATCATAGTATTACTATTTCATAGAATCATAGAATGTTTTGGGTTGGAAGGGACTTTTAAAGGTCATCTAGTTCAATGCCTCTGCAATGAGCAGCGACATTTTCAACCAGATCAGGTTGCTCAGAGCTCCATCCAACCTGACCCTGAATGTTTCTGGGACAGAGATATCTACAGTCTCTCTGGGCAACCTGTTTTACCATTCTCACTGTAAAAAATTACTTCCTTACATCTAGTCAATACCTACCCCTATCTTTTAGTTTAAAATAATTACCCCTTGACCTATCACAACAGGATTTGCTAAAACTTTATTTGCTATCATTTTTATAGGCCCTCTTTAAGAAATGAAAGGCCAAAATAAGATATACCTGGAGCCTCCTGTTCTGAAAAACCCTAACTCTGTCAGTCTATAGGAGAGGTATCCAATCCTTCTGATGATTTTTGTGGCCCTCCTGTGGACATGCTCCAATAGCTTGATATCTTACCTGTGCAAAAGACTCTAGAGCTTATGCAGTACTTCAGGTGGAGTCTCACTAGAGCAGATTAGAGGCAAAATCACCTCCCTCGATCTGCTGGCTATGGTTGTTTTGATGCCATCTAGGATACAGTTAGCTTTCTCAGCCTTTTGGCTAACATCAAGTGTACTATCTGTTCTTATCAGTTTAATATCTGATAAATCCTTGACTTTATATTAAATGGCAATTTAATATTAAATTTTATATTAAATTGGCACTGGCAGATGGATTTGGAACTTTCTCCCTTGAGCAGATCATCTTGAGTACCATCACACAGCACATGAAGGATAACCAGGTGATCAAACCCGGTTAGCATGGGTGCAGGAAGGGCAGATTCTTCTTGACTAACCTGCTCGCCTTCTGTGACCAAGTGACCTGGCTAATGGTATGGTTGGAGTCGATGATCTCTGAGGTCTTTTCCGACTTAATGATTTTATGATTCTATGACATTGTTTACCTGGACTTTAGCAGAGCCTTTGACGCTGTCTCCCACAGCATTTTCATAGTGAAGCTAGCAGCTTACAGCTAACATAGTCATACACTTCACTGGGTAAAACACTGGCTCGATGACCTGGCATAAAGGATTGTTGTGACTTGAGTTAAATTCAGCTGGTGGTCAGGCATGAGTGCTGTTCCCCAGGGCACAGCACTGTGGCCAGTTCTGTTTAATATCTTTATCAATGACATGAATAAGGGAATCAAGTGCACCCTCCATGAGTTTGCAGATTATACTGTGTTGGGTGGGATTGTTGATCTGCTTGAGGCCAGGCAGTCTCTAAAGAGGGACCTGGACAGGCTGAATCAACAAGCTGAGGCCAATTACATGAAGTTCAATAAGGCCAGGTGCCAGGTCCTGCACTTGGGTCACAACAACACCATGCAATGCTACTGGTTTGGAGAGGAGTGTCTGGAGGAGAAGGAGCTGGGGTGTTGATTGATAGCTGAATATAAATCATCAGTGTGCCCAAGTGGTCTAAAAGTCCAACAGCATCCTGGCCTGCATCAGGAATATTTTGGCCAGCAGGACTAGGGAAGTGATCCTTCCCATGTATTTGGTGCTGGAGAGACCACACCTCAAATACTGTATTAAGTTTTGAGCCCCTCTATACAAGAAGGACACTGAGTTGCTGGAGCATGTCGACAGAAGAGCAATATACTGGTAAAGATCTTTTCACATTTTGAGGCTTTTTTATCAAAATCAAAAATCTAGATACTGAAAAAGTATAGGACAAAAAGTTATAATTAACATTACTTAAGCAGCTCAAAGTCCTATGGGAACTTAATTGTGTGAATTTTGTTTGTGTGATCATTTGGCATATGCCACTCATTCCTGGAACATAATATCTTTTTTCCTGATATTTTTCCTTAGTATAACAGCATAAAACAGAGCACGTCACAGCATAGCATAGCATAGCAAAGCGTAGCGTAACGTAACGTAACACAACATAACTTAACATTAATATAACCTAACCTAACCTAACCTAACCTAACCTAACCTAACCTAACATAACATAACATAACATAACATAACATAACATAACCTCTTCTGTAACATAACAGTTTTCATTACAGGGCATTGCCAGAAGGTGTTATGCCTTCATCAGAGCAATGACACTTTGATAAAGCACTAGTCCAATATATCATCAAGGAGCTGCATGGGTTGATGTATTGGTGTAATACATCAAAATGCCACTGCTCGTGAGACACTTGGTCCTGTTTCTGTTAAAGTTTGTAGAACATTAACATTGAGTAAAATGAAAATATGGATCAGGACCATAATATGCTTTCTAAAAAAATGCCTTTTATATCCTTATTTTTTTCATCTTTTAAAAATCTTTTTACCTTAGCCACATTTAGTATTTTAATTTAACATTTCAATGAAGGCTTGTATTACGAGATTTAAGAAAGAAAGACAGTACTTTTTCTAATGTGTATGTATTATTCTTCCTTTTTAAAAATCACTGGGGATTTATGCAATGATAAAGGGAAAGGATTTTAAGGACTTTGAGTTTGCATGGCTTGCATTGGAATATTCAAAGTTTTTTGCAGTGGGAATAAAATCTTAAAAACTGGCAATGTTATAAAATATTTGTGTTGGAAATGCCATAAGATTCTGAGCCTATAACAACAGCAATAATTGACTTGGCCAAAGATCACATATACTGGCAGTATCTTGCCCCTGACAATGCCTAAATGTCACTTATTTAGATAAAAGAAAAAACCAAGCACATTGTTCTACCCTGTATTTGACACATTTTATTTCTGCTACCATTTGCCATGTTTGTGTTCAGTCTCACAGAATGATTTTCACCTATCTCAGTACAGCTTCCTAAGACCTACTAAACCACCCTGGTTCCTAGCAGCATGTGCAGAGCTTTGAGACATTTTGCAAATTCAAATTGCTGTTATTGCTTTTATGATTGAACATCACCCTCATCTGCCATTCTTAGGACACTTTTCGAAAGAGCTGTCACACTAAAAATTAGTTACATACCAGGCAAGAACTGATTAGTGACTATAAAACTTTTTAATGTGGTACTTTCTAATATTGAGTTCTAGAGCTTTTTCCTGTAAAGAAAGATAAAAGGATTATCTTTCTTTGGGCTTAGTGTAACAGGTTCAGGATCTTTCTGGTGGTGCAATTACACACTACTTAGTGTTATAAAAAAACCCCTATATTGACATATATCTTTTTCCTAATGTAAAAACTAATTCTGACTTGTTATATAGTCATTATCATCAGGTTAAATCCACCTCAGTCTCTAGAGGGCTTTCTGTAATTTATTTTCTTTTTAAAACATTGAGTTAGAATTCTAAAATTATTTTTTTATATAAAGTATGACATAGGCACATAAAACCTTTCAGCACCAGCTTTCTTCTAAGATATAGTACGTATCTTGTTGCAGGATGGACTTGATAATATTTCCTAGCTTTTGTAGAAGTGAAAATTTTGAAACCTGAAAGATATTATCACATTATTAAAATACTTGTAGGTGAATTCATTAACACTTAAAGTTTGTTATTCATTTTTTGGATCTGTAGTGGAAAATTTCTTTATGGAATGTAATTGCCATAGACATTAAGCCAAAGGAAAAGCAGCCATGGAAATAGGAAAGCTATTGTAGTGAAATTCAGAGAATTTTTGAAGCTTTTATCTGTAACACTTAGTTTCTTTCAGTCCCCAGACTTCAAAAAAAAAAAAAAATCTTTGAAAATGTAGCCAAATATAAATGAATAGAGCAGTTATTGTGCAGTCTTTGAGAAAACGGTGTCTTAATATTTTGATTCGTGGAGTCTTTCAACTCTCCTGGTTTAACTTTTGGTTCTCTAATAACAAACCAATATAAATATGCTTTAATGTGCTTGCTTCTTTTTCCCCTCAGCAATAAACTAAAGAAAGTGAATTTACCTGTACAAACATGGAAGTGATATACTTTTTTTTTGCTGGGACTCTTTGGATATTGAAACTGTAGGACTGAAAAATATGTTTTTCCTAAGTTTTCCTCAGATGCCATAAAATAAAAGGCTAGCTCATCTTGAGTCTCCATATTCTCTAATTACTATGAAGATTAACTGGTTAATGGAAAGATTTAGCACATATTACAGTGTGTCCCTTTTTCTAAAACTAATACGATAAATAACAGTGACTCAAAGGAAATATTGCATTACTACCTAGTTTTGTAATGAGTTAAATGAAGATTACTTGGTGTTCCCCAGGGCTACTTGCTGGTCCAGTTTTGTTCAATATCTTTACCAACGATCTGGATGAAGGAATTGAATGTACCCTTAGTATATTCATGGATGACACTAAGCTGAGAGGAAGTGTTGATCTGTTTGAGGGTAGGGACATTTTACAGAGGGATCTAAACAAGCTGGATTGATGGGCTGCCACTAACAGTATGAGATTCAACAAGGTGAAGTGCAGTGCTAGAGGCTTCGGGAAGATAGGCTAGAAAGCTGCCTGGCAGAAAAGGACCTGGGAATGTTTGTGGACAGCCAGCTGATTGAGAGTCAGCCTTGTGCCCAGGTGGTCAAGAAGGCCATTAACATCGTGGCCTGTATCAGAAACAAGGTATCCAGCAGGACCAGGAAAGTGATTGTGCCCCTGTGCTCAGCATTGCTAAAGCTTGAATGCTGTGTTAAATTTTGGGCCCCTCGCTATGAGAAGGGTATTGAGGTCCTAGAGTACATTCAGAGAAGTGCAACAAAGCTGGTGAAGGGGCTGGAAAACAAATCTTACAAGGAGAGCTTAAGGAAATGGAGTTGTTTAGCCTAGGAAAAAGCAGACTAAGGGAAGACCTTATCACTGTCTACAACTACCTGAAAGGATGTTGTAGTGAGGTGGATCTTGGTCTCCTTTCTTAAGAGACAGGTGACAGGATGAGAGGGAATGACCTCAAGCTGCAGCAAGGGAGATTCAGATTAGACATTAGGAAAAATTTCTTCACTGAAAGGATTATAAAGAACTGGAACAGGCTGCCCTGCGAGGTGGTTGTGTCACCATCCCTGGATGTATTAAAAGGCGATCAAAGTGCTTTGAGATATGATTTGGTATTGGACAGGTACAGCTGGACTCTATGATCTCAAAAGACTTTTTCCATCCTAATGATTCTATGATTCTGCAATATTACACCTGTTTTCTGTCAGTTTTTATTAATTTTGTATTATTCTATTCATTAATTCATTACCTAGCTACTTGAAGAGCACACTTATTTAAGGAATGGGAGTGTAAACACACTTATTTTTCACTGTCTTATGTATTATTATGGCCTACACCATAAAGAGGTCGCATTACGGTGAAAAGAGATTCTACACTGTAGTTGTACTATTTTTTTTCCAGCAAAAAGAAAGCACTATTAACAAGTAATAGAGTTACGAGTGGTTATGAGGAACTGACCCAAATACAGACTACTTCTTCACTTCTTTTTCTTTCTTACTTCACTAACTGGATAAAAAGAATCATCAACAAATTTATTAGATTAAACTTGTTCAGTATGATATTTGAAGTGCTCAAAAATAAAGCTGAAATCAACAAAACTTACATGATCTGCAAATATTTTTGAGAAATTGGAAATTTTATGGTAACAATAAATAGTAAAAACCTATCGGTGTGGTGAAATTTCATCATTTATGTAGACATATCACTTCAGTTTATATATTTATTTTCTGCTTCTTCCTTCTCCAATGTTGTCATTGAACATAGTCATTTTCTCCACTTTTACCATCATCTTGCTTTTTAAAAACTGATCAGTAACAAACTTATATGTTGTCTTTTAAGCAAGTAAACATATTCTATTTAAAACTATTTGCATATAAGTGGTTTTATTACTGTTAAAATGGAAGTAATAACACAATGCTTAAAAGACTGGTTCAGTTTGTGTTACCTGAGTCTGAAAGATAGAAAGAACATTTGCTTTTTTTCCATTTATAATATAGTTTGAAAATATTTCCATAAAAAGAAGAAAAAAGAACAGTGAATATTCGAAATATTATAATTCTTACATAGAAATAACGCATGCCTCCGAAGACCTCAACTGTACCTCATCTGATCCAACAAGCATGCGGTGATTACAATCCAAGATGTCAGTGCAGTTCTATTCCTTTAGGGTACCTGCAGGTTATAAAACTTCAAAACCAGTTTCAGAAAAATATGATTCCTAAAGCTTCCTGTAACATCCGATTCAGAGCTCTGTACATTTGAACAGATTTTCTGACATCACAAATGCATTTGAATCATGCAATAAGAATTAAATCTGAAAAATATGCATACAATCTCATCAGAAGTCTGTATATAAAAACATTGTCTATTAAGTTCTGCAGCTAGTCAGAATTGTTTCCAACTTTCTAGATTTTCTTTGTTTTGACATAAATCATCAGATTTTACATATAGTTACTTCAATGTTTTTAGATTACAAAAGTAACAAGAATCAAAAAGCAATATAAATATAATTTAAACAAGAACACAGAGCACACATTACTAACCTAACACACTCGGCAGCAACAAAAAAAAATCAATGAAACTTTACCTTACATTTGTAGTTGAATGAATAATTTAACTTAATAACTATAATTTACAAATAATCTATTTGATTTACTGTTTTATTTAAATGATGCAGCTGAGCATAAAATCTTGTTTGGAACATCGATATTAGAATGAATTTAGTGTAAGGTGAGATAAAATACTGGCAAACTTTCTTCCTGTTTCTAAAAATACTGCTAGTCTTTGATGACACTTTTGGATTTGGAAACCCAAATCAACGTTATGTTTACACATTATTTCAGCGTGTATGAAAATATAATAAATTGAAATATTATTGGAGGTAAAAGAAACAGAAGTTGCAAACTGACAAAACAGAGAATACAAGTTTAGCACCATACCTAAAAACTAGTATTCTGGAAAGCTATAAAAATCCAAGCAGTTATACTTTTTCAATAATTGCCACCATTAGACAATGATAAACAATGAATCATCAACAAGGAAGGAAAAGTTTTAAAAAATTAATAAACTATAACATCCTCTATTTTGTTTTCTAGCTCTTATTTGATGAGCGTAATGATGAGAAATGGAGATCCTTTTAGAGACACATCCATTCGCTTTCAGGTATGTGAGATATTGGCATTTAGGCATACTGACTTCTTAAAAGCAGCTAACATAAATTTATCTTTAAGTGATGTCACAGTTGAAACCATGAGACTACATATCATCGGTTTCAGAACAGATCCCTGAATTACAAAACCTGGTGATTCTAAAGGCAGAACGAGCTAAAAAAACTGTTAAATTCTGTAACAATCCCGTATATGCAATTACTTATCATTTGGGAAGTGTTGTTTCAACTATAGAAGTGAGTAACAGCAATCTGAATGACCTACAAAATGCCAGCATTTCTTCCAGAAGAAAACTCAATATAAAACTTCTTAAATTATAAAGACACCTTTTCCATTAGATATTTATTTCACATACATTAACATGTACATAGCACATCTATATATCTGTAGTCCTTTTGATAACATCACTGTCATCCTGATATGAAATATTACACTATTCAGAAAATCTCTAGGTATTTTAAGATATTCTTCTGGAGTGAGCGTTTCTGAATCAGATATCAAACATTGTTGTTCTGAAATACATCCTTCCTGAGGGTTTTTCTCTACAATTATTGCATGCACTTTTCTGTCTTTTTGTACATGATGAGAAACCAAGTATCTGGTCAAAACCAGGAGACATTCATTAACCTGCACAATAAGTTTGATGCATTAGCTAAAAAGACTGCTTACAGCTTTCCACCTAGAGTGTGTTTTAAACCAGCGTCAGATTAAACTTAATTCTAGAAGAAAATATGCACGTGATGAAAAAATTCCTTCTGTAAGATGGGATCATTAGTAGTAATGTGGGGAACTCGGTATCATTTAATGTCTCCTATTCATAATTGCATCTGCGTGTATTTTTTGAAGCAATTAGCTTCCATTGTGTCAGCTGTAATGATTCGAAACGATTAGGTTCTTTACTCAGTCATATACAACATTACACATTCAAATTTTTGCAACCACATTTGGATTCAAATGCATAATATCATCCAAACCCATGATACCTGTATCATAATGCTCAGAATTCTAAAACTATAGTTTTTTAAAATTTTATTTTAAGTACCAAAAATATACTTCTGCTCCTTAAGAAATTTCATAAGTTTTTGTCACTAGATTAACAAATACAGGAGTAATTATTATAAAACTGTGATCTCAGGACTATTGCTCTTATATGTGTGGTGTTACCCCAAACCACCTTTCCTGTCTCAGGAGGTGATATTTAGTAATCTGAATAATATTCTAAGGGTTTTAAACTGAGGAAGATAAATTTCAGCCCAACTCACAACTATTGTCAAATGATTTGCATACAAAAATAAATTAAAACCAGTTCTTCAGTAATTTATCCAATTTTAGTCAGATAAATACTGTCTGCATTCTGCAGCAACACGTTGCCTCTGAAGAGCCTGTTGACTGTAATTGTTTGAATGACATAATATAATGAATATGATGAGGAAAGTAGATTCCACGGATCAAGTGAAAAAGATCAGCTTTGTTAAACCATCAAATAAAATAATTATTCTAGAGATTTTGAAACAGGTATTACTTATACAATGCTGATTTCATAATTCTGGAAATCATCACAGTCAGTAAATTTCCTGGTAAATAAACAGAAATTTTCTTACAAGCCATAGGAATTTATTTTTCTGCATCTTTAACAGAAACATGTAATTCTTCAATTTAATAATTTTTAGTACTACATTTTTAACATTATGTGTGAATAAAGAATTGCTGCAAGCAATCTACTGATGTCGAGTTTATTGCAATAAAAATTAGAAAAAATGGTGAAGACTAGGAGCTTATATTTTGAGAAACATTTTGGAGTAAAATACAAATATTTCCTTGACTGCAACAGCGTAAAGCCCAG
The DNA here is from genome assembly GCA_033459285.1 of Clamator glandarius. NCBI lineage: Eukaryota > Metazoa > Chordata > Aves > Cuculiformes > Cuculidae > Clamator > Clamator glandarius. The sequence continues at coordinate 380,444 of JAUNZM010000022.1, forward strand.
AAGGCAGCTATAAAGTTATTTTTAGAACAAGAGTTACAATGTAATTTGTCATAAAAATGGTAGTCCAGTAGTGCAGGAGACAACACTCTGTAAGAAAAAAAATAAACCAACAAGTAATTTGTGATACAGCTGCTGAAACTTGGAGAACTCTATTATTCTCTTTCTTTGCAAAATATCTACTATTAAAAAAAATTGCATTAAATACTGTACATCCGTTGACCTATACCAGCAAGGTGATTCCTGAGAGTGGTATGATATGGATCCAAACTGGCAGAACAACAAGCAGGGGTTCATACCAAACAGGAACAATCAAGTAGATATTTATTCGATCGCAACTGAGGAATACATGCATAAAGACAAAGGAACTACATATTTTTATTATTATTTTTAAAACACACTTGATAGAGTATGTCAAAAGGATTATTCTGCATCTTCGAGTGTCCTAACTACTGTCTCAAGAATATGGAAAGCACAAAGAAAGCTAACAGTTCAAGCACTGATTTTTTTTTCTCCTCAGACATTTCCTTTCACTTCATCTGTTCAACCATATTTTATGAGCACATTGGAGACGATAGCTTAGACAGAATTGTCAGGGCTGGTCTCTGCTTTCTTGAGTGTATTGACCCAACAACTCGAGCTTTTAGAGCCAGCTCATCAAATCCTCAAAGACAGATTAAGATTTAGATTTCAGATTAGGAAAAGACACGTAAATATTGTCTGTACAGAAGGTAGAGAGCAAGGTAGAACGAACAATAAATTTGAAGCAGAAACAGATTAACTGCTTCAAAAAAAATGACTACACACAATAATAGCATAAGAAAACAAGACTCTAGACTTAATCAACCCAGCAGTAGGGAAAAAATATGAAGCTTGTAAGATATATCAAACCTACAATCTATAATGTAATAGAGAAAAGCTATACCTGTCATGCTTTAGACCTATGTATATCAGTTTAAGAGAGAAGGAATCTTGATAGACTAAAGAATGGATACAGAACACATATTTTGGGACCTTAAATCCTATAAGTCTTAAAGAAGGTGGTGGACTGGAACCTGGTAGGGAGATTCAAACCTGCTTCTTCCTGCAATTAACAGGTTCAGAAGACAAAAAGAAGTCTCCTGTGAGAAGGCATGGCAAAGGCTCATGTTTTACAAAAGGATGATCTACCAAGAGAATAAGTGACACAGTTTCTGCTGTTTCTTCTGTATTTATACAGGCAGTGAGATATTTTGGACACTGAGAATTCTTCTGCCTAAGAGAATCAAGATCTATCTCCTTGGAAAATACTAGAATTATGCAGATCACAGACTGAGCAGGATGTACATCAACCTCATTACTTGTATGGAAATTTGTGTATATATTGCCATAATTTTAGTACAATAATGGGACATGAAGGAAAACAAGTGAAAGAGCACTGAAATCTGTATATTGATGGCTGTTCTAATTGTGTTCTTACATGCAGACTTTTAAATTTACTTTATATTACAAGATGGGGAGGAAATATTAATTAGTAATGAGAGCTAGAGGTCTGAAGATAAAAGGAAGGCATACATACTGTAAGAAGTATGTGCTTACTATAGGATTCCTTTGTCTTGAGAGGAAGAAAGTTATTTAAATGATAGTGGAAAGAAAATAAAAAGTAAATATATTTAAGTAATCATAGGGAGTATTTCCTAGGTACAACACAACTAAAGTTTTGAAATTATCTTTACAGATTGCCATTCTCTCAAGGTATTTCTAGAAATGTTACTATTTTTTAGAAAGAAGCTAGAAATCTTTAGAAAAGGGATCATGTGGTAGTAGTTTACAGCAGTAGTAAATGGCCTTTCGTTACTCTTTTTCTGAACTCTGTGTCCCTAAAGAGGGAAACCATCACTTGAGAAATCATCTGATTTTTTTAATCGGTAACATTTCATTATATGCAAAGACAGGGTTATGATGAATGTTTAAACATTTCTATGATACCATATATTGCTTATATTTTATATATTATGAAAACAATATCATCAGGCAATATTTTTCTAACAGCAAAATGCATGAAAAAGCAGTCAGAATATTTTAATTGCATTCGTGACTTGTAGCTTTGCACTGCACCTTTATAATTTCCATTTAAGATTAGAATGGTATTATTAGTTTTATTTTTACATTTGCTTATTTTATTTTGTTTTTGTAGGACGTGTATAGCAAGACAATATACAGGAATAGAATCGGAGGTACAGTAGTTTTCATTAAACTGATTCATCCTGAGAAATTCTGGGCAAAGAATGGTTGTGTGTTTAACTCAACATTAAAATAAGTTATAATCATGTCGTTTATAGTTGTAAAGTTATTGGCAAGATGATTTCAGTCTTGAGGTTGATAAGGAAGAGATATTGAGACTGTGTGAGCCAATTTCTTGCATTTATTACATATATTTGTTTATATCACATGCACATAATTTTGAAATATGTGAACTGATCTAGGAGGCATACATTATGAAAAACAAATTTAACAAGGCATCTATTTGATTCCTATTTTTCTAATTTAAAAGCTCTGTCTGTACAAAACCAGCTATGAATATTGTTGCTTTCTTTACTGCTTCTTATGAACAAACTGTGCCTGCCTGTAACTCAGAAGAAAATTGAGTAAGTGGAAAAAATATTTTCCATAGTAGAAATTGGTATGACGGTGATTATGTATAAATTGAGGCCCTAGTGCTGTGAATGACTTCCATGACAATAAAGCATCCAAAAAGAAATAATCTGGTCACTAGATTATGCTTGCCACTGGGAAAAGGGGAATAAAACCACACATCACTAAGAAAGAATGTTTTTAGTAGGAATTGTCTCATAGGGAAGTTCTGTATCAAAAGGAATCAACTGAAAAATTTAATGGATTTTGAAGATGCTTCATCTTGTTCTTAGGCAAAAATTAAACCTATTCTTGAGCCACCTGGCCAAATAATATAATTCCCAGACAAAACAATTGTCCATCCAAAAATTAAAATGGAGGGATACAGGCTCTTTGGGAAGGACAGTTGTGGGAGATGAGGAGAGGTGTTGCTCTCTATGACAATGACCAGCTGCAGTGCATGGAGCTGGGGATGGGTGAGGAGCCAACCAAGAATTTATGAGGCAGGATTAAAGGAAAGACAGGGGCAGATGTTGTTATAGTGGGAGACTGCTACAGGCCACCAGATCAGTAAGACCAAGCAGATGAAGCCCTCTATAGCGAGATGGGTGCAGACTAACATTCAGAAGCCCTGATCCTCTTGAGGGATTTCAACCACACCAGTATCTGTTGGAGGGACAACACAGCAGGGCATAAGCAATCCAGGAGTTTTCTGGAATGCATTGATGATAACTTCCTTCTCCAAGAGACAGAAGAGACCATGAGGAGAGCTGTTATGCTGGACTTCGTTCTCACCAACAAGGAAAGGATGGTAAAGAATGTGAAGATCAAGAGAAGCCTTGGTTACTGTGACTGTGAAATGGTGACGTTCAAGATCCTTAGGGCAGTGCGGAGGGTGCAGAGCAAGCTTGCTACCCTCGATATCAGGAAAGCAGACTTTGGCCTCTTTAGGGGTCTACCTGGGGGAAGTACCATGAGATAAAGCCCTGGAGAGGAGAGGGGTCCAAGAAACCTGTTTAATATTCAAGGATCACCTCCTCCAAGTTCAGGAGTGATGCATTCCAACAAAGAGAAAGTTAGGCATAGATGCCAGGATTTTTGCATGGATGAATGAGGAACTTCTGGACAAAGTTAAACACAAACAGGGAGTGTACATATGGTGGAATCAAGGGCATGTAGCCTGGGAGGAAGACAGAGAAATTGTCTGAGCATCCAGGTATCAGGTTAGGAAAGTTAAAGCCCTGATATAACTAAATCTGGCCAAGGATATCAAGGACAACAAGAAAAGCTTGTATAGGTATGTTAGCATTCAGAGACAGGATGGTGAGTTCTGTGGTGGGGGTGGTCATTAAAGGTGGTGGGGCACTTCCCTGAGCAGGGAACAGCCTAAAAAACTCGATCTGGGTTCAGCACTGGGCTCCTGGCTCAACGGCCGCTCCCGCAGTGCCTGATGGGAGGGGGTGGCCCCGGAAGATACCACGGGGGATTTAAACGGCCCTTAGGGAGAATGGGTGAAGAGGAGTAGGGCATGTTAAAACAGGGCAGTTCAAGTGGCAATTCGAGCAGGGAGGGTGCAGAGAGGGGCTGGAGCATGGCCAGAAGGGACTGAGAACCATGGTGGCTACCTGTCAAAAGATTAAGGCTGCACCAAGCATGATGGAAGCTGCCGCGCAGACAGAGCCCCAGAGGGCACATGCAGCTACCCAGGCACTGGGCTGCAGACAGTGTCCCCCTCCCACAGCAGCTCACGCCTTTGGCACTGGCTCCACCTGTGGAAGCTGTGCTCAAGTAGGGGAACTCTATAGTATCGTGGAGGCATTAAGGAAGGAGGTAAAGAGGCTGAGGACCATCAGGGAGTGTGAGAGGGAGATAGACCAGTGGAGCAGTGCCCTCTCACTCACTCAGCATCCTGCTGGAGCTGGTATGTCCAAACACCACCCACCTGCTAACTGCAAGGTTGGGGTTACAAGAGATGGGGAATGGCAGCAAGTTCCTGCCAGACGAAGGAAACCTGCTCCCCTCAACCAGACAGAAAAACCCCAGATCTCCCTGATGAACAAGTACCATGTGCTGCAGGTGGAATACAATCCTGATGATGATGGCTCCCACAGCCTAGAATCTTTCCCTAGGCCGCACCATCCTCAGAAAAAGATAAAAATATCCTCCATTAAGAAGAAGAGGAGGGTGATTGTTGTAGGGGACTCCCTCCTAAAAGGAACGAAGGGACTCATTTGCAGACTAGACCCACTCCACAGAGAGTTCTGCTGCTTAATAGGGGCATCAGTGAAGAAGGTAGCTAGAAAAATTCCTTCCCTGGTCCACGAGGCAGACTGCTATCCTCTGATAGTAGTCCAAACTGATAATGATGATTTAGTAAGCCGAAAGACTAAAGCCATCAAGAAAGACTTCAGGGTCATTGGGAAAATGATGGAGGGCTCTGGGGCACAAATAGTATTCTGCTCCATCCCAAGGCTAAATAGAGAGGAGCTGGAAGTCAGGAAGAAGAACTCGATTAATGTCTGGCTCTAAGCCTGGTATGGGCTTCAGCTTCTTTGATCACGGGGTGGCTCACGCACCCCCAGACTTTGTTGCTAAGGATGGGACACGTGGGTCTCCTAGGGGGGCTAAAGCCCTTGCTACAAACCTAGCTAAGTTCATAAATCGAGCTTTAAATTAGATGTGAAGGAGGAGGGGATTGAGATCAGGCTAGACAGGAGCTAGCCTGGACATGGGGCACTAGTGATTTGGAGAGGGTGTGCTGGAGAGGATCACCAGTACCTCACCACACAGAAAGTGGGGGTGAACACACCTAGGGGTGGTAAGGGAGATACAGGTGCTCTGGTGCTAGCTACTCCAATTACCAGGCAATTGGGAATGAACTCTGTTCCCTCTGATAGAACTTTGAACTCTTCAGAAGGCTGGTTGGCAAAGTCTCATGGGAGACAGTGCTTAAGGGCAAGGGAGCCTATGAGGGCTGGGAGCTCTTCAAAAAGGAGATCCTAGCAGCTCAGGAGAAAGCCATCCCCATGTTCCGGAAGAAAAGCTGGCAGGGGAAAAATCAGCTTGGTTGAACAGAGAGATCTTGAGTGATATCAAGAAGAAGAGGAATGTTTATGGGCTCTGGAAGAGGGGACAGGCCTCTTGGGTGGACTACAGGAGGGAAGTGAGATTGTGTAGAGCAAAAATCAGAAGGGCTAAGGCTCAACTAGAAATCAGATTGGCAAAGTCTGTGAAAGATAACAAAAAATCTTTCTATAAATAATAAAAGGAGGACTAGGGAGACCATACAGTCCCTGTTGGACACAGAAAGAGCAACAGTTATAGGGGATGAGGAAAAGGCTGAGGTACTTAATGCCTTCTTTGCCTCAGTCTTCAATTGTAAAGAAAGTTGTTCCCTTTGTGTACAAACTACGGAGCTAGAGGAGCAAAATGAGGCTCCCATGGTCCAAGACGAAGTGGTCAGAGCCTTACTAGCCCGACTAGACACCCATAGGTCTATGGGGCCAGATGGGATTCACCCAAGGGTATTGAAGGAGCAGGCAGATGTGCTGGCCAAACCCCTTTCCATCATCTTCCAACAGTCCTGGAAGACTGAGGAAGTTCCACTGGACTGGAGGCTGGCTGATGTTGTGCCCATCTACAGGAAGGGTCGCAGGGAGGATGCAGGGAACTACTGGCCTGTCAGTCTGACCTCAGTGCCAGGGAAAGTCATGGAACAGGTGATCTTGAGTGCTATCATGAAGCACATGCAAGAGAACTGCGTGATCAGGCCCAGTCAACACAGGTTTACAAAAGGCAGGTCTTGCCAAACTAACCTGATCGCCTTCTATGATAAAGTGTCTCGGATGCTGGATGAGGGAAAGGCTGTGGATGTGGTCTTCCTGGACCTCAGTAAAGCCTTTGACGCAGTTTCTCACAGCATTCTGCTTCAGAAACTCTCAGCCTCTGGCCTGGACATGTGCATGCTCTCCTGGTTGGAAAACTGGTTGGATGGCAGGTCCCAGAGAGTGGTGGTAAATGGTGTTAAATCCAGCTGGATGCCAGCGACAAGTGGGGTTCCCCAGGGCTCCATGCTGGGTCCAGCCCTGTTCAATGTCTTTATCAGTGACCTGGATGAAGGCATCGAGTGCTCCCTTAGCAAGTTTGCAGATGATTCCAAGCTGGGTGGAAGTGTGGATCTGCTGGAGGGTAGGGGGACTGCTGGGCAGAGTCCAATGGCATGAGGCAGTGCTACAGACTAGGAGAAGTCTGTCTAGAAAGCTGCCTGGAGGAGAAGGACCAGAGGGTGTTGGTTAACAGCTGACTGAATATGAGCCAGCAGTGTGCCCAGGTGGCCAAGAAGGCCAATGGTATCTTGGCTTGTATCTGAAATGGCGTGACCAGCATGTCCAGGGAGGTTATTCTCCCTCTGTACTCGGCACTGGTGAGACCATGCCTCAAATCCTGTGTTCAGTTCTGGGCCCCTCACTACAAGAAGGATGTTGAGGCTCTGGAGCGAGTCCAGAGAAGAGCAACGAATCTAGTGAAGGGGCTGGAGAACAGGCCTTATGAGGAAAGGCTGAGAGAGCTGGGGTTCTTTAGCCTGGAGAAGAGAAGGCTGAGAGGAGACCTCATTGGTCTCTATAAGTACCTGAGAGGAGGTTGTAGAGAGGAGGGTCATGGCCTCTTCTCCCAAGTGACAGGGGACAGGATGAGAGGGGGATATTTAGTCTGGACATAGGAAAAAAAAATTCACAGAAAGAGTCATTGGGCTCTGGCAGAGGCTGCCCAGGGAGGTGGTTGAGTCACCTTCCCTGGAGGTGTTTAAGGCACGGGTGGACGAGGTGCTAAGGGGCATGGTTTCGTGTTTGATAGGAATGGTTGGTTTTGATGATCCAATGGGTCTTTTCCAACCTGGTTATTCTATGATTCTATGAAAAAAAAAGAAAAACTCAAACCAGAACTAGGGAGAATGCGGGCCCACTCCAGAAGGAAAAGGTTTCTTTTGCCTCGATCTTCACTAGCAATGGCTCAAACCACATTTTCCATGTCACAGAATGCAATGGCAGGGACAGGCACTTCGAAGATCTGCCTGCTGTATGAGACCATCTGTGGGTCCTGAGGGACCTGTCCCACAGGTCATTCTTGTCTGTGAATTAGAGACATGGATTTTGTTGAGGGACTACTCAGTGGATAAGTAATTGTCTGGATGATCGCACTCAAAAGAGCTGTGATCAAGGGCTCAATGTTCAAGTGGAGATTGGTGACAAGTGGTGTTCTGCAGGGGCTGGTGTTGAGACTAGTGTTATTTAAGGTCTTTTTCAGAGACATGGACAGTGAGACTGAGAGTACCTTCTACAAGCTTGCTGATGACAATAAGCAGTGTGGCATAGTTGACACACTGGAGGGAAGGGAAAGCCATCCAGAGGGATCTGGACAAGCTTGAAAGATGGACTTGTCCCAACCTTATACAGTTCAACAAGGTCCTGCAGATAGTTGGGGCAATCTTAAGCATGGTTACAGGCTGGGTGGAGAGTGGATTGAAAGTAGCCCTGAAGAGAAGGACTTGGGAATGCTGGTAGATGAGAAGCTCAACATGAGCTGACAATGCGTGCTTGCAGCCCAGAAATCCAATTGCATCCTGTGCTGGAACAAGAGTAATGTGACCTGCAGGTAGAGGAAAGTGATTCTGCTCCTCTGCTTCTCTCTTGTGAGACCTCACTTGGAGTATTGTGTTCAGTTCTGGAGTCCTTAGCACAGGAAGGACAAAGATCTGTTAGAGTGAGTCCAGAGGAGGATCATAAAGATGACCACAGGGCTGGAGTACCTCCCATATTAAGGACAGGCTAAGAGAGTTGGGCTTCTTCAACATACAGAAGGCTCCAGGGAGACCTTCTACTGGCCTTCTAGTATTTAAAGGGGATCTACAGGAAAGGAGCAGTTCTTTATTAGGGAGTGTAGTGACAGGATAAGGGGTAATGGTTTTAAGTTGAAAGAGATTAGATATTAGGAAGAAATTTTTTACTGTGAGGTGATGATACACTGGAACCAATTATCCAGAGAATTTGTAGATATCTGGAGGTGTTCCAGTTCAGGCTGGATGGGGCTTTGAGCAATTTGATCTAGTGAAATATGTTCCTGGGCAGGGGTATTGGAATTGATGATCTTTAAGGTCCCTTTCAATCCAACCCAACTTATGATTCTATGGTTCTATGATACACATACCTGGCTAGGAAAACAAAGAAAGAAAGTATGACTCTTTGAATGTCCCAGCTGGAATACTAATCTACTATTTTTGAAGTTTTTCCAGGAAAGTGGTATCTTCCTGTGTATCATTACTTAGATGTAAATAGTATGATTAAATGGATAGCGTAGAAAATAACTCTACAATACAACAGATGCATTAAGCAACACTTTATGATTCTTTTGAGAACAGGAGGCCACAAAAACTGTACAGTTAATGTAAGGAAAAAGTTACATTCAGATCCTTGTCAGGAAATACTGCAAACAGAAACTACAATGTCCATGATAAGAAATTGAAAGGATAAAAAGCCAGAGAATCATCGATAACTGTGAAACCTTTCAATGCAGACAGCATGGTATGTGACAGGATTGAATATGATTTTATCAAAATTAACAAAAATTATCCCTTCCCTGCTCTTTTGAGTGCCAGCAGAGCACTGGCACTCAAACAACCTGGACAATTATTGGAATTCTGGGTAAGCAAACTCTAAAAAAAGCTTGTAAAATGGTTTCAAGTAATATATCAAGCAAGCGTAAGAGAATGTAGTTTATTTAAAATTTGTAAATGCACCATAATTGGTGATGTTTCAGAAGCTTCAGCCAGTGATTTCAAAATCAGCAGGATTTTGCTTTAAGTACGTGGTAGTAAAAATGGCTTTAAATGCGTTTAATGAACCAGGAAGTTTGTTACTGCAAAGGAGAAGGCTTTGCTACAGGTCTTATTTTTAGGACATTTTTCTGCATACTGAAAGAATATAATCTCTGTAGCAAGAATCCGTTTTTTTTTTACTGTTGTTACAAAACACAAGAACCTTAAACTTAAGGCCTCCCAGCCTCATGAGAGCTGCTGACCCATGCTTCCTTTTGGAAATCAGATTTAATTTAAGAAATAAAAGAATGTAAACAACTGCAACAGCCTCATGCCCTCCCAATCAGGCCAGACGTAACCACACTAGCATAACCAAATAAACCCTATAAAATGGCAATAAAAATGAAAAAAATGATACGTTTGGATGTGAACAATAACTCTTGCTGTCAAGGAACTACACAAGGGTGTAGAGACTAAAACAATGAGCACCCCATCTTCAATGTCATTCTAGAGAAGATAACTTGATAAACAGCAAAATTAAGGAAAGCTTTAGTCTGAAAAAGCAACAATTTTCTCCATGTCTCAGCTGATTTTAAGCACTTTGGATCCTTTTTTTTTTTTTTTCAAAAACACCTTATGTATTTATATACATTCTACTCCAAACACAAGCTTAGCATGCCAAAGTCTGAAATTTATTCAAAACTATTTACCCTATGCCCCATAACCCAAATGCTTATTATTGAAAGCATATAGCAAAGACATTAGTGGCAGTCTTCATTCAGTGTTTGGTTTATAATAGAAAAACACATTTGCATTCCTTCCCACATAATACCAGGACTGTGTGGTTGATACGATATTATCTTACACTGTACAGGTAAAGCACTTCACTACTACTAGAGAGCAATCACAGGTCACATTTTAATACATGTGAGAGTTTCGGACTAATTACTTGCAATTCTGAAGTGTTTTCATATTAACTATAAATATAACATGAAAATATGCACATTGTAATAGTTAGCATAATTAAATAGAACCCAACCATTATTTTTTTCTTTCCTTTTACCCCAGGAAGCTGAATATTTTATGGACTGACAAGTAGCATTTCTTACCAGTCCATAAAGGTAACAGAGGCCCTGACAGTGTCACAGAATGCTATTTATCTATCTTACATCTTGTAATGAAATTGTGTCATGAATAGAAAGATATGATTTTAATGCAAATATTAGAAATTTTTAAATAAAAAACTGTAGGAAAGGGTAATAAAGCTATGCCAGATTTTGGTTATTTCTGTACAGAGATATTTTTTGATATAACATTTCCCTGTAGACGAAAGGTACTTCTGTATTCTCCTCATCGGAATTTAAGTCCAAGCATTTTAACATTCTCATATATAATATTTTATTATCGGGGGATCTGTGCTTATATGGGATGAACAGGTTTGTGGTTTTGGGTTTTTTTATATTATGTGAGAAACTTCTACTAAGAAGAGAAATTATGATTACTGTAGCCTAAAAGTACAAAATCCAGTAAAATAATGTATCATAAGATTCATATAAATAGAGAATGATACGGTTTATCTAAGAAAACACTTATTCCATATTTCCTTTAAGTAAATATATACCAGGAAACAAAGAGTGAATTTGAATGATTTTGGTACATAAGAACTTTATTAATATAACACATGGCAAGTTTTAATCAATTTTAAAAATTAAAGATCTCTAAATAGTATAAAAGAGCTTCAGAATATGACAAATTTTCATTGCAACTATTACTGTTGTACCCATCTATAGAATAGATCCCTTGGGAGATATTATGTAAACTCAAAAAGGAGATGCAACATCCTGTTTGCGTATACCAGTTTAACTAATTTTGATGCAGTATTTATACATTATAGTAAGATAAATTAATAATCGAACCCCCAGATGGTGTATTATCTCTTGTAGTAATGTTCTGGTTACCTCTTGAGCCTTGGCTCTTCTGGTAGGGAATGCCTCTGGCCAACCTGAAAAGGTATTGGTTAGTACTCACAAATATCAATACCCCCCTTTTCTTGGAAGTTCTAAAATAATCAATTTGCCATTGTCATCCAGGCCTGTTGCCTTTCCTGATTTGGCCCATTTCCAGTGTGGGGGTATTTTTGGGATTAGTCTGGAAGCAAATACCACACTGCTGAGTCACTTGTCTCACAGTAATGCATACATTTCTAGCTACAGTTTCTCTAATTCGGCATTTTTACAAGGTCTTTGTTCCTCAATGCCTTTTTCTACGCTTCTCCTTTACTAAAACCCATATGATTAATTTACCTTGTGGGGTAAGAACTCTTCCCCCCTCATTATATGACCCTTCCAAATTTGCAGTGAGCTTTTTATCTTCTTTGGTATATTGGGGCTCTCCTTCCAGGGAGTTTGGCCCATCAGGGGTCAAAGCCCCTTCTGTTTTTACCTCTCCTTTGGCTGCCTGTTTTGCCTCTCTGTCCACTAGCTCATTTCCTCTTCCCAGTTCCAAATTCACTTTCTGGTGTGCTTTGATTTGCATGGTTGTTACCTTCTCAGGGAGCTGGACTGTTTCCAATAGTTTTATGATCTCCATGTTTGATGTGTTTCCCCTGCAAGTTCAATAACTCTTTTTCCTTCCAGATTGCTCCATGTGCGTGTACAACTTCGAATGCATACCTTGAATCTGTATGGATATTTGCAGCTTTGCCTTTAGCCAACTCCAAGGCATGGGTCAGAGCAATTATCTCTGCCTTTTGTGCAGAGGTATTCATTGATTAAGGTCCTAACTCTGTTATGTCTCGACTAGTGATCATGGCATATCCAACATGTCTTTTACCACTTAAGACATAACTGCTTCCATCCATGAACCAATCTTCAGCACTTCCCGCAGGACTATCCTTTAAGTCAGGATGGCTCGAATATATCACCTCAATAGTTTCCAGTCAGTCATGATGTACTGGTTCCCCTGTGTCTCTGCTAAGAAAAGAGGTTGAATCAACAGTGTTAGTAATTACAATTTTCTACCATTGCAGTTTGGTATTTCAAGAACCTTTGTAGGAAAAGCCAGTATTCACATTTCACTTCCAATACAGCAGATATTGTGTGGGACACCAACATAATCATTCTCTGGCCCAGGGTGAATTTTTAGGCTTCCTGAGTGTCTAGTATTACAGCCGTAACAGCTCACAGGTATCCAGGCCAAACTTTTGCCGTAGTGGCTGACTGCTTGGACAAGTATGCAACTGCTCAGTGATATGGGCCCAGATCCTGTGCCAATATTAGAAGAGAAAAAAATGGCTTACTCACATCTGGGAGTCCCAAGGCTGGAGCTGACATCAGGGCCTTTTTCAGTAGTTTAGAGGCCTGTATAGCTTCTTTATTCCTTTAAAGGTGTTCCTGTTCAGTGGTTGTTAGTGTGTATGGGAGTTTAACAAGCAATCCATCCACAGTCAGCACCACCCAGTCATTCCCAGAAAAATTCGTAACTCTCTTAATGTTTGCAATCTCGGAGTTTGCATATTGCCTCTTTTCGTGTTTGTCCCAAAGTCCTCTGTCCAGCACTGACTTAGTAGCCCAGGTAAATCATCTTGAGCTGCATTATCTGGGCCTTCTTTTTTGATTCCTGATATCCCTGGAGTCCTAGAAAATTCAATAGACTCACTGTCCAGGTCATGCAAGTGTCCCTTGTCCTGGTGGCAATCAGGATATCGTTCATGTACTGTAACAGTTTTCTTCCTCAAACAGGGCTTCTCAGGACTCGAGATCTTTTGCAAGTTGATTGCCAGATATAGTAGGGCTGTTTTGAATTCTGAAGTAATACTGTCCAAGTAAGCTGATTTCTGCATCCACTTTTGAGATTCTCCCCTACAAATGCAAATATTTCCTGGCTGGCCTCATGGAGAGGGAGGCAAAAGAAGGCATCCTTCAGGTCTAAAGTGGTAAACTAAGTTAGTTCAGGTGTCAATACAGTCAACAGAGTGTATGGGTTTGCCACCATCGGATAGAGGTCTTTATTATTTTATTTACAGCTCGTAAGTCCTGGACCACTTGGTATGATCCATCAGGCTTACAGACAGGTATTGGCTGAATTTTTTTTCCCTGTCTTCTCTCTTTAGGGGATCTTATTTAATTCTTACTATCTGCTGCCCTTCTTTGATTTGACCTCAACAGGTGGAGCATTCTTTGCTTTTCCGGGCGCATCAGTAGCCCAGGGTATACCTGGTTCGTAATTTCCTCATCGACCTTTCCTCCTGTGGGCACACTAGCTAGAGATAAGCTCATTATTTGTATGTACTGTTGATAATTTACCTCCAGAGTAATTTCTCCTTTTACAAATTTAATCACAGCCCCTCATTGTTCTAGTAAATCTCTCCCCAAGAGTGCCTTTGGGGAAGTGGGGCATGTAAAGGAGTTGGTGTGTACCCCATTGTTTCCCCAATTTGTATTTCAAAAGTTTGCAAAAATATACCTTTTCTCTTTGGCCAGTTGCTCCCTTTACCATCATGTAGTCATTTCCTAGGGGTATCAAAGCTTTATTTAAAACTGAATATGTTGCCCTGGCATCAATTAAAATTCTACGTTATTTTACCCTTTCCCTAGCTTCATTATAACCAGATGATCTTCTAGGGTGGATTTCCCAGATATCCATCAATCCTCCTTCACATGGGCTGCTATCTGTCCTTTCTGATTACTCCGCTCTCTTTCATTTCTTTGTCACCTCATTCAACAATACTTGCAGGTTCCTATCTCCTATGGAACACAGCTTTTGAAATTTACACCTCATATCCCCTGCTGAATGACCCAAGAACAAAGAAACTAGTTGTATTCCTACCTCCGACCCAAGATCCAGTGATGTGCTGTGGTACATTGCGTCCCTTAATCAATCCAGGAATTCAGATGGTGACTCAGAAGGTCACCTCACTACATGTCCCGTTGGGCCCAATAATTCCCAGGGGTGAGCAATCTAGCTACTCATCATCCCGTGTGGCGTTCCATGCACAACTTACAGACTCATCCCCTCTTTCCAGTTCCCAGGTATCCATATCCCCAAGTCACATACCTTGTCTGCCCACTGATGGGCCGTCTCTCTCCCCGCAGTGATTGGATGGGGATGGGAGATTCTCCAGAGAAATAGTCTGGTGGCGCCTAGAACATCCTGCTCCCCACTGGTCCTGCAGCTGGATAGAGAAGGTGTCCCATCTGGGGTGCCAAATTGTTTTGCGGAATCAAAACTCTGTAACTCCTTTAAGGATTATAAAGCAGGTATGCATTTATTCACCGGCAGGTGTGAGGGGGTAATCCTTCCAACTCGTACACCATATGGTCTAAGAAGCGAATAGTTATAGTATAAAGACATGCCTATTCATAAGCACCTATTACATATTTATGATTTTTCCCTACTTCTTATTATAATTTTAGATTTGAGAAGCTTCTTCTATACTTGCGCAGGTGTGGTGGTGTGGTCTGGGGCTTAGGGTTGAAGTAGTCTTCATCTTTCTCATGAATTGTCCCTGAAACCAATCTTGTGCTCAGGTGCATTCTCATCCTGGTTGAGCTGCAGTCAGTTGCAGGTGCAGTCAGCTTTTTACTGTTGTGCACATTCCAGTTTTCCTTATCAGTGAATGTCTGCGAATGAGCTCCTACCTTATCAACATCCAGGGTCTTTGAGGCCTTTACTAGCAGACAATGTGTATTTCAGCAAGCTAAGCCTTCTAAGTTTTTCTAACTTTTCCCCTATATCATATGCCTGCACATCACTACAACTAAACTTTTGGATCCTGTCAAGTAAACATTATCCATATCAATTTTTTATGATGTTAATTTCTGGTTTTAAACAGGCAAATTTAGGAAAGAATAATGTGGATAAATAGTTTTTGTTTCTATGCATTCATAGTTAAATAGAACTAATACATAAATGCTCTTTTTTTTTTTAGTTCTTGACCTCAGCATAATTTTGGGTGAACAATAATACCTGAGATAATTCCAGCAACCTCATTTTTAATGAATACCATATTATCATGAATGTTTTAATGTTTTCATTATCATAAAAGTGATTAAAAAAGTAAAAAAATATACTTTAGAGTAGACTTCTGTTAGATATGTTGGGTGAATTAATCTGGTTATCTGAATATTGACATACTCAAGAAGTTAATTAAGACTCATTAGAATTTCTTAATATACTTGAAGCTTACAAGAAGGAATAGTAGATTAGTGATGATAAAGTCTTATGAACTGAAATAGGAAATACCTTACACTCACTAATGAATGAAGTTATGAGTGATGGAGCATAAACTGAAAAATTCACAACATTCACTTTCATCAAGTTTACAGATGGCACCAAATTACACAGAAGATACTTCCTGTGTTACAGCTTGTTCAGCAGGAAGAAAAAATGAATACAAGGGAACCTAATAGCAGTCCACTTTTCTGAAATAAAATTGGATATATCTAAGTGATGCATGGCAGGAGGATGAGAGAAAGCAAGCATAAGTTTAAAAAAGGAACAACATATCCATATATAGGAAAAAAAAAATTCCTAATGAAGACAGTGAGGCACTAAAATGAACTGCTTCAGAAAGGCCATGCAGTCCCCATCCTTGTAAGTTTCTGAGACCTAATAGAAGAAAACTTCAAGCAACCTGGTCTGATCTCACAGCTGACCTGCTTTGAACAGAAGGAAACAATAGAGTTCCTGTGAGGTCTTCTCTAAGCTGAATTATCCTGGAATCCCGTGTTTCTCTGAATGACATCAGATAACTACAAAAAGGTTAAAGAGTGATTGCATTTTTAAAAAGTTTAAAAAATAAAATCCAGAGAAATTGAAACCTAAATGACTTATGGGACCTTGATGAAATTTATTCTAGTTCCATTCTGTTACAAGGGAGATTAGATCAATGCTAATTACTGTAGGAATAATGAGACTTCATATCCCCTTTCTAAAAAAGGTCATTATGCATTTATAATGGGAACAGTATTGAATATACAATTCTGTTTAGCAAAACGATGTAAACAAGCGCATAAGTGACTTATGACAACAGTAAGTGAAATGTTATTAGCTTTTCAACAATTTTGTTTAAAAGAACATGCTATGACATGTTATCTTTTCTTTTTCTACATCCTTTTTTTGGTATAAGTATCAAAAGTGAGACATCTTATTATTTTGCAGTTATTAACTTTTTTTAACTATTTAACCAGTTAAAAACTGGTTAAAGCTCTTAAAAGAAACTTCAATTACAATATGTGTGTGTACAAATATGTACTTATATATAGTATATGGATATATGTGTATATAAAAATGCATGGTTATTCCACCAAAAAAGGACAACAGTCAGCAGATAAGATAGGTTTTCTGAAAATTTTGCCTGGTCCTGTTTGTCTTAAAAGTTCTTTGATCTTTGCAAAATGTGTATGCATACAAGTACATACAATTCCACTAAAACATTATCTCCAATCTTCATCTACCCAATATAATTATTGAAAACAGTAACATCACATTAAAGTAAATACCAATAGTATTTCACCCTATATTCCACACCCTGTATTCTACTGTGTTTAATAGTAACAATGTGAACATTTTTGCTTTCCCATCCCATAAAGAAAATACCTTTCATTAATTCATCTGCCCATTATGCAATTGTTATAAAAAAAATTTTAGCATTTTATAAACTTCTAATAGGATTAGTCTTCATTCATCAGTCTAAATGTTCAGATGATTATGAGCTTGATTGAATCATAGAGAACTTACAGAAGAACCTATAGGTAAATATATTAGTATCTGTTTGGATAAAATTCCATCATTTTGGCACACAGATTAATATTTAGCAAAAGAACTTAGTGGATTTTTTAGTTATTAATTCCTTATTTGTATTAGCTATATAACATTACGTTCTGTGAGGCTGTTACTAATAATCACTGTAGCTGAATTGCAATATCTTTGTAATTTGTTAATTAAATGTCTTTTAGGGTACTTAATCTAAAGTGTTATAAATATTTACTAAGCCTCCTTTATTGAATACTTATTTTAAACTCCCAAGAGCAGAGTAAGTGTTTGTTCCTCAAAGGGAAATGGAGAGCTGGAAAAATATTTTCATTGTGAATGTCAAGTATGCGAGAGAAATCTAAAAAGTAATTAAGATGTTGCACAACACAAAACTTTAAAGCAATTTTTTTAAATGGCTACCTGCTTGATGTACTGATAAGTAAATGGTGTGTAAAATTAATTTAGAAGTAATGTTCTGTAAGCATGCAATAAAAATTACAAGTGAAATCCACACATTGTCTTAAAAGCTCATTTAGTATTTATGAATTTTTTAAAATTACATTTATGTTTGATAATCTCAGTCAAAACAGCAGAAATCATTACAGATATAACAAATAACTTTCCAATTCCTGAAACCCTTCACTAAATGACCTGTCCATTAGAAATTATTTCCTTTAATTCTGATAACTGCTGAGTTTCTGGTTTCTCTAAAGTGTGAATATGAGACACTATTCATGGCAAAGGAAAAACCCAAGAGAAATACTTACAGTCACATGACTAAGTATATCCACATTTACAATTAATGTGGATTAACATTCAGTCCTCCTGTGCTTTGATATTATGATATTATTGATAATCAATAGGACAATTTATAGTGGCTTATACTATGGATAAAATTTCCAGGTAATTCTGACACTGCATTTGAAAAGAACAAACTAAGTATTTTTCTCTCTTTTGTGTTTTGGTTTTTTTTGGTTTTTTTTTTTTTAATTTGACTTACACTAAATATTTAGAGTATATTTTAGTACTCCTTTGGTATTTCCACTGACAGTAAGAAAAGAAATTGATATCTGCTCTGAATTATTAAAAAATGTGTATAGATTTCAGAGAGTTCTACGTAGTATAACTAATGCATTCAGAAATGTTTGGATTTATAGTGGCTGAGAATGTCGTAAGTCTGATGGTTGTCAAAAGACTTCCAGACCATATATGTGCAAAATAGTCCATAATCAGATTTGAAAGCTGAGTGTTACATCTTGAGAAAATAGAATCCTGTTAATGACTGTTGTGGCATGTTTTCCTTTAAAAAGCTTGTCAGATTTACTGTTAACTCAATTCAGCTGAAATTTAGGTCAATTCAGCCATTTAAAATTTTTCTAACCCCTGTTTTCAAACTTTATTAATATAGATAATTTCAACCTCTAAGGTGATAGGAATATTTGGAAAAAGTATAAGTAACCAGGCAGTTGTTACCATGGCAAGCTATTATTATTTTAGAGTTTTGGGCAACAAAATTCTTGGCATATGGTAAAGGTAACTAATATTGCTGTCTTTCTCTCTAAAAAAATATATATTCTAGGAGATATTTTTTGAAAGTTTAACAGTTCTATAGATTTCGTAAGACCTGAAATATTTCAGGTAAAAAAAGACATTTTTATCTATAAAAACACTGACTTATTATTCTAAGAATTGTTTTGTTTCTCACAGGAACACAAAAAGGTATGTTTTAATGTGGTAGTATTCTCTAAAAGAACTCATATGTTGATGAGGTGAGCATCCTAATATCAGCGCAAGATGTTTATTTTACGCAAATACTATAAGCATATCTATATTATAATTATATTGTCTGGAACAAGACTATATAATAAAGTTTAAGAAAGGGCTAGGAATTGGACCTAATTCTGCTCATTCCCATCCCATAGTTTTAATTACAGAATAAATCTCTCTGTGGTAGTCAGATGGTACAGAAACAGTATATTATTAAATGGAGAACATATCATAATCAATATTAAAACATAAGAAAGACATAAGAAACACTGCACTGTTGTTTTCCTTACTTTCGGACCTCAGAATTACTGCAACCATTGTGCTTTAAAAAATTTTATTGACTGTTTTCAGGATGAGTGTAATGAAATATTTCTAAGGAGATACTGAAGGCTGTTTTCTTTAGCAACTGTAAAAATATTTTTTCAAGTGAAATATTTCTAGAATTGATCAAATATACTGAATATTCTTTGAGAAGAAGACAAATCATCCTTTTTTGCAATATTTTGGATTATAAAATATGGTAAAGAAGACAAGTTTAAAAAATTATAACTGACTGTAGTTGCATATAAGTAATGTCACTTTTTCCATTGTACACTGAACTAGATAAAAAAAAAATACAGTTGCTCATCTCACTGTAAAGTAGACAGAATAAAGTCAAAACCAATACCATCCAGACATTAAAGAAAAATATATTTGTTAGCTAATATTTTCCTTCTGTTACATTTCAGGGGAAGGTTACGATTACTGAAAAATAATATGCTTAACTGATATACCTATGTACTGAAATTTAAGTTTCCAAAGATTTTTGGGTGTATTTTTTTGTGATATTTGAATACTTACACACAGAAATAGATAGGCTCAAGCATGTAATTTAGTGTCTATTAATGAGGTAGACAGAATTTTTTGTAAAAAATAGAGTTGTTTACTATGTGCTTTCAGAGAATCACCTTTCTTTTCAAAAATTTAGTAGAAATTTAACACCATGAGAAATAACTGACAGTCTTCTGGAAAATTCACTAGTCATACAAAATGAAATACCAGTACATCACATTAGATCTATTTAGAGCAAAGCGTACTATGCCACTAAATGTATTTTGCACCTGCATCATGACAAATTACTTCTGCTTCTATATGTTGGGGTTTTTTTATAGCAATAGAACCTGTGTAAGGTTTTTTGAAAGATAAATACATTGTCAATATCATGTACTACTTTTAAGAATTACAGTAAGAGTCTTTCTATTCTTCCTCTCTTTCTTCCTCATTTCCTTTCTCAATCACCACCACCACAGTAACTGTATTTGCTTTGAAATTATATTCCACAGAATAGAATTTTCAAAATACCTACATATAAAAAAAAAATCTCTCTTCAGCATTAAAGGTCTTAGCACTGCCAATTAGTCACAGCTTTTAACATAAGACTTACTACTATAATTTCTGCCTTTCATCTGTCAGCAAAAAGGTTTTCTTAAAAATTAGTTTCTTAAAAATATCATACTGCTGATGTACCAGTAATCTTCGACTCAGTCAGTCCACGTCATGAGTGTTTTGATTGTGAATGTACCTAGTTGATCTATCCTGTAGAAGTAACAGGGGCATATCCTCCATAAAATTCTCATATTTTGTTGATACTTCTTTATCATCCATTTCTAGAAATTTAGAAATCTCCTTCAGGAGGCAAGCGAAAATCATACTTGTCTTGAGCAATTTCACACCATTTGTATAACTTCTCCAGATCAGATGTTTATATTCTTTTTCACTGAAATGAAAATGTATCTTCTTCCAAAGTCTATTAAAGAATCTCTGTGTAGAAGAGAAAAATGAAAACCCAGAAGAGTAAATCCAATATTGTACTAATTCATAGCAGGGATCTGAAACACATTAAGGATGATTACTATGAGCAGTTAATATCTTAGGCTTGCTCAGTATTACATACTGATATGAATAACAATTAGTTAAACTAGAACATTTGAGAAAAGAAATTATCAGATGAACACAGACACATATGGAATGCAATAGATATTGTCCATCTTTCTGCTTTTGTAGAATCTTGGACATCTTTCCCATTATTATTTAATTGCCTTCCTACAAAAGGAAATGAAAAAGACCTGGTTAAAACCCAGAAAGACCTGTATTAGAATAAAACATAATCAATCAATCAATGAAACAAAACAGATTTGAAAGCACAAAGATTTTTTTTTTAGATAGATTTATTATATTCTAAATAGTTCAAGTTAGCCTCTTGGTTGCCCACAGACCTAACCTGTTCAAGGAAGTACTATTGATATAAACTGTGAAAAAAATTATTTAATTGTTCAATTCAGTTACCCAACTTAATCTGAATGTGTTTCTAATGCAGAATCATTGAAGAAATTCCTAAGAGATTGCTAATATAAGTGAAGCCACAGTTCACTAACAAAAAAAGAAGAAAATTATGCTATTTAAAGATGAGAACAGATTATTTCTTTTTTTCATCATATTCCCTGGGGCTAAGGAAGAACTGAACAGGACCTCTTGGCAAAATAAAATAGGTAGCAATATACACATGAGGACAGAGGTATTAGGGCAGACAACATGCTTCACTTGTTATGTGAATTACATTGTTTCTGCAGAAACAATCTAGATAGTAGGCAGAATGTTTTTGTGCTGAGGGTGGTGAAACATTGGAACAGGTTGCTCAGAGAGATGGTAGATGGAACATGGTACTCCAATGGTCAGAGTCAATAGGTACTGCCATCTCAGGGCACCCTCCAGTTCAAAGACATGCGTGTATTCCTTCTCAAGCTGACCCATTCTGCCCAGCTCCTTTAATCCTCCTCTAGGGGACTGCAAAAAGGGCTGGCAGCAACACCCACCCTTCGTGTGGCCAGTGCATGAGCAGGCTGAATGCTAGCTTGTTATTTGTCCCATGCTAACAGCGATTTTGACACCAGGCCCTGTTCTCATAACACCTTTCCTGACTATGTATGATCCCTGGGCTCTTCTTCAAGGTCTTGTAAATAGCAAGCAGTTCAAACTGCTTTCATATATTTTTATCCAATTCCCTGCCTGTTATCTGTCTAGTTAAATACAGTCACATACTTTCTCAACGCAAGTTGGCTAAGAATTGTTACTTAAGCTAATTCATTACTTTAAAATTCAACTGCACGATATTTAAACTACATATATGTATATATTGTTTGTCTCTATATATATCATGTCCAAGAACAGATCATTATTTATTATCTCTGATAACACTGCTTTAATTTATGTAGTGTAACTTCAACTCAAAGTAACTCAGATGATATATAGTCACCATAATGTTGTGGGAAGGGTTTTAAGTTACCTTTTTAGCAAATTGCCTTAGTAGTAATTTAGAAATCAACCCAATAGATATTTATTTATGCAAAATGAGCTAAAAAAGATGCTGGGATGACTGTTCTACAGTAGAGTCAATATTCTATAATGAGAACAGACAAGAAACTATAGTTCATGAACTGAATCAAGATTAAGAGTTTGAATTTCTGGATAGTGTACCAATATTACAAGGAGAAATAGTCTATCTTTTGCTTTAGCCATATACTCCATTTTACAACTGAGAGCAGCAATTTTCTTCATCCTGTCACAAAAAGATTTGTTTTTCATCAACTAGCTTTTCTAAGAACATGTATCTTCAGCTTTCACATGCCACATGGCAATATTTTTAGCTCAAAACTAGCACTCATGATTTACTGAGTGCATAAGTCCTAAAACTCACTGCACACAGGATAAAACTCTAGTTTTCTTTAATAATACCAGAACAATCATTCAGGCATAGCAGCAACTATTCTCACCACTGAGCCCTTTCTCTCAGCTTTGCTTAAGATATTGAGAAAAAGTAAGAATGTGGTCCATGGGATCATCTATCCTTAAGATTAGTTTTGCTCAAGATCAAATACAATGAAACTTCTCACAGGAATTAATTAAGACTGCACAATTGTTATTATAAGCCTATTTTCTCCCCTTGTTTGTCTTTTTGTGTTCAATAATCTATCTAGAAAGGTAATGTGGCAATCTTTATGACAGCATATAAAATCTAGTCACCCTGTAAGATACCTAGGAAGTTAGCATACTGAGAGAAATGTACAATTAATGAAGTGCTATATCAATGCAAGTTTCTGCAATCATCTTTTTCCACAATATAGTTAAAAGCAAAATAATTATCCTTAATATCCTTTGCTAATTTTAGTTAGAATTGGGCTTTGATTTTCTGATTTTGTCACTCAGTACTGGAGTAGTTTTCATACTTCATTTCTTGGCATGTTCTTGTTTCCAGTTCTTCTAGTATTACTTCATTTTTTTTTTTTTTTGTGTTGTAACTCATGAGGAAGCTCCTTATTTAGACAAAATAATTTTGTTTTGACAAACATCCTGATCTTCCTGAACAAAGAGCAGATCTGTCAATAAGTTTTGCTAAAAACTTCAGCCAGCTTTCCTGGGCTTTCTTCATCTTCATGGACACCTGCCAGGGAATTCTGCCTAGCAGTTTCCTGAGTAAGCTAAAGCCTGAATCTCCTGTTCATTTTCCTAGCCTTCCTGAGGACTTTTAACTCAGTCACCTTGCAATTGTTGTAATTCAAACACCCATTCAGGGACACATTCACAGTCAGTTGTTCTCTGTAATCAGAAAGTCAAACAAATAATTTTCACTAATCATCCTCTGTAACATTTACATTGGGAAATCATCATCAATCCTGTCTAGAGCACTAGAGCTTAATTTGAATTATCCTCATAGTAAAAGTATGTGCAGCCAAGATATCCCATAAAAATTACTTATTGTGAGTGGAAACCCTCTGCTAGTTGTTTTTGGAAAACCTCATCTCCCACCTCCTCCTACCTCCTCTTACTCAGAGAGTCTGCTGCAGCTTTCTTAGCATTCTTCCTCTTTTAATTATGACTTAGGGATGTCCAAAAGACTGTATCTCTGGTGTTGTATTATGATTCTGCCTATTGAAAGACTGCCTAGAGCCCCCTTCTTTATCTTTTTAATTTAAGTAGTCGTGCTCCAATTATGTGCTTTCCACTACTCCAAGTTCCGCAATATCAATCACATCATACCCCATAATCAATGCTTAAGCTTATGATTATTTTTGTGTGTTGTCCAGGGTCTCGACCCATCTGGAAGGTACCCAAACGAAGCCTTTGAATACTCTTTCTTCTAAGCATGAATGTGAAATTTTCCCTTCTCCCTCACATAACTCCTCTGTTTGCATTTTACTTCTCACTGGGTTTCAGTCCTATCCTCGAATGAATATAGTGAAATACCTCTTTTCCAGGCAACTTAGTTTGGTTGCATAGCAATTTCTAACTGAATTTAATTTCTTCCCTATAGTCATTCACTCTAAATACGGTGCCATCAAGGTGTAAATAAAAAATCACTTGTGACATTAGCTGCACACCCAAGCACTAGTCTGTTGGATATATCTTTGGGTTTTGTTTTAACTTGACCAATGAAAATACTAAGGGGACCTCAATAATCCTGTTCTCACCTACAAAATCCCTAACACAACTGTGGTCAGCTCAGGATTTTCTCTGGCCCTATCACTGGTGCCATCATGGCTGAGCAGCAAAATATGGTAGTTAGGAAGCATATCAAGTTCAGTGAGCCTTGAACAATGCTGCACATCCTGGTGTAGGCACATTGTTGTTTCAAATGGTGCTAGATAAATCTGGAAAATGAATGCCTTTATCCCGGATAAGAGGTGGTGAGCAACAACTAGCACCTTTCACTTGCACTTCTCTGGACAGATCCTGATTTGAAATCTGACCCATAACCCTCCTGTTTGAATATATTTTCTTGTGCCTGCTTTTTGAGACCATGGGTTTAAGCACATAAACAAGGAGATGAAGCCTGGATTCCACAGCCAGAAATCACAAGATTCTAGCTTGCATCCTCAAGGATCCATCCTCAGGAGTTATATGTAGACACAGAATGCTGCAGTACTAGAAGAAGTGATCACAACAGCTGAGGCAGAAGAGGTTGTCTTGTGGTGTATTATTGTGATTTGCTATTAACATTTTCTTAAAAACAGCACTTCTGGGCTTCCAATGTGGTGTTTGAAAACTACCATGTGCTTTGCTTTTGTTTTACAGCCTATTCAGAAAGCTGCTTCTACTCTCTAGGTGCCAGATAAATTAAGAATTTAAATACAAGTCTGCTCCCCACCTTCAAAAGAGTCAAGACCCAGCAGAGAACTTCTCACACTCTCTGTGAGATTCTGGTCATGGCTCTCTTAACCTGTAAATGTTGGGTCTATTGTGCACTGCTTACTCCTATGCCACACCAGTAAATTAAAATGTCTTTCTTCTTTTTTCCATTCTCACAAACACACATAAACAGACTTTCTTTTACATAACAAACTGGCTTTCTTTCACATATTTTGTGGAGGAAAAAAAACTTAATATTTGACATGTACTCCAGCTCTGAACAAATACAGTATTTAAAACACTTTCTTTACCTGTATATACTATACAGAAAATGTAAAATGGCATGTATAATTAGCCATGCTTATGAAATACTACTGCATGTTTTTATTGGTTGTGGAAATAATGAGCTGCTGACAAGAGCAGAGTAAAAAACTGTTGAAAACTAAATGGATGACCACCTTTACAAAATACTACAGATAATATATTCTGGATACAGCTGCTCAAATTCTTGGAGAACTACAAAATATTTTAAGCACATTTTAAAGAAGAGAACCATGACATTAAAAGCTGAGATTCCCTGCACCACTACAGCTGCAAAAATGTGCTACTTTCCACCAAGTGATTAGTTTTGATCCCAGCAGGTTCTATAATAAAAATAACTCAAATAGCTATTTCCTGGAGCAACATCTCTCGGGTATATCCAGGAACATAGCTACATTCTTTTGTTATGAAAGGAATATTTTTTTTAAAAAAGTGAAAAATACGAAACATCATATTTTCAACAGCTAAATGCAGATGAAGTTAAAATGCCTCATACTTCATCCAGATATCAGCTGAGAGTCTCTCCATAGCCTTAATTATTTTCCAGATCCAGACTGAATTCTCTAAACTTTATCTTTTTTTTGTTTTCTGTGATTCCTAGAACCATTTGTTATATTTGCTGTTTATATTAAAAGCTCATTGTAGAAAAATATTTTTTCAAATTTATGCATGAACAATTACAAAGAAAATAAGTACTAATTAACATGTTAACACATCACTTGTCACATTTTTTTTTTGCATGCCAGCTTTAATGTGTTAATAATATAAGTGACAGTAACTATAAAGCACACAATAATAGTGCTAGGAATGCCTACTACACATATTAATCTTCAAATTCAGTACTACTTGTTAGACATAGGATTGTAGAAATACTTTCCCTAAATTCTGCAGAAAAGAGAGTTCTTGATAAAAAATATGTTTGCTCTTGTGGAATATAATCTGTATTTAGAGAACCTGGATATTGTCTGAAAAGAGCACCAACTTATTGTTTAACAGTATGGAAGCTAGCAACTGACTTTTCACTTTTTTCTGAAGTTCCTGTAACTGTGATATGGACGGAAATATTTCCTTGATTATAACTAAAGCTAACAGGAGTAATAATAATGAAATGGCACTGCTATATGACTTCAGTTATTTACAGATGTAACATTACTTGTAGATTTCTGTCCCTGGTGTTATAATATACTGGCAGTGAGTTGTTTATTTATGTAGCCAGTGAAAGTGTTTTCCTATATTATTTATAGTATGTGTATTTTTTTTAAGTTCCTTCATTTTTTTTCTTCTTTCCTGTATCTTTCTTCTTTGTTAATTTTTAATTCTTTTCCCTCATCCTTATTTTAATAGAATGAGTGGTTTTCCATTTATTAATTTAATATCACTTAGATTTCTTTCTTTTTCACTTGAGTTTTTTAAGTGACCTATCAGCACCTCTTAGAGTACATTTCAATCAGGATATTGTAAATAATATTTCCACACATAATTTGACTGGGTTTTTGTTGTTTTGTTTTGTTTTTTTTTTCTAATTTCAAGTTATTTTGGAGCCAGAATTGGTGATATTTAAGCTATAAACACTATGTGTTTTCCTCTCGGGCCATTTTCACTAGTTAGTCAATGTGACAATAACAATTCAAGTGTTGCAGGTCACCTGTTCTTTGCCAAGAAAGTCTCCTCTATGACTTGGTCTTTTTGATTCATCTACTCTGAAGAATTATTAGAATGAGATGCCTGGAATTGATTACATCTTACAGACAGATTTGAACAAAAGATCAAAATAAAATCTTTACTGTTAATAATTTAATTACAAATGTAAATACTCTAATTTATTTCCATATTATTTTTATATTCTGAATATATATTTTATTAAAATCATAACATTCCTTGGGTAGCCATAATTGGAAGTATATACTGAAGAAATTAACAGAAGGAAGATAATTAAATGAGTGTTAGAGTGTGAGTATGTCTATGTGCATGTTTTAGGATAGAATATGCATAAGAAAGTGATTTGTCTACTGAGGATTAGAAGTTACATTATTAATTTCCCTGTGGTTTTAGGGTTTGGCTTTTGAGGAGGTGTGATTTTCAATGCTGCACACCTTTTGTTTCTGATTCAAAAATTATATTTTGTTAATTCAAGTTTTCTCTTTTCTAGGTAAACCAAGTGAGAACTGGGGACTCATGTTTGACTGTAAAAACCACACAAATAAAGGAACAAGATGAAAAATCACAGTGAAAATGGCTCTAAAAATTGTAGGATCTCAGGTCTTATTTACAACTCTTTCTTAAAATTATGTTTTACTCAAACACTAATAAACTACTTAGAGAAAACAAACAACAGTGAAAGTCTAGAAGTGTCTAATCCCCGTTTTATTGTAAGAGAATCAATCTATTCAGCACACCAGATACAAAAACTGAAACACAAAATAAATAAAACTTTATTAGAGGCTAACTTTAAATTTCAGTTGAGCTTTAAACTCAGTCAAGTTTTAGGCAAAGTCTTCACACTGGTTTCCAAATAGAGTTGTTCTATGTAGGTGTAAGGAGGCATAAGCACTTTTTCATGCAAAACACAACAGGCTGTCACTAAGATTCTTTTTAAGTAATAAAGATGACCGCAGCATCTTCTAATGAGAGTGCATTTCATGAACATGCTCAAATGAGAGCCTTCAAGTTGCTGAATATGGATTTTGCCAAATTTGTATATGTTCAATTAGCATGAAATGTTAAAGCATGTCTGTACTGGCTTTATCATTCAAGGACAATAGACAATATTTCATTGCCTAAGTAAAACAGATTTAATTGCTAAACAAGATTTCAAGGAACTCAACTTCATTTTAATCACAAACAAGCTGCAAGGCAATTTTCAATTACAGCAAGCTTTTTATTTTTATCCAGCTGTGTATCCCTGCTGATTCCTGAAATTACATGTAAATTGTCCCAGATTTTGAAGTGCTACACCTACTGAGGTTTTTCTTTTGTCAGCTGATGAAGTATCTGTGATTAGAGGCACACTAAATTGGCATTTTTAAGATTCATTCCCACACCCTGTATATTTTTGGACTGGATGACTGAATATGAAGAAGGGTTTGTTGTCCCAAAAGACATTATTCTTCCTAATTAGGCCATTGGTAGTGTAAACTGCTCACCTATAATGCAGCAACTTCAAAAGATAATAAATTTTAGAGAAGAGTCTATAGGGTTTTGAGGAATCAGGTCAATAACTCTTGTCTTAAAAATAGTTTCAGATATAATCATCCTAGAACAGTTTGCATAATGATGCTGCTTTTAAACTTTTTCTATTATTCTATTAATTGTTTAGGCCTTAGATTTAGTGATACACACCTGCTTGTGTTATATTTAACTAAATTATCCATACTTATGAGCTATCAATTTGAGTGAGCAGATTCTTAATTTTGAACTCGCCACATTGCCCTTTTACCACTATCCTTATGTATGACATTACCAGAAAAATAGAAAGTCCATTTTTTATTCATAGTTAACCCATATGTATATTCAAATGCAAATGAAATACATTTTAGATTAGAGAACTAGTAAATATATTGTAATATGATAAGAATTCTGTGCAGTAATGACTGTTAAAATGGGCTTGTAGATTGCATTTGTTGTGTGGTAGTTCAGTTCCTTTGAAAAGTACAGTATAGCAGTCTTGGATACTGACAGTCTGTATCCATGCTGACAATAAATTAAGGTATTATTCTCAGTATTTGGCAAAAAGATTGGCAAAGTAATGAGTTAGAGATAGTTGTACTTGCATTTTCATGTATAACTGTATAGGCAAATGAAAACCACTGACTTGGAAAAATTAAACTGAAAGTTTAAATTCCTCCTTCAGTTCCAGATATGTAGTCTCAGTACACTTAACTCGAGTGCAATTGAGAAAAGTGTATGTAATTACAAGAGACGATCTCTCCCAGGTAGACAAACAATGAGTAACTCAAACTGTGGCTTCTCACCATGCATTAAAATAACTCAGTGATATGCTGCTGTCTCTAAGTTAACTGTGAGGTCACTACAATTTTTTTTGTCTTGCAGTAGAATAAATAGATAGATAGCAAAAACATTTATTCACTTGTTGATACCAACAAATTCAGAAGTGTATTTCCACACCTGCAGGATTCTGCCAAGATTAGTTATCAATTAAAACTTCAATTAAATTAGCAATTGCATGTATAATATTAAATTTGTAACTATTAATATTTATTATGAAGTAAATATAAAAATCTGACATTTATACTTAATAGTTGTAAGCCACATTTGTTCATAGTGATTTGAGAATTTTGAGATTCTACAAAACCAGTTGTATTTTTTTTTATAATATTACTTTAAATTTCAATGGGTTGTAGCAAATAATCAATTACATTTGTCAACTTCATTTATCTATGAATTGTATTCATCTACATAAGTATTTCCCAGTAATATGAGAAAAATTTAAAGAATAATAGAATCATAGAATAACCAGGTTTGAAGAGACCCAACAGATCACAGAGTCCAACCATTCCTATCAAACACTAAACCATGCCCCTCAGCACCTTGTCCGGCTGTGCCTTAAACACATCCAGGGAAGGTGAATCAACCACCTCCCTGGGCAGCCTGTTCCAGTGCCCAATGACCATTTCTGTGAAAATTTTTTTCCTAATATCCAGCCTAAATCTCCCCTGGCAGAGCTTGAGGCCATTCCCTCTCGTCCTGTCCCCTGTCACTTGGGAGAAGAGGCCATTACTCTCCTCTCTACAACCTCCCCTCAGGTAGTTATAGAGAGCAATGAGGTCTCCTCTCAGCCTCCTCTTCTCCAGACTAAACAACCCCAGCTCTCTCAGCCACTCCTCAATCATCTTATAAAACTTACTACCAGATGCTCTTTTAAAACGAGAAGAAAAAGCCCATTCTCTCAGAGGCAGTGTTTATTCTTCATGATCCAAGAAATCATGATGGTAGCACTTTTCAGGTTTCTTTCAGGATGCCTATCCTATTGATTCATGTCCTGTATGGATGTAAATCAGTGTGGAAAAGAGATATATGCCAATATTTAAATTAATATTTTCATTTGCGCATGGTGCTGTAGCAAGTCAAAGGTAATACAGCTGAAGCAATTCTGTGTGCTAGTGTACCCAACTTAAAATTAAAGCTTAACTCAATTTACTTTAACTCAGTTTTACTTAAAATTTGCAAATCATTTTGACTAGTGATTTTTGTCATTATAATATCCCCCCGTCAGTAGTCATCCACTACTACATTTGAGCATACAGAGTTCTGTGTTTTTTTAAAAACATCCCTCTGCAATTTGAAAACGATTGTGTTTTATCCTCCAGCTTATGATTCAAAACCTTTTACTACAACAATCCATAAGTCGACTATTTTGAAACAATTAAACTGCATTGAAATTGTACCCTAAGGAGAAAATACATAATGAAGATGTATTTATTCACATTCTGTTTGAAAAATACCTTTTTCTTCCTCTTTCTCTTTTTGTCTCTTTTTCTTCTTGACTCTATCAAGATGTTTGCTAACAGAACACTGAAAACAAAAGTCATGAATGCTTTTATGAAAATGCTCTTAAACATTACATTTAAATATAACAATTAACTGAATTAACAGGCTGCCCAGGGAGGTGGTTGAGTCACCTTCCCTGGAGGTGTTTAAGGCACGGGCGGACGAGGTGCTAAGGGGCATGGTTTAGTGTTTGATAGGAATGGTTAGACTCGATGATCCGGTGAGTCTCTTCCAACCTGGTTATTCTATGATTCTATGAATTCCCTTTTCCTTTCTGAAGTTAGCTCGTTGTGTTCTGCTGATCTAGCATTCTCCACTTATGTATTACTTTGTCCTTTTACTTTTGTCAGCTGTCATTCCCGTTCAAGCCAACATAAAACGAGATTAGTTTAGGCAGTCTAATAGTTAAAATCACACTCGTTGATAAAAGGATGTAAATTTAACTTAAATCTAGTAATTTTAATATATTTTCTACTAAGGCCACTAAACACTTTCAAAAAAGCAAATTAGTACACATTTATTTGTTCTAATAATCTATGTAATTTAATTTTTGTGAAAAAACATCTACTTTCTTGTTTCACGGGAAGTTTGTTTGAAAAGAGAGCTATTGTAAAACAAAATAATAGAAACAAAGTATTTGCAGTTATAGAAGAAAACCTTCATTGAAGGAAAGATTCCATTTGATGAGAGAATGAATGTAGATTATTGGTAAAGTTTTCTTTAGCACTGAAATGGGAGAAGGAATATATGGAATAAAAAGGCAGGAGTATCTGCAAAGTATTCTCTACTAAACTGACAACTGTAACAAACTACATCCATTTTTAAAGTTGAAAACTGTAAGAATATAAATTCAAGAGGAAAGAAAAAGGCAGTAAAACCCAGCAAAACCTTTAACACAAATTTCTTTGTACATCCAGAAAATAAATGAAAAACTAAAAAAAAAGAAGGAAAAATGTCATTTTGTTAAGATTGTATTTTTGTTTACAGCTTTTATTTATAGGAAGAGTATTAAAAATACTGTGGTCATTTTTTTTAATCTTTTTTCTTAATATGGGATATTATATTCTAAATCTTTAACAAGAAAGAAGGGAAAAACATTAAAATAATGATAACAACAATAATAGTAACAACAACAATAACAATAATAACAATGACAACAATAATGGTTTTGTTAGTATCACTAGTCCAGTGGACGATTTTGTATTCAGTTCCAAACTGGGATTCACATCCAGCATTAGTACTGTATAGCAAAAAGTTGGAATAACATGTTATTTGAATAGCTGTTCATTGGGCAAAATGATAACCTGAAGGTTTTAACAATATCTGTGGTAATTTTTACAGAATTTTACAAATGCATTATATATATTTATATATATAAAAATATATTTATATATATGATATATATGTTTGGTTTATTTTGGTATTTTTTTCTTCCCTAAACGACAGTTTCATCTCAGAAATCTTTGTATGACACTCCCAAACAGCCTGCATCACTTTGTACTCTACATAAACAATCTTGAATAAAACACAGACTAGTCTTTATTTTCTTGATAAGTAGCAACTAATGTACAAATTTACATGAAAGTTATTAACGAACATTTGATTACAAGGTCCTAATTTGTTTTATTTTTCCTGATTTCTGAAATTTTATTAGAATATGTATTCTAATGTTGACATTACTGGCATTGCAGAATCACAGAATAATTTACGTTGGAAAAGAACCTTTGAGATGCCAAACATAGCACTGCCAAGTCCACCAATAGACCATGTCCCTAAGCACTTCTAAATAGAGATTGTGACTCAACCACTTCCTTGACCAGCCTATTCCAATGCTTAACAACCCTGCCAGTGAAGCAATATATCCTAATAGGTAGCCTAAACCTAACCTGACCCAACTTGAGGTCATTTCCTCTTGTCCTATCACTAGTTACGTGGGAGAAGCGACTGACACCCACCTGAATACGCTCCCCTTTCAGGTAGCTGTAGAGGATAATAGAGTCTCCCCTCAGCCTCCTTGAGGCTAAATGAACTCAGTTCCTTCATCTGCTTTGCATAATACTTGTGCTCCAGATTCACCAGTTTCACTGGCCTTCTCATCATGTGCTTCAGCACCTCGATATCTTTCTTGTAGTTAGACGTTTAAACTTGAATACAGTATTCAACATGTGGCCTCACCAGTGACAAGTACAGGGGAAGTATCACTTCCCTAACCCTGCCGGCCAAACTGTTTCTGACACAAGTCAGGATGCTGTTGGGTTTCCTCACGACCTGGGCACACTGCTAGCTCACATTCAGCCAGCTATCAACAAACACCAACTTTCTAGACACTTTTCCCAAGCCTGCAGCATTGCAAATGATTGTTGTGGCCCAAGTGCAAGTACCTGGCACATAGGTTTCTTGTTGAAACCCATACAGCTGGCCTCAGCCCATTGATTCAGCCTGTCCAGATCCCTCTATAAATCTTTCCTTCCCTCAAGCAGATTGATGTTCTTGCCCAGCTTGAGGCCATCTGCAAGCTGACTGAAGGTACACGCGATCACCTCATCTAAATAATCGATAAAGATATTAAACAGATCCACTCCTAACATTAGAGCTAGCCCTAGAAAACACCACTTGTGACTGGCCACCAACTAGTTTTAACTCCATTCACCACAACTCTCTGGTTCCCGCTGTGCAGCCAATGCTTTACCCAGCAAAGAGTATGCTTGTCCAAGCCTTTAGCAACCTGTTTTTTTCCAGGAAAATGCTGTGGAAAAGAGCTTTACTAAAGTCTAGGTAGATAACATCCTCAAGCTTCCCCTCATCTGCTCAGTTGTCCACCTTGTTGCAGAAGGAGATTAGGTTAGGAAGGCAATTAAAATTGTTATGGGATTTTTCTCTTCTACCAATAGCTCCAGGCATAATTTTTCTTCACAAAGCTCAGTTACAAAGTCAAAATATTACCAGCTGATAAAATAATGCTGAATAACACTGAACATTTAAGAAACAAATGAGAACATCAACGTAATCTGTGAATACATAGTTAATCATTAACTTCATTGAACTGATATTCACAGTGTAATTACACATCTCCCCAGGCGGGTAGGAACACCTTTTTTTCCTCTATGGAAAAACACTTCTGAGATTCTGTATTTCTGTGTCCAATGTTTTTCAGTTAAAAAATTAACAAACACAAAGGTAGCCAGACTCATGATTAAAACAATAGAGAACTTTTTGTATATGTTCTCAATGATTAGTAATATCCTACAAATACTAAATAATCAACAGAACGTTTGATGAAATGCAAGCTATCTGATATATTAAAGTCTAACTGTCAAAAAGGAAGATGGTGTGTGGACCTACATAAAATCCACATAAATTCCTGTTTATCACAGCTATTCCACCAGAGCCATTCCTGAAGTTCACTACAACTGTTTGAATACACCAGACACAAGTTAGCTCCTTGTGAGAGAGGTGTGAGTGTGGACATATGGCTGCTAGGCAAATGTGAAGGAAAGTAATAAAGGAATGAAGTCTGAAAATACAAGTGAGTCGACAAAGACTGCACAGTGAAAGACAGAGTGCTCAATTGTTTTTTAAAACTTAATCATTTTTTCTTACTGTAAATGACCCTTCTGGAGAAAACACAGCTTTAAGCAAGGAGTTTTTGTTGTTGCTCTTTATTCCATGATGCAGTTAAAGAAAATGTAAGACCATACAAGAGCCTATTATCAGTTTAGATCTCAGTGACAGTTGCCTTTCTGTACCCATAAGACTGTAGGGTTGTTTCCGTAGTTACAAGATTGTAAAGGTAGTGCTTTAGTTTTCCCATTATGTTCCATTTGAAATTGTGAACTCTACATTTTCCTGTAGCATTGTCTATGCTGATGAAGTGTTATACAGAAGAAATACAGAGACTGAAATAAATAGGAATAAATAAAAGTAATCATTAAATAAGTTCATAGTGATTTAGAAAACTAGAATGTTGCAAATGTAGTGTTGATATGAGAACATAAATGTAGAAGAGGAAATCTCTGTTAATTTTCAAGCAACATCAGGGTTTCTCAATCAGTCAAAAGTATTTATGTAAATTACTGAATTTACATAAATTACTCTAAATTACTCTAAATCAAGCCTTGAAAAGAGTTATACTGAGACAAATCTTTGCTAGATTTTTAGTCATAAATATAGATATGTGACTGCATTGACACCTGGAATGTGGCCTCATCTCCCTTGTGCTTGCAGTGAAACTTATTGTGAGTGAGACAATGAAGATTCTTAATCTAAAAGGCAAAGTTCTGAAGGAATTTTTTTTTTCACTTTGCTTCTTATCCTGAAATGGCAAACCTATGTCCTAGCCTATTGTTGCTCAAGAATTTCTCTTTCTGGTTTGTCAGTCACAATGGTTTATATGACTTGGTGCCTCAAGGTTGCCCCTTACATTCAGCTCAACACATCTAAAATGAGTTCACATTCAGCAGAATATTCTTTTTGCAGCATAGTAAATGCAGTACTAATATAGCCCTACTCCAAAATTCCCTGGTTTTTGGATTATGAAATCTTTATCTTGGCATAAATTAAGCTACATATTCATGTATAGTCAAAATAATAGATTTTATATCATCTTTTTAGTTGTATAACTTGCTCACCAGGTAAGAGTCAGAGCTGATAGAAATACCACTGGCAATGCTGGAAGCTCTGGCAATGGTTTTCCAGCTACCACACACTGTGACTGCTGCATGAATGTTCATACAATTAGAACTCTGGTTAATATTACTATTGTCTGAATTAAAATAATATTGAAGTGTTAGATGCTAGACTTTATTAGCCCCATGTATAAAATAAAGGTGGCATATAATCTATCTGTAGGAAAAGTTCAGTCCATTATCCATAACTTAATGAACTTCTCAACAGCTTATTTACATTAACAAATAGAATCAATAAATTAGAACCATCTCAAAGAAATGGATTTTAGAAAGCTGTAAAAGAGAATATTTTCTGTTTAATGGCTGGGAGTTAAAAACAAGTAATGAACTACAATTTAGAATAAAACTTTTTTAAACCTTCATTGTTTAACAACTATGAGAAAAAAAGTTAAAGGAAAGTAATTATATAAATCTGGAGAAAAAATATTTAGATACTTTGATTCATTGCATAAAAGCAGTTTTTATTCAATGTGATATGCCATAAATATAAAAAAATTTAATTCAACAGTTTTTATTAGCAATGCTCAGTTCAACTCAAATAACATCTGTAACATCTACTTACAACAGTTGGCCTTTTGCAAAGAGCAGAAAAACAGGATAAGGGAAATGCATACTCAGTATGTTATCCCAGAGTTGAGAAAAAAACCCAAAAAACTAGCACAAATAACACCAATACATTAAATGTTTTCCAAAATTGAAAGCAAAGGAGCATGAGAGGTCTTTTCCACTGCCAAGGCACTTTGCTAAATGCCCTGTGGAAAGACATTTTCTTCTGAACTGTATTAGGTCAAAAATGAACGTGAAAGAAAATGGAATATATTTCAAAGTGCTTCTGATGTTTATTTATTTATTTATTTATTTATTTATTTATTTATTTATTTATTTATTTCCTGGTTTAAAGATGGTGAAAGTGTATAGCTGTATGTTATTGCCTCAAGCTAGATAATCTGACAGGACAGTTTGATGGGGCTGTCTGGATTTTACCAAGCCATAGGGAGACATAAGCTGTTAAAAATGGTGATAAAAACCATAAATGTCCGGTTTAAATTCCAAAATTCCCAGCTCAGTTAATAGCTTTTATATAAATGTGCATGCGTAGATTAGAACAATTAAAATGGAGATAAAACATCTTACTCTGCTACCCACTGTTTCCTAATGTATTATCAGTTCACTAAGTCTTTTCCCGCGCTTGAGATTTTTATTAAGCAATCAAGTCATTTCATTAAGCTACTCACAGTCTTCAGATCAGATTGTACTTAATGAGTTTGATTATTTCTTCTTCATACTTCAGTACTGATCTCCCTGTTACACTTGAAAACATGCATCTTGTGTACTTCCCTTATCTGAAGAATTTTTTTCTTGATTACATTTAGAAATAACCTTGCTGCAGAGAGTTTAGACAGAGATATGGGTAAATTTCTATGATAGTCAGATATTTAGTCCCAATTTAGACACTTTTAACACAAACATTATTTTAATCTATATGTAAAAGTGTTACTATAAGTATATTAATATATCTTGTAATTACTTTTTCTCAGTTCAGAATATATCAGTGGATAATAAAGTTGGGAGAATATTTCTAACTTGGTCACAATTGAAAGCTAGCTATTTAATTTGTGTCCAGTTTGACTGCTAGCAACTGAACTTCTGTTAATTCACACCCACCAATTATCAAATGCCAGATAGATCTCTTCCCTTCTTCACCACCCAAAACCCCAAACTGGAAATAGAAACCAGTCCAATAAACCTTTGAGATTAGTAGAGCTAAATAAATTGAATAATTAAACAATAACCAACTCACTTCTTTCATGTGATAACAATGATATCTCCTGTTTGCTTTTGAATAATTTCTAGGAACCTATGATTTATTCACCTCATATGCTATTAAAATGACAAGATGATACTACTACTGACTTTATGGATCAAGATGCTTTTGGAGAACATAATACTTTTTCTTATTTTGTCCAACCTAGAAACATAGATTCTGCTCAGTGTGTTTTCAGAATCTGAAAAGTACTTTTTGCCCAGTTGATCTGTCAGTGAATTTCACCTCCAGAAAAATAAGCTGATGAAATTTCTCTAATGGAGGTAGCAGAATTAGGCAGATATAGAGCAATACTGAATTTTGTGATACAGTTCTGAATTTAGACAATAAAAGTTTACATATATGTACTTCATTTCTCCCTTATAATTTCTGGTATTTTTTCTCATCTAGGAGGAATATATTTTAGATTTTTCATTATTTCACATGGGGGTGTTTATACATAATTCAAAGCTGTGAGATCACAGATAAAAAATCTTTTAATCTAAACTTGTCTTTTGATAAAATTAAGGTATGGAGAATGTTAGAGAAGACTGAGGGGAGACCTTACTGCTCTCTACAACTGCCTGAAAGGAGTTTGTAAAGAGGAGGGAGTTGGCTTCTTCTCCCAAGTGACAGGGGACAGGACAAGAGGGAATAGGTCCTCCAGGGGAGGTTCAGGATGAACATCAGAAAAAAACCCCAAAATTCATGGGAAGGGTCATTGGGCACTGGAACAGGCTGCCCAGGCAGATGATTGAGTCACCATCCCTGGAGGTGTTTAAAAGATGGATGGATGAGGAGCTGAGGAGTTTAGTGATTGATAGGAATGGTTGGGCTTGATGATTGAAGAGGTCTTTTCCAACCTAGTGATTCTGTGATTCTGAGATTACCTTTAAAAACAAAAAAAAAAAAGGAAAAAAAAAGAAAAAAAAAAAAAGAAAAATATTAGTGGTAGGATGGTTGGCAAAAGTTAAAAAACCCCAACCTTATAATATCCTGAAAAATGTTAAGATCTCTAAGATATTTTTTCAGCTGATTCAGACTATTTTCTTGCTACATTCTGCAAGAAGCATTTAGGTTCAATGAGCTATTAGCTTAAGCAATTTAGTACAATGTATGATGTGTTTCTTGCTGATGGTATCAATTTTGGTGGGAATGGTTGGACTCGACGATCCAGTGGGTCTCTTCCAACCTGGTCATTCTGTGATTCATTCTGTGAATTCTTGGCTTGAAGGTAGCGATGTATTAAACCACATCTGATCAAAATAGTACATTCTTGCAATCATGCAGGAATTTGTATATTTACAGGTCATGCTCTGTGTAGACTTTACATAGAACTAATTACAGGACTTCAATACATATAAAAGGTCATCTACCAGGACAATTTGATGCACTGATAGATCTTTTGATCTTCAGTAAAGATCCAACTGAGTTACAAACAGGAAAGAAATCAATGTCTTACTTTAGTGATAGAGTTTTTAAGGCTAGCATTGGAAAACTGAAAAGCAGTGATTAGTCAGTTTAGGTAGGAATCCAAGAATTTATGTTTATCATAAGTTTATTTTAATATAAATTTGAAAATATGAGGGGTTTGTAATGGTTTAATCATCATTTTAATTTCCTTACTTGGTTTACCTTATAATGACAACTTTTCTAGCAAAATTTCACAAAACCTTCCCTAAGAAAATTTAAGAAGCAATGAAAGAGTGGATATTGTTCTAATTCTGTAGATATCTCATAATGCTTGATCAAGTTTCTGAGACAAGGTTACAATATTTTTTTCAGACTTGCACACCAGAGAAAATACTGTGCTTCTGTCTTTACTGTCAATCTTAAGTATCTCACATGTCCTAATGAGAGAATGGATATTCCATATGTCCTAATGGTCTGGCAAAGCACCTGTCTAAAAGTTACCTAATATCTGTGAGCTTTAGATTTTGTACAGTTTGTACACATTTTGTACAGTTACTGTCATAGTGAAGAACTGTCATAAGACCTCCAATGGACTCTGAGAATTGTTATGTGTTACAGTTTGGAAACACACTAAGGACAACACCTTATTTCTAAAAAGCCCAGTATCAGAGATGGTAGGCTAAGTCACCCCAAAATAAAGGCAAATAAAGTAAAAAGTTTGAAAAAATTAATTAATTGATATACTTATTAATATTTTATTAATTTGTGAATTATTTAATGACATGATTATATCTCTTGATTCCTTCAGTACTAATTCCCTGTTAATTTCCTAAATACCATTTGTGCCTGGATATTGAGGTGAGGCTGTCAATGATCTATCTGCAGTGATTGAATAATATTTTGCTTGAGAAGAAATGCCTAGTTCCATGCCAGCTGCTCTGCAGACACAGCAAGGACTATTTTTCTCTTTTATGTTTACTTTACTTTACAATATTGAATTCCGTCTACTGTTTCACTGAGCAATTACTCATATATGAGATTCTGCTCTAACTCCCCTCCGTTCGTTTTTCCTTTGTAGAGCCCCCAAATACTTTATTTTGTTTACAAAGTTCACTATTCACATCAATTACAGATAGTTTATGAATTTCTAGAGTAATCCTAGTTCCATAGCTGATTCTTAAGAGGTTCCATTGGTGATCATCACCCACTGTGAAAAGTGATTGCTGCTGTTATCCTTCATTTACTATCTTTCACTGACATAAATAAACTGCAAGGGTATCTTTCCTTGTTACATTACAGCAGCGTAGCGAAATTAACTAAAGTCCTTAAAAGAATGACTGGATACCTGTATAAGCTTATAGGCTCCCCTGAAGAACTTAGAGACCTGTGAAGTGCAGTATACATACCTTTGATTTGCTTAAGTGTTGCTTTTTATTTTTTTATCACTGTTTGCACTTTTCTTTTTTTCTGGAGTAGAGGTGGATTCAGACAACTTATTACACATAATAACTAGTTCAGGATGTTCATATCTAATTTCTAGCAGATTATTTTTTCTTATTATATCAAACTGTCCTAAAGCTTTTACCCTGTCACTTCTTCAGAGATATGAAGGTTTTGATGCAGGGATCTTCCTAAGCTTCTCTACACTATACATAGACACAATGATTTAAATTAATTATTTTCAGCACTGCTTTAACATGTAAAGAGATTGCAATTATCTTTTGTTCCATTGTCTGTTCTCTGGCAGATAGGTTTCATGATGTATTTGAAATAATTCTTCTCATTATTTATTGTTAGTTAACTTAATATTAATACTTTTAACAATTTGTTTTTCAGTGTTTTTATCTTCCTCTCATTATGGGTAATTTCTAGGTCAAATTAAAAATAAATAGCTGGATTTTTAATGTGTTGATTTTCCCTACATTTCTAGACTGAAGTTAAGTTGGTCATACAAGGTCCAACACAAAAAAATAAGACTGTGCCTGTATCTGTTTTTATTTAACAAATTAAGAAAACAAACTATGACTTCAAAATAATACTTTCCTGAGTTGACATACAGCTGCATATGTTCAAAGCAATGCCACAGATCTTTTTCTGAAAGGCTGTTGAGGTTCTCCATTGTTCTTGCTTTCACATCTTCTACCAACAAAAAATAGGTTCCTTTGAGCACCAACTTGATCTTTGGGATCTCCTCACCGTAAGCCTAAGTCAGTAATTGTAAAGTTTTCATCACATATTTCTTCAGTTTCACAAGAAACTTGATGTTAACTCACTGTTCACTTTTTCACAACAATATTTTCCTGCCAAAGGTAGAGAAAATGTCTATATTTGAACACGTGTCTGCTTGCACTGAGTGAAGCGATTTTATTGAGCTTTGTTTCACTCTGACAGGCTAGAATATGTTCTGTAATCATTTCTTTGTCTCTCTAATACCACTTGTGGTTCCCAGACTATGGGGCTAGTCTCATTTTATTTGTGTTGAATCTCATATGTACTGCACAGGAAACTTTTCAGGTTACCATACCACCATCAATAACAATAGTTAGATTTATTCAACACATTGACATGAAAAATAAACTTTCTTTCATACAAAAATACTAATCTTATGTTATGCCAATGCAAACATTAATGGAAATTAAAAGGCTTATTGAGATAAAAATTGGTAACTCTAATCAAATGCAGATAAAAGGAAAATTTCCTTTAAGCCTACGTAGAGGCTTCCTTGAATAGCAAAATAAGCTGTGGAGAACTAGGAGTAAAATATCTAAAATGCATCTCAGTTACAGGGATGTGTTCGTACTGATAATTACAAACCATTCTAAACTGGAACAAATTTCAGCAGTTCCAGTTTTAAGTGCAGTTTGTGAGACAAAAGTACAGAGGAGACAATCCTCAGTGTTAATGGCTGTAGATTTATAAAACTTAATGGAGTAAAGCATTAAGGCTATATTTCCTAAATTCCAGTGGTTCTGCACAATTAAGTGAAGAATTTAAGACAAAAGATGCTACTTAAATACATAATCAAGTTTCTGACAAAAATATATATTTTTTATTAATCTGAAATATATAAACGCCTGAGATAATTCTTCCTTTATTACTATACTACCATTAGTATAAAAATTCCTTGTACTCTTTAGAATAATTACTCAGTTACAACTGAGTTTCTTTGCTTATTAGCAAGAAATTTATTTAGAAAAAAATTACCTTGTAGTACAGCTATATAAATAACTATTTACAGCTAAAGATGTTGAAGAAAGATATTAATCAAATACATTTCAAATGTTTATGATCAAAAAGTACCAACTTGTTTCCTGATACATATTGTTTTGCAAATAATAATGTTCTTGTTATTGCAGAAAGAAAAATAATGGGCTTACAAGTTAGAATTCCTGCAAGTTCTTACATTGCATTTACTGTTTGCTAGCTAATTGAGTGTGAAAAATCAGAGGTCACCCTGAAACAATACTTTTAAGGCCAGCTTACTGAACGATGAATCATTAGGATATGTATTTTCTTTTTTTTATTCAACAACCATCAATTTGAAGTGCCTGCCTGAAATTAAGGTTCAGAATGATGAAATCAGAAATATAAAACTTCATTTTCAAAGGCAAACAATATTTATTGTCAAGTTTTAACTGAAGCAAATCTTATTGCAGAGTGTTTGTATGATATTACTTCAGTAAATTCATTACTATCAACAAAGAGACACAGCTTTAATGAAGGCATTAATCTACATGCATAGCTAAAAACCTTGCCTCTAGGAGTCAGGTAGTATGGCAAATGACAAGATAGAAGAAGAGAAAAAAAAAGGAGAGAAATATTTGGAGAAGACAAGATGTATGAAGTAGTACATGTGTCTGGACAGATATACAGGAAAAAGAAAATCAAATGGGTAAAAGTAGAGAAAACTAGAGAAAAGGAAAAAGGAACAGAAAAATGAACTTAAAGAGACTAAACAACCATATATATTAAAGTAATAGGCTGTATGATTATAATTTGTCTAGCAAAACAGTAATGCTGATACGGTAGAAATGTTTGCATAATCAAATATTTGTTGCATGTCTACTTCTGTGCATATATATATACAGCATGTGTGAATACACACATGTACATATTTATATACATGTATATGTGTGTACACAACACACACACCCCTAATTCCACAAGTACTTCATGTAACAAAATTACATTGGAAATGAAACTTAGACTGAAAGTAGTGGTACGGGTTTTGGATGGGATAGAGTTAAATTTCTTCATAGCAGCTTTTATAGGGTTATTTTTTGGATCTGGGCTGAAAGTAGTGTTGATAATTCAATGATGTCATGGCTGAGTGGTGCTTATATAGCATTAATGTCTTTTCTGCTTTTTTTGTGTCACCCATCAGCAAGTATTCTGTGAATGCACAAGAAGCTGGAAGGGGCCACAGTCAGGACAGCTGGCTGCAACTGACCAAAGTAATATCCCATACTACGGAATCACAGAATCACAGAATCACCGGGTTGAAAAAGACCTCTTGGATCATTGAGTCCAACCATTCCTATCTGCCACTAAACCATGTCCATGAGCACCTTGTCTACCTATCTTTTAAATACTTCCAGGGACAGTGACTCAATCACCTCCCTGGGCAAACCGTTCCACTGCCCAATGACCCTTTCTGTGACTTTTTTTTTCTGATACCCTGTCTGAACCTCCCCTGGTAGAGCTTGAGGCCATTCCCTCTTGTCCTGTCCCCTGTCACTTGGGAGAGGAGGCCAGCACCCTCCTCTCTACAACCTCCTTTCAGGCAATTGTAGAGAGCAATAAGATTTCCCTTCAGCCTCCTCTTCTCAAGGCTAAACAACCCCACTACTCTGAGCCACTCCTTGTAAGACTTGTTCTCCAGCCCCTTCATCAGCTTCATGGTTCTTCTCTGGACTCGCTCCAGAGCCTCAACATCCTTCTTGTGGTGAGGGGCCCAGAACTGAACACAGTATTCGAGGTGCAGTCTCACCAGTGCTGAGTACAGAGGGAGAATAACCTCCCTAGTCCTGCTGACCACACCATTTCTGATACAAACCAAGATTTCACTGGCCTTCTTGGCCACCTGGGCACTCTGCTAGCTCATGCTTAGCTGGCTAGCAATCGATACCCCCAGGTCCGTCTCCTCCAGGCAGCTTTCTACCCACTCTTCCCCTAGTCTTTAGTAGAGTTGTAAGTTTTTAATTGGCCAAGCAAGTCTCTAACCACCTCCTCTTGCATCATGGGAGTTTTGTTCTGCTCCTCTAGCTCCTGGGGATGTACACACAAAGAACAACTTTCCTTACTATTAAAGACTGAAGCAAAGAAGGCTTTACAGACCTCAGCCTTGTCCTCATATTTTGTCATAGTTGTTCCCTTTGCATCCAATAAGGACTGAATATTCTCCTTGGTCCTCCTTTTACTATTGATGTATTTGTAGAAAATTTTTTTTTTATTATTTTTCACCGAATTTTCCAGTATGAGTTCTAGTCGGGCTTTAGCCCTCCTGATTTTTCCTCTGCATGATCTCATTTTATCACTGTAGTTGACCCAAGATGCCTGCCCCTTCTTCAAAAGCTCATAGACATTCTACTTCTTTTGATGTCCATGCAGATCTCCCTGCTCAACCAAGCTGGGTTTTTTTCCCTCTTTGTCTCATTTTTCAGCACATGGAGACAGCTTGCTCCTGCTCTGCCAGGATTTCCTTCTTGAAGAGCACCCAGCCCTCTTGGGCTCCCTTGCCTTTTAAGGA
This sequence comes from Clamator glandarius, assembly GCA_033459285.1. NCBI lineage: Eukaryota > Metazoa > Chordata > Aves > Cuculiformes > Cuculidae > Clamator > Clamator glandarius. The sequence goes on from JAUNZM010000022.1 coordinate 425,029, forward strand.
CTATCTCCCATAAGACTATACCAACCGACCTTTTGAATAGTCCAAAGTGTGACCTCTGGAATTTTAAGGTGGCCCTTCTGTTAATCCCCCTCCTCACTTCACCTAGAACTGAAAACTCTACCATCTCATGATCACTTTGCCCCAAGTGTCACATGCCCCACAAGGCCTTCTCTGTTCAAAAATATCAAGTCCAGGAGGATGCCTTCCCTTTTAGGCTCACTCACCAGTTGAGTGAGGAAGTTGTCTTCCACACACTCCAGGAACCTCCTAGACTGCTGCGTCTCTGCTGTACTGTTCTTCCGGCAGACAACTGGTAGATTAAAGTCTCCCACAAGGACAAGAGCTAGCAATATGAAACTTCTTCCAGATGTTTGTAGAAGAGCTTGTCAGACTCTTCGTCCTGACTAGGTGGTCAATAACAAACTCCCATCACAACATCTGCCTTCTTGTGGGCTCCTCTGATTTTTACCTGCAGACACTCAATCCTATCATCACCATTATCAAGCTCAAGGGTATCAAAACACTCTCTAACACAGAAGGCTACCCCATCACCTCTCTCACTCTTCCTATCCAACCTGAAGTGTTTGTATCCCACCATAGCAGCACTCCAGTTATACAAGTTGTCCCACCATGTTTCTGTAGTGGAAATACATCATAGTCTCCTTGCCCTACTGTAGCTTCAACTCCTACTGTTTATTGCTCATGCTGCATGCATTGGTGTAGATGCACTTCAATTGGGCTGTTAATCCCACAGCACTCCTAAAGGGAATAGTCTTCATTCCCAAATGACTGGTCCTTGGATTATCTAACCCATCTGTTCCAATCACATCTTTTCTGTCACGAGATGTACTCGCCCCCGCTTGCTCTGTGGTGACATACCAGAGGTCCTCACCAATATACCATCTCTCAGGCATTGGAGTGCCATTTCCAGGCTCCCCCCTGTCAAGCCTGACTTCATACTCCTCCCCCTTCTCATCTAGTTTAAAGCTCTATTAATGATCCCTGCTAGATTTTTTGACAGAATTTTTGCACCCCTGAGGGACAAGCGTGCCCCATCCCTGGAAAGGAAGCCTGGACGTGTGTAGGCCAGTCCATGATCAAAGAACTCAAAGTTTTGCTCCTTACACCAGATTTGGAGCCAGGTATTAATTGTCTGTTTTTTCTTGTTCTCTCCCTCTTCATCCTTTGTTGTTGGAATAGTGGAGGTAAGCACTACTTGTGACCCGGAGCCCTTCACTATTCTTCCCAGGACCCTGAAGTCCCTCTTAATTGCCCTCAGTTTCCTTCTCTGGATATCATTATTGCCTAGTTGGAATATCAACAGACGGTAATAATCCATAGGCTAACCATATGATGTTATGCTCAGCTTGGTGAAAGGAGGGAGGAAGAGACATTTGGAGCTATGGTGTCAATCTTCAAAGTAACGATTAAGCATGATGAAGTCTTGCTTTCTTGGAAATAACCAAATGCCTACTTGCCAATAGAAAGTAGTAAATTAATTCTTTATTTTGCTTTGCTTGCACATATAGCCTTTGGTTTACCTATTACAGACAATGCCTTCATCACAATACCTGAGTTTTCTCAGTTTTGCCCTTCTGATTCTTTTTCTGTGCCAATAAAGAAGGGTAAAAGCGTGGCTGTGCAGGGCTCAGCTGTCTGCTGGAGGTGACCCGTAACAGTAGTCAAGATCATAGAATCACAGAATCATAGAAGATAGAAATATTGTTATGGGAAGATAGAAACAAAGATAAACACAGTGACCTAAAATTTATTACAGAGATAATATATTAAAGAAGAAAGAATGTATATCATGGAAATTATTAATTGATTTTTGATAATGTCAGATCAAACTGATATCTCGGGATATCTGTTCATATTTATTTTGTCATACTGTTCAATTTAAACTCTATTCAGTGTTAACACTGTATATATTATTTAGATGCTGTTCAATACTATGAGGAGAAGCAGAGAAATATTACCTTCCAGAAAGCAAATGACCATGACTGTATTAATTTCATTTTTAAAACTAGAGTAAATTTTCTATAACTTTTCCCTACCACTTCTTCAAAAGAAATTTCATAATGGTCAAATAAAGGCAGCAGACAACTTTCTGGTCTTAGTAGTTTCATAGAGCTATGGGATAGATCTGTAACAGAGCTGATCTCTGTTTCCTGCAGAATGTAGACATCACATAAAGTTTGTGTCCAAACTGTGACAAGGTATGAAACCGGAGAGAGCTCACACTGAAATGAAATTCATGCCTGATGTTTTGTTCCATTTCTGTGTTTCAAGGTAACTTGGAGAAGGGAAGGCCCGATAAATCCACTTCCATTTCTTTCAGGTTCTTCTATTTTCATTTTTATTGTTTCAGACAGAAATTATTATACACTTGTTTTTCCAAAGAAAACAAAATCCGTGGAAGATAATATCACATTCACAGTCTTGGAAAATCCTATTAGGACACAGACATAAAACATTAGAATGTTTTGGTTTTTTATTTTCCACAGAAAGTACTTGTACCAAAAGTAAGTGATATTTATAAGAGAAATATATAGAGAAATGTGCTGTCAGCCTTGCTTATTTGGAATCCAATTTATGCAGCATCTCTACATTCCTACAAATCTCACCGTAGTTAACTGATTGAACATGGATTACTTCCAATAATGATTCACCTAAATTCATAGTCCTGTGACTGCAAGATATAGAGCCATTTTGCTCATTTACATTATCCTAAAAGAGAAAAAGAGTGACTTTTCAAACCTTATACAATTAAGCCTTTCCTTAGGACAGAGGGAAAATATTCTGAAATTTTCATCCTTTCATATTTTAATATGTTAGTCTAAATTTACTTTCACTATTAATTTATTTTCACTTGGCACTTCTGTCCCCAGATAAACTTGTTTCCCACATCAGTTGTTAATTCTAACGAAACAGCAACCAAAGCTTTATTTTAATCTGCTGGCTTTCTTGAGAATTGTATTGAATTAAAAGCTTTAGATTCAACTTCATAACAATTCCGTTACTCTTTCTTGTTTCTTCTTCTGAGCTTTTCTCTGCTTAGATAATATGTGATATTTTGAAGATGAGGTTGCTCACAGAATGGGACAGAGGAAAAGCTGGTACTTAACTATATTCTTTGAGCTAAGTGTTAGTTAGGCATTTCTCCTGATCATAACTGTAGTTAGAATAACTAGACTGAAGATATCTCTGAGCCATTAAGCAGTTATCGTAGCCAGCTGTGACAGCACAACTTTTATTGTCGCAAACATCTAGGGATGAATTCAAAGCAGGTTTCAGCACTGTTAGTGTTTATACTAGACTAATTTAGGTCAAACTAGGGAAGGTTATTAATACAACATTAAACAAAGTATGCATCTGGCAGTATGCTGAAGAGCAGTTAGGGAAGTGTCATGATAGTTTTTGACTACGGAACTTTTTATTTACATCATCTCTGGTTTTACATCATTTTTTTTTAACTCAGCTAAAAGGGAAAGAATTGGAGAGCAAAATATGTTTTATGGAAATTTCGGTAATATTATATTATTCTAGTTACATAAAATTTTGTGACCAGTGCATGAACTTAGTGTGCTCCACAATCTGCCCACCTCAGTAATCAAACAATATGTAATCTTCAGTTACATCAGAAGCAAGGCTTCCAAGTTCACTGGCTACAAGGATGACTCATAAGTTGCAAGGCACAGCGATGACCTCTTTATTGACATCATTTTAAGAAATACAGAAACTTTGTGAAATAGAGAAAAATAAATCAAAGTATTACTGATGTTCGTGGGCAGAAATGTTTCATAAAGTAGATGACAAAAAGTTTTTACTTCTAATTGAACATAAAAGAAACACTAGCAAAAGAATTGAGAGTCTTCAAAAATTTATTTGTTTGTATCTCCTGCAAATTGTTTTTGTGTTTAATTTGTAATAACACATGCTTTAGAGATTAAAATTAGCTCCTTTTAATAAAAATAAATACTGATGAACTGCTAAAATCCACATAAACTCAAGATTTTTTTCTCTCCTGAGAAGATCATTCTTGTTTTCTAGACAACATGACTGAACTAAAAAAAAGGTGATAGTTCAGATTTTTTTGTTAAAATCAATGTAGTTTCACTTGATTTGTTGCAGACTGAACCAAATGCTGAAAGCCTGATTACTAACATTATTTACCCATTCATTGTTATTTATCAGGAGAGTATAAATTACATGACAAAACTATGGAACAAATGTTTTTACCAAAATATGTAGGAACTGCTTACTGGGTAAGCAACTTCCAAAGAGAACTGTAATAAGACCAATAGAGCTGAATGAAGTAAAGCAAGAATTTTGGTAGATAATATAGTGATGCATTGAGATGAATGTGACGATTTGTTATTAATGACTCATGTGCATTAAATTAAGTTAAAAAGAATAGGAACTGGCATGTCTAATGAAAGATTGATCATAAATTCATCAGAAAGTATCAAGTAGCATACTGAAAAAGAGAATGTATTCTAAAGAAGTTTTCAGCATTTTCAAGCTACCATATGTCACCTCATATGTGTCTCAGATACATCCCATAGAGAAATTTGTAGCAGAGTAATTCAAAATAGTTGTAAACATGCCTCAGACAGTGCACTACATCATGTAAATTGTATAAGAAAAGAAATTCAGGAAACTGGAAAGATGGCACATCATTTCCTTTTGACATGAATATTGCCATTATGGACTTATCTCTACACTCTTTATCTCATCTCTGCAATCAAATGGACCTATACATGTATCCAAATTACTAAGAACCTAAAAGCATTTTATAAAACATTACAGAAAAGCCTATTCAGCTACTGTACTGAGACATCCTCTTTAGGTTTTCTCACTTATCTCTAGAACGCTAAAGGATCACTCAATATTGTAAATTTTAAGGCATCAATATCACTGCAGTATACTCAAAATTGACATTCATTGTATGTTAGATGTGTGGTTTATTTATTTAATATCCAAAAAGCTAAAGCCAAACCGAAACTTAGATTGACCTGTTCTGTGGATGATGACAAAAAAAAAACTTCCACAAATATATGAATAACAAAGGATAATCTCCATCCTTTACTGGGGGAATTACAGTGACAAAGGATGAGGATAAGGCTGAGATACCTGATGCTTCCTTTGCCTCAGCCTTTAATAATAAGGTCAGATGTTCCTGAGGTACTCAGTCTCCCAAGTCAGAAGACATTTACAGAAAGGTTAGAGGGAGGATCCATGGAACTAGAGGCCTGTCAGTCTCACAGGTCATGGAGTGGGTCGTCTTGAGGGCTATCATACAGCACACAGAGGACAGACAGGTGATCAGGCCCCGTCAACCTGGGTTTATGAAAGGCAGGTCCTGCCAAACTAACCTGATCTCCTTCTATTACAAGGTTACCCACTGAAAGGATGAGGGAAAGGCTGTGGATATGCCGTACTCGAACTTTAGTAAAGCCTTTCACCCTGATTCTCACAATATTCTGCTTGAGAAACTGGGTGCAACTGGATTGGCCAGACATTTTTTTTTTTCCATTATCTGGCAAAAAAACTGGCTAGATGGCCAGGCCCAAAGAGTGGTGGCAAATGGAGTTAAATCCAGGTGGAAGATGGTCACAAGTGATGTTCATCAAGGATCATTGCTGGGTCCAGTTCTGTTCAATATCTTTATCAACGATCTGGATGAAGGGATTGAATAAACAGTTAGTACGTGGCCCTATACTCAGTATTAGTGAGGCCACACCTCAAATACCGTATTCAGTTTTGGGCCCCTCACTATAACAAAGACATTGAGGTCCTGGAGCGTGTCTAGTGAAGGGCAACAAAGCTGGTGAAGGGGCTGGACAAGAAGTCTTATGAGGAGAAGCTGAGGGAGCTGGGGTTGTTTAGCCTAGAGAAAAGGAGGGTGAGGGGAGACCCCGTTACTCTCTATCTGAAAGGAGGATGTAGTGAGGTGGGTGTTGGTCTTTTCTCCCTAGTCATAGGTGATAGGAAGAGAGAGAGAAGATGCCTCAAGTTGTGCCAGGGGTGCTTCAGATTGGACATTAGGAAAACTTTCTTCACTGAAAGGATTATGAAGCATTGGAACAGGATGCCCAGGGAGGTGGGAGTCATCATCACTGGAGGTATTTTAATGATGGACAGACGAAGTGCTTAGGGATATTATTTAATATTGGATAGGTATGATTGGCTGGATGATCTCAAAAGTCATTTTCCAACCTAGTGATTCTGTGATTCTATATTTTCTCCTATTACATAATGACACAATTTTTGTTGATGTGTCTGGGGGATTGTAGCTGACCAAGACTGTGTTTTTATTATTTATGGGAAACAATATGAATGAAAGTACAGGTGTTCTTTGATATATTAGAAAAAATGAAGGATAGAATGCAAATAAAATAATTTACCTAAGTTTTAAACATAGGCACAATGTTTCTAGGTTTCAGCACTCATCATGGTAAATTTTAATTTGAAGTAAATAATTTAGTAATATTGTTCCAGAAAAATAATAAAATCATGTTCTGTGTTGATTGCATACCAAAGAATGTCTGTTTAAATTAAATTGTAACAGCACATTTTCTATTTTAAATTTATTGTATTCCCCTGTATCCTTATTTCTCTGGTTATTACATATGAGTCATTCGGTTTCTTTGTTGTCACATCTCAAACACATCAAATTTAAAAATATATCTGCTTAGTTAATTTGTGTAGTTAAGGCTGCATTAACCTAGCACAGACAATTTTCTTGGCATTTGCCTCTTTTATGAAAGGTTGACATCTTTTCAACAGCAGATTAAGATATATTTAATCTTGAGTGTTAATGAGAATCTTATGTACCCTTACTTGTTAAACGCTAGAAAATCTTTATTGAAAGTTGTTTGCAAAGCTGTATCATCAAAAAAAAAATTTAATAGGACTAATCTTATTGTGTTATGCATATACATTGAAACATAGCCTGTATTACCTTAGAATCACATTAGAAATTAATATTTTCCTAGTGTGCAGAATACATTGTTCTTATAGCATAGGCAGTTTAGCTTATATTTTGTTTCCTCTGTCAGTGCATGTCTGCATTATTCTAAACCCTTTCGGTGTACAAGACTATTCTTCATCAATTTCCATGAGATATTTATTGCAGTAAGATTTACTGATAAGTGAAGTAGCAACATGATTCTGTGATGTCAAATTTTAACAGAATGATTAGTTGTCTTTGTTATCACTATCAACTGCTAGTCTAATGCCATGTTCTAAAACTAAAGAAATGGTCAGTATAGTTTGGTCTGGGCTTTCTCCACTATTTCTCACCTCCGAATCTCTTTCTTGCCACATAAACATTCATATCTTGAATTGGGTCAAAAGTATAGTTAAAAGAAAATACCTCCATCTTCTTAGCAAAGAGCCTCAGTAGAGTAGAATTGGCATATATGTGTGACAGATCATGTACTCAAACAGCTGTGTGGGCAAGGTGAGGGTATTCTGGGAAGGAACCCAATTCCCCAAATGCAGGTTATAGGTAAGGTGAGTTATATCTGTTGTGTTAGAAAATAAAGGGTAAGGACAGATATGTGAAGAATGTTTTTATCATACACCTATAATATTGTATTATGTCACAAAATGGTTTATTTTGACATTAGTGACATAGAAGACTTGAAATAACATAATCAGTAATAATAATAACTGGTAGCATCCCAAATACAAACTGATTTTTGTTGCACCATTATGCAATGAAGGATATGTTTGTTATTTATGTCCTATTATTACTAATAAAACATAGATAGTAAGCAAAGACACAACAATAATAAGGTGAAAGAGGCACTAATTTTGTGTGTCCAATTTCACATAATCTAGTCCTCATTTTTAGAGAATATAACAATATATTATACTTTATGTATTCAAAACACAGCTCCAACTAGCTTATGGTATATTTATGAATACCTAGTTGTTTGGCAAATGTGACTATAGTGAATAAAGTCAGTCACCCAGAAAATGAAGAATATATAATCATTGTCCACCTCTGGAAATGTGCTTTAAGTGACTTATTCAGAATTACATGGGAATGGTGAAGCAGAGACTTAAATCCAGATATTTTCCCTGGGCATTTCTCAGTTGCCTTCTCTGTGGCACTGTCTTTTTCTTTCTGCAGGTCTCTGTCTCATTTACTTAATACCTTCCAAACTTTGCAACAATTGAAGCAAAAGCTCTGCAGAGAGCAGTATCCCCTATATTATTGCTTTTACGTTATATGGTAAAACTTCATTTGCACATCCACAAAGAAGCACAAAGAGGCAATGACAGAGTGCAGGCAGGGCTGGACAAATAGCAGCCTGCCTGGCAGCTGCCACTTACATAAGAAGAGCCACCAGGCCACCAAAGTCTCACCTCCAGAAGACCAGAGGAGTGTAGTGGAGTAATGACAGGCAGGAACCCAAATTAAAGGCTCGAGGAAGAGACACCTCGTCCAGGCCCTGTCACCAGCCCCATTCCCCAGGCAAGAAACCCATCAAGATTAAGTAAACAGGACAAGCTCTCCAGATCACCTTTCAGACTAAAGGGGTTTGTTGCCTAAGGATTTTTTATGCAATGTTTAGAGCAGAAACCAAAGGTGGGGAAAATGAGGGATTTCAGTGATTTGGGGAGGAACAAGTGTGGGAAATACAAGGATAAGAGCATAAAATTGTCCATTCTCAAAGAAGCCAGGGCTGGTCAGTATCCTTGTCTGGGCGTGCCTTGCACCTGAATCTTTGTGATCTGTCCTGGCTCTTTATTAAACTCCAGCTTCAGCTACCTTCTGAATAGAATTTTTATTCTCACTTTACTCTGTGCATGTGTCTACAAGGATCTGCAGTACAGCAGCTGGAGTGGAGGTGAGAGTACAAGCGAGATCAAGACAGACTAGCCACTGAATAGGTAAAGTGGGAGAAAGGAGGTCCTTAGAATCTACTCTGGCTGTGAGAGTGTCTGTTTGTCTCTAAAGGTGAGATCACAGGAGGCCAGTTATGGGATCAAGGAACTCCTGACCACTCTGAGTGTGCATGTCTGAGTGAGATGATCGGTATCAGAGAATGGAGTAGGGTTGTGGCCTCAAGGGCTCCTAAGTCAAGATGACACAACAGGAGAGACTGGGGAGAGCTACTTGGTGCCTGAGCCCAGCTGCTGCAAGGATCAAGATAATACATGTGTATATTTATTTTCCACTAATAAATCTCTGTCCTGCTCAGCCAGACTGGGTGTTAGGATGGGGCCATAGGTGCTGTCTGTATTCATGTTAATGCTGTATGTGTCTGTCTTGGAACTGTGTTGACAGCCACATATATATGTACATAAGTATTATAAACATGTTCTCTGTGTGTATATGTCTACTAGGGACATATTTCATGCCAGATTTGAAAGCCTGAGAAAGGGAATGCTGCTAGATCTCCTTGCTCTCATGTACAATCCATTCTGCAAGGCTGAAAATATTTTCCTCTAACAACTGTGATTTATTCTCAGAATGGTGTGTTTACTAAACTTAATGGATCAGGGAATCCATGGTATAAATGGTGTGTCATGAGTAAGTAAAATGGTAACAGAATGTGTACACATAAAGGGGTCTTATTAATGTGCCTACATGACATTAATCATAACATTTCTAACTTTAAATTTCTTGATCTTGTAACCTCCAAAAAAGGACTTAAGTCCTTGTACTATATCATGAATGGCAAAATATTTGTGTTAGAACTTCTAGGTGAATTGAGAATGCCTCATAAATATAATGCATAAAATAGTATACAATTATCTATTGGACTTTTAAATATTCTTTATATGGTAAAAGCACATAATGTTCTTTTCTCTTTTTATCTGGCTGTGTTATGTTCTCATTCATTCTTGAGTAGCAAATAACAATCTGGTACTCTAAATAACCCACTGTATTTGAATATATCAAAATAATCTTCTTTTAAAATGACTAATAAGTATAAACTGCATCAGACAGTACTTACTGAACTTGCTCAGAATGATTAAATATTTTTAAGATAGGCTTCCCAAGCCTAAATAAGTACCACATTTGAAAAATATGAAATTTCAATTATTAAAAACAAGGTTTAAAAATCCATGTGGGAGTAGAAAAAATGGAAAAGGAAGTAGACTTTTGCCTTTCTCTGACTATAGAAAACAATATAATGCCTTATGCTAGAAAAACATTTCTGTTCCTTTTCTGTTCACTTACTATAATTTCAAATTTAATTTATTTCACCAAGATTTCTGTATTTACATTGCAGTTCAACTATTATATTCTTATTTTACTTGGCTTTGTGTGCTTTGGCAGATGAATTTACTTTGCAATAAAGAAATATTTTGCAATAAAAAGATAGAGAAGTGTGCTAAGAAAACTGCAATATGCTGACCTTACCTTTGTTGAAAATGGAAAAGAATATGGTTGCCGAGTACTATAGATGTAATGATGATCTCAGTTTGTCATTTTTCCTTACTGTGAAACTGAACTATTATTAGCAACACTTACTACAGCTTTTGAAATTTTAGGTTTGTGGAATTTTCCAGTTCTGCAGGTATGTGCATACAGAGGAATCTCTATGATCTCAGCAAGGTCAGAAAGGCATTGGGAGATCATGAGTATCTTCCAGCCTGACAGCTCTGGGAGCTCTGTGCTGATAGAAGCCCGTTAGATCTGTTAGCCAAAAGGAAAAGCATTCAGTGCAAGTTTCATGTTCTTTAAGAATTTCAAGCCAAAATAACAGTATATTAGAAAAAAATACTGTTAACTCACTAGGAGTGTATTGCTATGTAAATTATTAACATCTACCATATTTCATTAACTATTTGTACATCCCTTCTAAAAGCTGTGTATTTGTTCTACATTATCAGCTTATTTCTGATAAATTACCATTTTCAGTGTATGTTATGTGTATCCAATGTTGAGCCAAGGGAGATGTGAGATAGTGACTGGCAGTAAATTCACCCTGTACTTACTTAGCCTCATAGGTAAATCAGGCATGGGATGGAAACTTGCTGAAGATATCACAGTGATATTTGTTTCAACAGCTTTTTCCATTTTGGTTATTTGATTCATAGATATTTGGTTATAAAAGTTTTATGAAATAGAAAATGGGAGTTCTTTTAAAAGTCAGCAGCTGTATATTCTAAAGTATCCTTTCTCAGCAGAAAGTACTGCATTTTAACAGTAAAAGAAAAACTGTAAAAAAAGTATCTGCATTGAAAGAGAGAAACTGACACCAGCAGAGACAGGAGAAAGTTTCAAGAGGTAGATTCACATGTTTTGCTGGATATTTCTACCTATTTATAAAACGTAAATATTGGATGCTCAAGATAAATCAAAACAAACAAACACACAAACAAGACTAAGAAATGTAACATATCTGGAAAATAAGGAAAAAATATAAGTAAGTACAAACTACCAGATTTAAATTCTTTAGATTACAACACACAATGAGTAGCTAGTAATGTACAAGTCTTCCTAATGTGGTGGGATGTCCCCAGCTAGCAGCCACTTGCTCACTCCTTGCCTACCTCTCTAGGGGGATAGTAGATTAAACAGAAAGGACAAGAGGAAGAGCAATCACCAGTTACTGTTGCAGGCAAAACAAATGTGGCTTGGGAAATATAAATTCATTTAAAGCATTTAATTACTTATTGATATTTTAAGATTCAAAGATGACAGATGTTCAAACATTTAGGGAAAATGCCTTTCCTCACCCTTTTTCAGGCTCAGTTTCACTATGGACACCACTCCTTCTTCCTATTCTCCTTTATTATCACCACATGGTACACTCAGTCCTTTCAGCAAGGCAACAGGCAGTAGAGAAGTTTGGAGTCCTGCAGGGCAGACCAGTGATTTCCTTCTGCTACTCCTTGATTCTCAATCTTTTCTTCGACTGTAATTTCATCTAACTCTTTTCCTCTGCTCCTTTGTTGATGTGGGTTCTCCATGGGCTGCGGTCCTTTAGAGTATGTACCTACTCCAGTACGTGGGCTATCTATGGTCTTGCAATCCCTTCAAGGGTGTTGCCAGCTGTAGCATGGAGTGTCCTACTTCTTTAGGCTTCTTGTTCCCATTTCTCAGCATTTACTACCCTATCTTGAAAATATTTGCAGAGGTGGCACAAACTTCTCTGACTTGTTTAGAAATGTCACAGACTTGGTTGATGGGCTCAGCCCATGACATGTTTGTTGCAGAGCAGCTGGAAACAGTTGTGTGTGTGGCACAGAGCAGTCCCTGATCTCCTCTCACAGAAGTCATTCCTGTGCTCCTGTCACCTACCAAACCCTTTGTATTTATATCCAAAGCAGGGCTACTATACACAATTATCCTAAAAATTGCAACAGTGCTAAATAGTATTTAAAAAAAAATCAGAAGGAATTAACATGGAGATATAGTGATCCTGTATACATCCACCTGCAGAAAGAATTTAAAGCCATTTTGTAAAGCAATTAAAGCAAAATTTCTCTTTGCCATTGGAGGTGTAGTTCTTCTTAACATCCTATATCTATTATTGTGAAATAATTCTAATATTAACATCATACACTTATCTGATGTCACATGACTGTTATGCAATATTAGGATAATAAATTTGTTTATAAACTCAGGACAACAGTTCCAGCTATGACTTCAAAGATCCAATGACTAGAATAGTTTCTCAGCTGCAATTACAATACTTCCTAGTAAATTCTGTATTTAACTTTTCTTTATGCACTAAAGAGATTATTATACATTTATCGTCTATGTCTTTAAATACTATGAACACCCATAATTTTAAAGGAAACAAAAATCAGCTGTTTAATACTAAATAACTTGATTAACCATTGCTAAAGTATATGCATTTAAAGTATATGAATATTAATGAAGGTCATGAATCTCATATTCCTGCCCACTACATCTTCCCTGTCAGTTACTCAGCAATTCTAATATGCTCAAAATAAATCTGCTTGCTGCTAATGCACCTTATGGAGGCAGTCTACATGCAGAATAGGCTGACAGTGTTAATGTAGAATTGATCTAGTGTAACAAAGACAGATTAAACTACTTTGTGCATGTTTTGCAAAATGTGAAACAGCTCTCATAAGCCCAGAATTCTCCAAGAGTTACGGATAATTTGAAGCAATCAACCCAGTGAGATAGCTAAGTGGTAGAGAACGTGGGCAGAATCATCAAATTTAGACAACTGTCTGTTCCAACAAAATTTCTACTTGCATGTGTTTTCAGATGCTTTAATGTTTGTAATACTGAGAGTCTTCCTCTTTCAGCTCAGTAGCCTGCTGCTTACTTCTATCCTTGCAATCTTTCATTATACATTCTGAAGCTGCTATGGCAGCATCTTTACTCAGTATCTCCAGTGCTGCTAACCTCACAACCTTGCATCGGCAGACTCTGAAGCATACTTATGTGTGTTAGATTAGGATTCTTGTAGGAAGTGATCAACATTAATGTTTAAAACATCTTTTTCTTAGTCTATTTCCTCGATCTTGCCTTCTAAATATTACCTTGTAACTCCATACTAAGAATTCCTCACCCGTCCCTTCATATATTTTAGTTTGCAATTTGAAAGCTAAGTAAATAATATCTATCTGGTATATCAATATATCCAAAAATCATACATTAATTTGCTCTCTACATCTCTTTCTCTCCTTTCTTCTTTTAATATCTTTTCTTAAAATAACTATGAAGGCAATGTATACCATCAACACAGAACCCACTAATAAAGCTTTGTGCATGTTAGCTTGCCTAAATTTTACTTGTACAACACCTGGAACAAGAGGATAGTTCTGTTTGTTTGATTCTTTTTCCACTATGTTAGTGACTGTATTTATGATATCTACAGCAATGAATGAGATGGTGTTCTCAGTACTCTCATGGTGAAGAAATTCTTCCTTAAATCTAGCCTGAATCTGCCCCTCTCCAGTTTACATTTAAAGTTTTGCTGGAAAAGTCTTAATAGCATCAACATCATAGTTGGACAACATCAGCTGGACAGTGTTTTCTTGTCAGTTTAATCACAAGAAAAATGGACAAATAGCAACCATAAAAGAAAATAAGCGTTATGCAATACATACTTTCATATGTCTTTGTTTTGGTCCAGGACTATTTTGTCTTCTACATATGAAGATTAAAATTATTTTCAAAACCACAAATTAAAAAGATATTTAATACGTGCAAATGATAAAGTTAATAATTGTATATATGACTATATCTATGTATTGTTATCATAACTGCTAAATGAGATAAAAGCTTCAGATCTTGCCTAGAGAATATGGCTGATTTTATATTTTCTAATTACCATAGTAAATTGATACTGACATTTGTAGAGTATGTTACTGAAATCATGAAAGTAGTGCTGAGACATGTAAGAGACAGGAACACTTTTTTCCCCAATACAGTATGTAATACTTCTTTTAACTTCTTTTTGAAAACATAAAAAAGGTATTTTTCAGAATTATTTGGGGATACAATAATATTGTCAGTCTTCATCAATCTTCTGTTTAGTAGGGACCAAGTCCTCCTATTTTATCTGTCTTTTCTAAAGATTTATACGAATTGAAAGATTTATATGAAACTACAAACAGCAAATAATCCAGATCAATGTTATTAATGTTTTCTAGTAATAAACATTAGAGCATTTACCATTTTATTCCACTTTCTTTTACCTGTAAAGCAATAAAAATAAACATTACTATTTCAATAATTTTCATTTACATTACAGTTTCTTTTTTTGTTAAACACTTAATTTTAAGTGATACCTCTAAAGAATTTGAACAAAAAGGAACCAAACTTGCAGATGTTCCTAAATTGTACTGCATAGAATATGCCTAATAATACTAGCATAACAGAATTGTAAGCATAGTGCTGAATAACATTATTCACATTCAATTACTCATATTAATATCAAATTTAACTCTGAACTCTACATCTAGGTTGTCTGTTTGGCCTTTATGAGTTTTACTTTGGCCTGAGATCAGAGTATGACATAGTGAATTACTTGGGAGTTTCCGACATCCCTTGTTTCCTAAGAGCATCTGGTGCTGTTATGATTTCATCTTTTCGCCTGTGAATTGACATCGATCCCACTAACTCTTGCCTTGTACTATGCCGACAAGACAAGACAATGCAACTGTACAGAGCAAGTTTCATAGATCAGTGGCATTTGAGCAATAGTGCTTATCTGCCAGCAAAAGGGATTTACTCAGTTAGGTGGTTCCTTTTGTGGTGGAAGAGGGACTATACAACCTGGAGAGAAACTCTGTGGGATTGTTGGGTATTTTACTTCCTTTCAGGTTGTCAATCAACCACCAATTTTCACCCTTCAATTTAGCTTCACTACTTTCTACCTATCAAACACATCCTTCAATTTTGAAGTATAAAGTAAAATGCTAGATTGTTTTCAGAATAACCCATCCATTATTTTTAACAATCTATTCCCATTTCTTTGCCTTTACAGTTCTGATATATTCTATTCTATTTTGAAGTAAAAAGAGAAAAGAAAAAAGGGTGAACAAATCTGAAACTGAACTGGCAGATGACATCTCATAATAATTCCTTGAAACATGATTATTATTTCTAGTCAAATAAATCAAGATTTTGAAATCTATGTGCCTAAATTAGAAACCTAAATAGTTATATAATACACTTTAACTTTAAAAATACCCAGCAATTTCTAATAAGATTGATTTCATTTTGGGTTTTAGCCCTGATCAGTCTTGCTGGTTTCGATAGCAACAGTTAAAGCACAAATAATGCTTTATAAAATTCCGTTATGCTATCTGAAGTAGCTAACTTCATACTGATGTCCTCATACACACCCCCCCCAACACTGAGTCATAAGATCAATATTGTTATTTCTCAAAAAAAAACCCCAGTCATCCTTACATCTCCATGAGACTCATTGGTTTTCCCATTTTGTACAGAAAAAACCTAACTTTTCCAAACAATTTGACTGTAGTAATGCTACCTTTATTAATACTCTGACCATGGCTTGGTGAAGATTTTGTTAGGTAGGCAAGTATGTATCTTCATGAAAATGCAAAAGACTTATCTTCATCACTAACTGAATACAATGTGGTTATAAGCTGTAGAACCTCCTATGTATTCAGATGGAATTAATAAAGAATTTTCCTTAAATATTTGTGAATACTGTAAGTGCAGTCCTATATACAGAAATAGACCCTGAATTCTTGAATCTATCTTGCTGTATGGAATGGAAGCAGATATATGTTACTCTGCGTTTGGGGACTTGACACAACTCTTGAAACTAGTCACTTCAAATCATTTAATTCTAGTGAAAAGCAAAGTTTACTGATATTATTGCTTTCCCTGTCACGCTAACTGAATAATTCTGTTTTCAGAAAGATTAACTTGTAAACCAAACAAGAATAGCGATTACAGATTAAGCAGTCTCTCATCCATATGGTTAAAGATATTATTTAAATATTATACTAATTAAATGCAGGTTGTACTCCTCCTTGGTGTGGGCTACTTTTGTCTGAAGGGGAAGGATGGTCTTTTAGATGCTCTTTGCTTTAAATTTTCTTCCACAGAAGCAGCAGTTACTCATCTGTCTTTTTGTTCATAGTTACTGCATTTGCTACAGGGGTGTTATTAATGTCCATTGAATATTGCCTGGAAACACAATACCCTCACAATACCCTCTCTTATCTTCTGACTTTTTAAAATTTTATTCTTTTGAATTGAAAATATTACTTTAAATAAATCTATCTTAAAAACTAAGCAAAGCACCAAAACTTACTTCCAACACTTTTATAAACTTACTACAAATGGCTTGTATATGAACACTTATACAGAATTCTATCCAGATGCATGTGGCTTTTTACTCTACACATTCCAGGGAAGCTATCTTTCCAAGGACTCTACTATGTGCTTCATAGCCTAGTCTCCAAAATCTAGTCTCTTCTTTCTCTTTCATCTATTGTAAACCTGTAGACCTATGGTACACTACTGGTTAGTAATGGGTCATGATCTTTGTACTGAAGTCTGAGATGCCACAAATGATGCTTGTCAGACTTGCTCTATCTGAAATCTTCTCAACCTTCCTGTAGCTTTGTTTTCACTTGGTTTAGCTCTAATAGCATTTTCTCTAATAGATCATGTGTCTACAGCTCATTTTTTTTGCTTTTGTTTATCTGTGTCCAACACAAGTTTATTATAGACAGCATTAACAAGTACTTACTCTGTCCTAAATGAGATATTTACAACGCTACATGACAACACAGTGTAGAGAAATACAGGTCTTAGACAATAGTAGATGCCTTCAAAAGTGGAAACAAAGGAGCTGTTATAAAAAAAAAACGAAAGAAAAAAGCCCCCAAGCAAACCAAGTCCAAAAGCAATCCTTCACCAGATAAAAGTTCATCTAGTCCTCAATCAGTGGCTACTACGGAAAAATTCCTGCACCAGTTTTATTGCTGACCATACCTTCCTACGATATGAAATATGTCTTCTGTCTGTTGGGGTCAGCTGTTCCTTCTATGTCCCTTTCCTGTATCTTGCTTGCCTTTAGCCTAGTTACTGGCGGGGGCAGGAGGTAAAGTAAGAAACAGAGACAGTCTTGACACTACACTGTAAGCACTATTCAGGAACACCTAAAACCTTGGTGGGTTATCAACACTGTTTTGGTCACCAATTTAAAACACAACACCATACAGGCTGCTTTGGAAAAATTAGCTTCCTCCTAGCCAAATTCAGTTAAATCTCCATCTCTTATTTTATACCATGTGCATCATGCTAAGGTCCTACATTATTCGATACATTTTCAACAGCTATCATCACCCCTTTTCCTGTCTTTTGACATATACATAGATAGCATTCCCCATTCCAATGTGCATTCAGTTTGTTTATGTTATGACTTAGGCTACATCTGTTGTGATGGTCGTAAAGGACAAGTTAATGAAATATGGTCCATTATATGTGAACATGTCACTTACAGTTCCTCAGCCATACACTGCATCACTCTAGCCTTTCTCCAGGGAAAATTTAGTATTCAGTTAATTTAAGTAACTTTGCACCAAAATGTGTTTGAAATTGTATTGTGGGGTTAAAGTAGGCATGTGCAATTCAATGTTAAAATTATAAGTAGTCTTTAGGCATATTCTGTACTAAATTTTCAGAAGAGTGAATTGGATATCATTGTGATTCTTAATTGTTAAACCACAGTGGAAGCATAATGGAACTCTGCAATTATAAATATTTGGGAAAGGCTGCCACAATTCCACTCAGTGAATCAGAGTGTAGTCTCCTAACTTAATAAAACCTCCATTAAAAATTAGATATACTATTCACAGTAATATCCTTCACATTGCTTACTCGGGAGGAAAAAAAAAGTTTAAAAAATCTTGATTTAGATTTTCTACGTCATGAGACCAATATTTTTTTGTTACTTAGTTTGAGTGAAAAAAAATCAGCACCTGGATCACAGAAAACAAGTACAGAATATCCAATATTATAGTTAGATGCTTTACCTAATTCCTTTTTCCGATCTTGAGCATCTTAATAACCTATGCTTGAAGTAAATAAGAACAAAAAAATAACTCCAAGTTCATTTATGACTCAGCTTTGGTAATTCATTGATATGGTTAATAAACTCACAATATTTCAATTAAAGTTTGAATTAAGTCCTATAGTATGTGTTTTACAAATGAGAGGTATCTCAAGCCAGGAAATTTTATCTGGATTTTCTTACTATATATGCTTAGCTACAGTATGATACTGTTGAGTTTACTCGGTTCTTTTGGTATTCAGCTTTCATAGAGTACCCAGTTGTTCTTTCATAACAACAACTGATACTTCCAACATCTTTTCATTTTACGGCTTTTTGAAGACTGCAAGTATTGCTGGTAATGAAACATATCATTAACTTACCTGCTGGATATGTTCACAGATGTGCATAAGAGGTTAAGAACTATCATCCAGAAGTGGTTTATCACAGATTAAGCCCTAATGTCCTTATTCACCTTTTATATGGATAGTGATTTTGCCCATGTGAAGCCTGAAGAAAGGAAACTACATAAAATTAGAAAAATTGTGCTGTTTTACATGAAGCTAAAAATGGGTTATATTACTTCCAGTGCAGTCACCCTAGATACAGATTTGGAGCAGAAAATCAAATGTAATTGTGTCATTGCTCAAGTTTAATAGGGGAATTGAAGAATTATTGTCCATAATATTACCCATTTTACAATACAGAATTGATGAAGCATCCTATACTGGGCAATAATATTGCATTATGATAGCAATGCAGCTTTAATTTTTTTTAAAAAAATAATAGCTAGTACAATGGCTAGAGTACTGCCTATAGACAGAGAGTACACTTCAGTTCACAGGCTACTTTCCTAAACATTCATCATCTACCTCCTGAAATAAAACTGGCATATTTTCAACTTAACATTTCTTTATTTCACCACTTCCTAGTTTTGCTAAAAATTTCACAAGCTTGTTATTGCTCTTCTTTGTGGAAATATCTTATTTTGAATTGTGTTCTCTTGTCATCAGCTCTAGAAGTCAGCTTGTAATTGATACCCTACCATATTTTGACTCTGAAATGACAGATCCTATAGGAATGGTTGGACTTGGTGATCCAAGAGGTCTTTTCCAACGTGGTGATTCTATGATTCTATGAAGCCTATACTCTCTGATAAGTGGAAAGGTTGACAGTCCCCATACTAATGGAAAGATTTGATTTCTGCCTTATATTTCTATTAATGTGGAATTCATATTTAGCTATGATTTTTGAATGCTTGTCTAATTGTGATTTCATTAAAAGTATGCAAAACCTATAACAGAATAACGAAGCTGGTGAAGGAGTTGGAGAACAGGTCTTACGAGGAGCAGCTGAGAGAACTAGAATTGTTTAGCCTTGAGAAAAGGAGGCTGAGGGGAGACCTTACTGCTCTCTACAACTGCCTGAAAGGAGGTTGTGGAGAGGAGGGAGCTGGCCTCTTCTCCCAAGTGATAGGTGATAATACAAGAGGGAATGGCCTCAAGCTGCACCAGGGGAAGTTTAGACTACATATCAGAAAAAAAAAAATCACAGAAAGGTTCATAAGGCACTGGAACAAGCTGCCCAGGGAGGTGGTTGAGTCACCATCCCTGCAGGTACTAAAAAGATGGGTAGACAAGGAGCTCAGGAACATGGTTTAGTGGCCCATAGGAATGTTTGGGCTCGATGATCCCAGTGGTCTTTTTCAACCTGGTGATTCTATGATAAGAAGATCTGCAGACTTTATATTTCTGGTTTTCACGAAGCAAACGTTGGAGAAGAAAGGAAAGAACCCTGGAGAATAAAATCAGGCTTGTTGCTGAGGAAGATATCGGCCCACACTACTAGAAGTACACTGAGATGCTGGAGTGAGTCCGGAGAGAGACAACAAAACCGGTGAAGGCTTTAGCTCACAAACTTTATGAGGAATGGCTGACGGAGCTGGGGTTGTTTAGTCTGGAGAAAAGGAGACTGAGGGGAGACCTTACATGCTCTACAACTGCCTAAGAGGAGGTTGTAGCATGGGTGGGAGTTGGTCTCTTCTCTGTGGTAGCTAGTGACAGGACAAGGGGAAATGGCTTAAAGCTGTGCCAGGAAAGATTTAGGTTGCGTATTAGGAGGAATTTCTTTACTGAAAGAAAAGATTGTTGTCAAGCATTGGAACAGGCTGCCCAGGAAGTTGGTTGAATAGCCATCCCTGGGATGAGTAGATGTCATACTTGGAAAAACTTGAACTTTTCCCACGGAATCTATTTAACAACAGAAGAAAATAAGATATAGGAAACTCAACATCATCATTGTGGTTTTGCACTAGCTCTGTTACTACAGTCACAGCTTAATATTGAGTACTAATCTGTGATTTTTGCACCGATGTAGAGTTGCTGATATCAATGCAAAAATATCCTGAAGTATGGCTTTTTCATGTCAAACTGTTGGATGACTTAATTTTTTTCAGTTATTAATGCTTTTATATTTGATAGCTTAGTACTTAATTAATAATATTATTTAATGTTGAAATGTTCGGTGATGCCTGAATCTTCCTAAGAAAAAGTTTTTATATTTAATTATAGAGCATTTATTGGGTTGCATTTTGTGCCTTTGTATCGCATGTAAAAATAAAAAGATTACATGCAAAAGCATACCAGGAAAAAATACTTTAGATTATGCCTGATGAACAATTGCTTAAGTATATTTCTTTACTGCATGATTACTGGCCTTCCCTTTCTAAGAGCCCCTGAATTATTTACAAAAATGCCTGAGGTACCACCATAATGCACAGACACAGCTTGTCAGACACACATGAATTAAACCTGACCAGAAGCTTTCCATACAAACTGAATTTCCTTGAAGTCTGCTAGTCCTTCAAAATGAAAATTTTTCATGGTGCTATACTGGTGTCTGTTACCAGTCAGTACTGTCAGTGCAGCTCAAAATGAAGGATCTCAGTGAATTCGGGACTTTTCCAGCACATTTTTTGATTCATGGCAGTTGATACCATAAGGAATGGTACTCATCTAGAAAAACCTAAGCAATAAGAAACTTAATGTTCTCTTCTCCTCATTAATTCATGAGTAATTTTTTTTTTTTCCTTTGAGTTCCTGTTTAGATAATCTAGGATCAGCACGTATCTGAAGAAAGATTTTTTTTTTCTTGCTTTTATCTAGTTGGGTCAAAAAAGACTAGGTTGACTAAAGTTTGTGTGACTTAGTCCTGTGTCCTCCATAATGTTCTCAGTGAATATTAAATTCAATGTGCCCCATTACAGCAATAAAATCTTCCTTGTATAATGAATGTTATATGTGGTACTTTCATAACAGCTGAGCAAAGAACAAGCTGTCATTTATTAAGACAGATTTCTTTCAGGTTTTTGGTTTACCCAGAAATATACAAATAAATAATAGAGCTTGCTCTGCCTTCTCTTTCCTGCTCAGATAGCATTAAACTAATATTTTTCAACACTAGCCACACAGGTGGAAATCCTGGTTTGAATTTGACTGAGCATTCTAACTTGGAGCTACAGAACAAAAAAAAAAAAAGAAGAAAATACCTCGAACATTTTTAATGCTCATTTTGCAGGACTGAGCCTTTTGTGGGTTTTGTGCATTTTCTTCTCCATGATCATTTTTAATTTAGGATTTAACTGATTATGCATTTTATCTACATTCTAATATGTAACTCTTTGGAATGTAGAGTACACATAGGTCCTTCATAATTTTGGTAGTTGTCCGGTTAATATGTTCTGAAAGACTGTTAAGGTATATATATGAATTATAATAATTCCTAATAATAATTAAAAAACCAGAACAAACTGTTTTCTAATGATTAAATGGAAGTTTGATAGTAAAGTATTGAATCTAATGAACGTGTATATGATTTCTAGTCTCTATAACATGAACTTTGTTAAGACATTTGTTACAGGTCTGGGGATGGGATGAGAAGAACCTTATAACTCAAAAACATCAACAGTAACATTAAGTGAAACAATACTAAAAATAACTTCAAAATTAATTCAAACTTGAATATATGAATAACCAAAAGGGTTTGTGTCTTATTATTTTCTAAGCTATTTTTCTTATCACCATAGTTTAGTTCTTTAAGTTTGACCTCCCATTCTGACTCCCTTCGACTTTCTACTATGCAATTAGGCATACTAGAATGCTCACATTAGATATGGGTATAAACTGCAAAACCAATTTATAGGGGAGTTTTCTTGCAAGATCGGCAGTCCCGTCTTCATTCTGTACAGCTGTTTTCAGAAGAAGGGTATAGTAGTGATGCTAGTATATAATACATTCTTCAGTTTTCACTAAATAGTGGGGAAAAAAAGGCTAACATAAGAAGTGAATTCAGAATCAAGATAAAACATTGTAATGAACATACCAATGCTAGAAATGAGTGTTCTGATATAAATGGAAATTAGATACATACCTTCCTCAGACTAAAATTATTGAATTCCTTAAAAACTAAGTAAAATCAATAAAATTAAACCTGTACGTTCTTCCAGTGTTATGTTGATAAACACAGAAGGAATTAGAAATAATATTCTCAGTTTTCCCTTCAATTACTGCAAATAAGCCCAGGAAACAGACAGGCAGACAAATAGAAAATGTAGTGCAAAAGTATGTATAATTACATACATATAATTACATAACAACAGTTAGATATATTTCATCTGACAGTGTAAACACAAAACCTTAAAACTGTTGACACTCAAGATTAACTGGTGTTACAAAGCTTACCTCATAATACATTTCTATGTCTGTGTATATATATATATATGTGTATATGTATGTATGGAAGTGTTTCTTTCCTAGCCATCAAATTATTACCATCCTTATGGATTTGACACTACGGGTTATGCCAGAAATAAAGCAGTCTTATATATGAATCTGAGAAATGGAGAAAAATCTGTAAAGCTAACAAATCTTTCTGAAAATGGATTCTAAAATACACTATGAATAGAATTTGCAAACTGGATCATAAACATGTATGATGGACAGTTTTTATAAAAACAAATGTTGGATTATAACAATAAGTTCTATTCCATAGATTATCTGGAAATATGTGAGCTATTCTCAATCAATTACCCACTGAATAAGAAAATGAAAGAAGACAAAAAACTTAACAAGATGTGAATATAAGGTTTGATTCAGAGCCAAAGGAAGACAGAGAGTTTCTTCTCATTTTCTTCACTGGGCCTGCATACCAAGTGACACACTATTGTCTGTTAATTATGGAATGAAAATACGGAACAAACAAATACATTTGCTATGCTATGAATGTCTTTATGAGATAGGTAAGATATTAGGTTTTATTTACCTATTCTTTTATAATGAAAGTTTCTCTATTGATAGTCAGAAATTCAATTTATTATCCATTACTTCTTTCTGCTGTCTTTCAGTGATGAACAATTCTAAGCCACGGAGATGAATTACTATGAAAATAATGTAAACACTATGCATTTACTGATTATTGGATAAAAAATATCTCAATAAACTTTCAGCCCCTCACTTTTCTGCTAGAACTGTAGAAATACAAAATTCTGTGGAAATCTTAATCATATAGAGATAAAAAAAATATGTCCATACACTCTTTAAATTAGCTGAACTAGCTGAATACCCAAATAAAATTAAGGACAGAGTACAACGTAAATAATCAAACAAATTTCATTTGAAGTTTAAATAGCCAAAACTAGGAGACAATGCATCACGCAGCTTGTCTATATCTCTACTAGAATTCAAGATAGAATCATAGAATTGCTAGAAAATTGGAAAAAACCTTTGAATTCATTAAGCCCAACCATACCTATCCAATATTAAATTATATCCCTAAGCACTTCATCTACATATCTTATAAATACCTCCAGTGATGGTAACCCAACTACCTTCCTGGGCAGACTGTTCCAGTGCTTCATAATCCTTTCAGAGAAGAAATTTTTCATAGTGTCCAATCTGAATCTCCCCTGGCACAACTTGATGCATCTTCTCTCTCTTCCTATCACCTATGACTAGGGAGAAAAGACCAACATCCACCTCATTACAACATCTCTTCAAATAGTTGTAGACAGTAATAAAGTTCCCCCTCACCCCCCTTTTCCCTCAGCCTCTACTTCCCTAGTTTAAACAACCCTAGTTCCCTTACCTCTCCTCATAAGACTTCTTGTCCAGCCCCTTCACCAGCTTTGTTGCCCTTCTCTAGACACGCTCCAGGACCTCAATATCTTTGTTATAGTGAGAGGCCCAAAACTGAATAAGGCATCTCAGGTGTGGCCTCACTAATACTGAGTATAGGGCCATAATCTCTTCACTAGTCCTGCTGCCCACACTCTTTCTGACACAGATCGAGATGCTATTGGCCTTTTTGGCAACCTGGGCACATTGCTGACTCATATTCAGCTGGCTGTCAACCAACGCTCCCAGGTCCTTCTCTGCCAGGCAGCTTTCTAACCACTCTTCCCCAAGCCTGCAGTGCTGCACAGGGTTGTTGTGTCCCAGGTGCAGGACTCAGCACTTGGCCTTATTGAACCTCATCTCATTGGTCTTAGCCCATCAATCCAGCTTGTTCAGATCCCTCTGTAGAATCTCCCTACCCTCAAGCGGATCGACACTTCCACACAGCTTAGTGTCATCCAAGAACGTACTAACTGTTTATTCAATCCCTTCATCCAGATCGTTGATAAAGATATTGAACAGAACTGGACCCAGCAATGATCCTTGGTGAACATCACTTGTGACCATCCTCCACCTGGATTTAACTCCATTTGCCACTAGACTTTGGGCCTAGCCATCCAACTAGATTTTTTCCCAGGTTATGCCTGTTCAAGCCCATGGCATACAATTTCTCAAGAATACAATGAGAAACAGTGTCAAAGTCTTTACTATGGTCCAAGTACACTACATCTACAGCCTTTCTCTCACCCATTAAGTGGGCAACCTTGTCATAGAAGATCAGGTTAGTTTGGCAGGACCTGCCTTTCATAAACCCAGGTTGATGGGGCCTGATCATCTGTCTGTCCTATGCATGCTGTGTGATAGCTCTCAGGATGACCTGCTCCATGACCTTCCCCAGCACTGAGGTCAGACTGGCAGACCTGTAGTTTCCTACATTGTTCCTCCGACCCTTCTTGTAAATGGGTGTAACATTTGCCAATCTCCAGTCAAGTGGAATTTCCCCAGTCAGTCAGAACTGCTGGTAAATGATGGAAAGGGGTTTGGCCAGCTCCCCTGGGTGGATCCCATCCAGCCCCATTATCTTCTGAATGTCTAACTAGTCAAGCAGGTGTCTCACCATTTCCTCTTTTATTATTGGAGCTTTGTTCTGTTTTCTTTCTCATGAGGCTGAGTACCCAGAAAACATCAGACCTTACTACAAAAGGCTAAGGCAAAGAAGGCATTAAGTACCTCATCCTCATCCTTTGTCACTATTTTTATTCCTGCAGTACAGGACAAAGATTCTTCTTGGCCTACCTTTTGTTGTTGATTTGTAGAAACATTTTTTATTATCTTTCACAGAACTGGCCAATTTAATTTCTAGTTGGGCCTTAGCCCTTCTGATTTTCTCCCTGCATGACTTCACTTCATCCTTGCAGTCCTCCTGAGATGACTGCTTCTTCTTGCAAAGCTCATACACTTTCCTCTTTTTTCTGAGATCTTCCCCAAGCTATCTGCTCAGCCAACAGGTTTTCTTCCCCATCAGCTCATTTTTCAGCACATGGGGATGGGGATATAGGCCAAATTTGAAGGATAGTCAGATTCTAAAAGTTTCTCTGGCATTTTGAACAGTATCTCTAATGAAAAATGCATTCTTATCTCCTTTCCAGTGCCTATGTAGTACTGCAAAAATTTTTGTTTGGACTTTAGATTCAATTACAATACATAACATAAAAGTTTCATCTGAAGTATCCCATTTCTGAAATACCATGAATTGTGACAAAATATTTTATAGCTCATGAAGTATTTACATCTATTATAAAAATATCCTATTAGAGAGCTATTTACCATTTTATTCTTGTGGTTCTATAAATTTATTGTAATATATCCCTATTGCTACAATTACTCTATGGAAATCATTAAATGTTGTGATATCCTAATCAAAATTTTTGCCGCAACAAAAGAAAAATCTATCCCAAATCTACATGTTGATTATTTTTTGCCGTGGTAGTTTGGGGTGCATAAACTCTTGTGAAAATATATTAGACCAAGGTGTCTGCTCCCTCAGCCACAAAGTCAAATCTCAGGATGTGGGTGGAATATATATCTGCCACAGCTTTTACATCTTCTCAGACAATGATGGTTGCTTTAATTTGGTCATGCAGCATTTGTCACAAGATAGAATCATCTAATCTGACATTTTTCTATCTGTGAGACATTTGATTATGTAGCGGATTATGATCCTATAACAATAGGACATCCAGAAGACAGGAAAATATATATAATAACAAGAAAATGAAACAAATCCAGAGCAAATGCAGTCTGCCTTTGGTCTGACACCTTCTTGTCTTCCTTTTAGAGGTTCAGCTCTAGTCCATGATGATCTAATCTTATTATAAATAAGCTAAAATAAATGCAAAGCCTGATAAATCTTTAGTGAAGTAAATACATTGCATTAGTCTGAAGGTGTGGGAAAAGAATCATATTGTTGGATTAGAAAAAGATATTATGATTGAAAAAGAAAACTGAAAAATACCATATTCTTTACAATGAGCTATGCATAGAATGGAACATAGTTTCTATACATATATTTTTGTATTTCATCCCAGTCCTTTGCTAGTAAGGAATTACCATGTTTCATTATGTTCAACTACCTTCTTCTAGGTGCTTTTTATCAGAGCTCTTCTTATGCCATGCTTGACTTCCCATCATGGCTCTGTCTCCCTGATAAGGGCCCAGAGACCCCATTTCAGTACTTCAGATCCATCAGTCCCTTTCTAGTGCTAGTGAAGTCACAGCAGGACTAGCCTCCAGCTCCCCACAGCCTTGCCCTGGCCAGCTTTGCTGAGCTGGGCCCACCCATGAGCCTTGCTTCAGCCAATACTCACACCCAGGGAGGTGCCCGATGCTTGGGGCTGGGGTTGCCATGACTGTTTTCCAGCCTGCCCTGCTTCTGTGTGGGATTGTGAGACCGACCCTGCACCCCTACATTGCTGTCCTACTGGGGTTTCCCTGTAGCTCCCAGCATCCTAAACTCAGATAACCCTTACACTTCGAGACAGAATCACAGAATCATAAAGAATCACAGAGTCACTATGTTGGAAAAGACCTCCAGGGACATCGAATCCCACTATTCCTATCAACCACTAAACCATGCCCCTCAGCACCTCATCCACCCGTCTTTTAAATAGCTCTAGGGATGGTGACTCCACCATTTCCCTGGGCACTCTGTTCCAGTGCCCAGTGCTGACACACATTCATAACCACTTCTCGACAGTTTTAGTCACATAGAATTCATTGAAAGGGTGATATGTAACTCATGGACACAAATACAACTGCTCAGTTTCCAAGCTCTTAACCACATGCATTTGTTGTACTGTGACCTTTTTTCTTCCCATACGTGAAATAACTATGTAAAGCATTTATTCTCTTAAAAATGACTTCTTTTCTTAATCATAATTACTGTGACAGCACATATCTAGAAAACAATACTTACTGTGTACTTGGAATACAGCTACCATTGGCCTCTGACTCACCTTAATGTTTCCTGTGTTCATATTGATAAGCTGCAGAATTAACAGTGGTCTCACGGTCCCCCCTTCAACCCCCACCCCTGACTGTTTTGATCTAGGCATGTAAGTTTGGAATAATATGGCTTGCCAATTAAAACAATATTTGAAAAGCCTAAGGATGGTGGTAATTGATTAAAATACAGAGAATGATAGAACATTATATAGCATTTCATACGTTTTTAATTTTACATACAGAAATCAAGAGTGGATTGATTTAAAATATATCAGAATGTAGTGTTCTATTTAAAACATTGTTTCTATACAGTAGTACATTTAAAATGCCCAGCAGGCTAACTATCTTAGAGGTCTTTTCCAAAAATAATGATTCTATAATTCTAATCTATGATTCTATAACAATATAATGCAATACAAGCTAATTTTATAAACTACACATAGTATGAGAAAACAGAACTCAAGGCTTCAATTTTTTTAACACAGATAATCTTTATACTAATATTCTATTCCTGTCAATGTGGGAGGTAAGACAGAATGACTAGTATCGACCAGTCATTTTCAAACTTGATATTTACTATTTTAAGTTTACCTCTTAAAATTCAGAGTGATTATTTTGCTAGTAGTTTCATAGTTTTTCACCGATAATGTTGGCATAGAAAAACAAAAACAAACATAAATCTGTTTAAGACCACTTCTGAAATCAACATGGAAGTTCAAACACATACAGGAAAGTATAGAACAAGATAGGATTCAATGGATTTGAATCAATGAGAGCCAGATTTCAGTTTCTGTATTATAAATATATTAGTTTTCAGCTGCATCTTGAATGTTGAAACCTGAAAACTGTATTATAACAAACTACTACACAACTACTACTTCACACAATTGGAGTTGATCCTCTGCATATTGAGAGATAACTGCTTTCTATTATTTCAAAAGTCACTAAATTAATGTTCCTCTTTGGATTGAGGCCACCTATTACTTGACTGTGAAAACTGCGTATTAGTAGCATGTTAGAGAATAATGGGATGCAGTTTGGAAAGGATACAGGTAAAAAGAATATATTTACATATGACAAACATATAAATGCAAGACTGAGACCTTGAAAGTGCCTTTTCAGTTTATATTTAAACCTGGAAATACCCAAGTTCCTCATGTTTCAGTCTTAAAGTACTCCAGGTAACTAGAATTCTACTCCATGTTTTGCAGGTGTCAGTCTTAACAAGGGTAAGAGGATATCACATGCTTATTAGCTATTTTTACTCCTAAGCACTGATGGATAGCAGTAAGTACATGCACATCCGATGTCCTCAAGAGCCTGAACTGACCTTTGTGAAAAACAAAGCAGAACCTATTTCTTCTTTCAGACTGTATATAATTATATTAGTGGTGCCACATCTCTGCTCTAAACTTTTTTTCCAAAAATAAGCCCCTGATTTATTCACGTGCATAGTGCTTTAATTCTTCCAGGATGTGGTACAAAGTCAGTTTTGTTCTTTAGCCCAAGGAGACAGCAAATTATACATCCTTGTGCCTGTTCTTATATGTTGAACACACACTGTACAAAGAATCCTTGAAAAGACAGAGTTTTTATCACCTGCTAATAAGCAACCCATTCATTAATCACTGAAGCCAGAATTTTTTGATAATAATTTTTTTCTGCATAGTTTCAGAAAATCAAAATTTCCAAGGTTTTAAAGCAGCCTATTGTCTGTAGCTGTAAAAGCCTCAAGCAAGACAAAAGACATAATTTAATTTGCTTTTAGCAGAAGACAAATTTCAATCTTGGTATCACTTAACCTAGCAAATATTTCAGCTACTGAGCTGTTGTTAGGAAATACAGGGGGCCCTGGTTCTGACTGTTTCCAAAGAGTGACCCATACTGTTTGAAAGACAGCTCAAATACTGCTATAAGAAAGGATATTTAAAGTACCCTTCCTTGAGATGCATATTTTTCTATCCCAAAATATATCCTACATAATCTGGACACTGCTGTGCATAATATATAAACTCCTGAGGTTTAAAGACAAGTTAAAGTAACACATTTGGGTTCTTCAATTTTTTCTTTTTTTCAGATGACACAACATTAAATAATGCCTAGCATGGCAATTTAATTGATATTCAGATACTTTGTGAGTTTTTAATGGACTCCAGATAACATTGAAATCAGACTTCCAAATTATTATTCAGGCTTCTAAAACTCTTGAATTCCACTGTCCTGTTTTATAGCAATTTCCTCTCTTTTTTAATATATTAAATATTCTGAAAATATTCCAATGGATGGTAGTGAGGCCGGTGAGAGATTAAGATGCCACCAGTAATTACTGAGAAAAGTTGAAGAAGTATAGCAACAAGAATATTTTTGGAACAAAAATAATCTGTGAAGGCAATAAGGATGGTAAAAGTAGTCTGATTTTTTTTTTTATTACGTATTTTACCTTGAATATGCAATTTTTCAGGATTGATCTTACTCATTATTTTAAAAATTGTATTTATTTCAAAAAGTAACTAGTTTCAATACAGCTATGCCAAATAATTTCCTGTTATTTCTATAATACCACTTACAATGGCTATGTTTAAAAAATTACATTCTTAACCAGAATAGAAGATGTGAAGTTGCTGCCTAACAGTAGTTGTAATCTAAGGCTAAAATTGAACTCCTTTTCATGCAAGTGGTTCTGGAAATCAACTGATATACTACAACATTAAAATAAATTTACTAAGAGTATAGAATAACAAAGAATACATCCTATTATACTTATCTCTATAAATTTTCATCTCATCCTACTCTTCTGCAATGTCCTTCATTATAATGTTCTGATTTAAATTTTCTTTCTCCTCGATTGTATTTCTTTAGGGTATCGGCCTTACTGCTCTGAATATCCTCTGGGAGTTTCTAATATACTCATCTTTCAGTGTGTGATTTTGGGCTTTACTGACTGCACATCATTGAAATTCTGAGCTGTTTGGAGAACTACTAGTATCATTTTGGCTTTCCTCTTGTTTTCTTCTAATACTCTAGTGTTCTGCAAGTATTACTTGATTTGTCTTTATGAGACTACTGTGAAATAAGCTCTTATATGCCATCAGAAGAAATTGTAAGTACTCAACAATTCAGCAAATCAAGTCAAGGAGGTTTTCAAGTTCAGTATTTAGGAAAAGGAGTATCCACGTTTAATGTCAACGTGTGAAATGTGATTTGCTAAGCACCACACAATAACTTTGCCATAAATGCTAGTACACCATCCAGTTCTCAGAGCATTGTTTTACATCTGTGAGATCATTCCATAGCCTTATGCATCACATATCAAGATTTCTTTGGAAATTCTGATGAAGTTTGGCTTTGTCCATACAGAAATACATCTTTTTGATCCAGTAATTGAAAACCACAGAAAATACAGTGCTTTTCCAATAATATTGCTGCAAATTGATTTTGCTATCATAAATACTTAAAATTGCAGTACCACTGCAGTGTATTGCGTGTGGCCCCTACTAGTAGCTTCTGTTATAAGCTGTAACAACTGGTGGTGCAAATCAAAAAACTGAAGGCCCACTAATTTTAGAAATAAAGTGTATGAGAAAGTCTTATATTTCACATATAGAGAAGAATGAATTGTGATTTTGAATTCACTATGTATTTTTCATCATTATTCATGATTTATCTGCAACAAAAATTGACAGGTCAATGCTGAGTTCATGTTCACCGGAATATTCAAGAAATATTTGACCTAATGGTGACCTTTTAAAGTCAATGAATCTTTCACTGTTAACCTACAAAAATGATCTAGGGCAATGATGAGTGCTTTAGAAATTCCTTCATGAGAAGTTGTACAGGGAACCAGCCTGAAAGTTTTACAACCTACTGTTACAAATGATGCAACAGCTGAGACCAAATAATAGGTTTAATATGATGGTGGTCATGAAAAAGAAGTAGAAAGCGGAAAGACATAGCTTAGTAAGTCTGAGTGTTTTGCTGCAACAACAACAACAACAACATTAATAGACATTGTTTAGAAATTAAAGATGTAGAATGATTAGTGAAACAAACTCGTTTTTTTACTCATCCCTTAAAGGGATGATGGTATCCTATATTGACACTTAACTCCAACAAAGTTTTAAAATGGTAAACAACATAGTCGAAGACTTAAAAAGATATTTGTTAGAGAAATGGAAATGCTTTCTGGAAAGCTACTACATTTCTTTATAAAACAGAACATTCAGATCTGAGCAGAAAGCATAAGATAAAACTCGACGGAACCGGAAGTGAAAAATGTTAGTGTTGATTTTAGACAAGCAGAAAATTATGTGGTGTTTATATTGTGGTTTTATAGAAAGTCATAAAGGCAGAAAATATATTTCCTTATCTTTGAAACCCTTGTTAACAATTATATTGAAATATCTTTGGTTCATTAATGAACTGAATAATTTATGAGCATTGACTAAACAAAACCCAGTGTTGAACCTTGGCCTATATTCAAACAACAGAATACCCTGTGGTGTACCCATGACATGTCATGATTAAAGAAAAAATAATTCTGATACTGATTTCTTTGGTTAAAAGTATTGAATGGAAAATCTTCATTACTAATGGCTCACTAGAATATGCATTTACAGATGGATTTTTCCACTGGGTTCATTCTCTCTCTTCTAGGGCAGCAGATGCAACAGCGTGTGTTTGTAAAACAAGAGCCCACCTCTTCCATGAACAGATAACAATACAATAAAGTGCACAATCTATGTGAGCAGCTGCTGAAAATCATTAAGCTTCCTTGAGTGTTTAACTAATAGAAAGTTCTACATTTCTTACCATACTTTAGTTTTTCAATGAATCACAATTCCCTCTGTTTCCTGCATTTTGTTCACTGCATCAACTAAGTATTTCCTAATCAGCATTTCTTTTCATGAAATTATCCTCTTCTGCTTTTTATCTGTTTTTCTGGATAATCACTATTCTATCATTAAGGCTTAATTTATAAGTGTTTCTAGTACCCATTTCCTAAAAAGGATTTAGTAATTAATCTTATTTTTAATGACCCCAGATGCATATAACTTTTATGAAAACTTGTACTATAGCACAGGGAAGGGAACTATTTGACAAATAGCAAACAGCAAAACTTCAATGAAGCTGAATAGAGTTGGGATAAGTCTTAAAAAGTTACTTTTAGAGTAAAACTCTTAATTTTAACTCACATTCTATAAGTGGACAGGGATTATCTCAATCTGTTTAAATCACTGATTGCAGAAAGTAATTGTACTGCTACCATACATGTATGCCAAAGTATCATAAGTACAAAGTGAATCTCCATAACTTATTATGTTGTCATATAATGATAGAAAGTTAACAATTAATTTAAATGTAAGTTGCACTTGATTTTTAGTCTTCTGGTTACAAAAATATCAAAATTATACATTACACACAGAAGATATTCTTGTTACCAGAATGAACATTTCAGCAGTGAATAATATGATATTCATTGACCAAATCCACTAAATCCTTAGTGTATTCCTCAAACTTAATATACTTCATACTTTTTAAATAGTTGCTTTCTTTAATAATTTTATTTGCTTGTGTTTGGAGGCTTTCTTGCATGACTTTGCAATATATCAACCACCATTTATAAAGTTTATGATTTTTTAGCAAATAGCAATATTTTGAAGCCAACATTGACATTGTGGTTTTAAGATACACCTCGAATTTAACTAATGCACTAAGCCCCAATTTTATAGAATAATATTTGTGGTATTCTACATAAAAGAGTTATAATAATATAAGAATTGATGTTGAGACATATCACATCTTTCAGCAGCCTGTAGCCTGTCAACGGAACTTTTATACTGAACAGCATATCCAAAAAGGAGCATGATGGTAAATTAAGGATGGAATTAGTAAAGAAGTTTACATTAATTTAATATTACCAAACCTCTAAAAACATATCTTTAAAATATGAAAAACTGTAGTTTTCATACACCTAAAGTTCAGGAACTTTAACCTAGTTGTTGTAAAAGATTAACCTGTTCTGAAGCAACTGTATATCAGTCTTCAAGACAAAGATCATACTCTGATAACATGAGATACCTCAATAGTGTTGCAACTATTGCACAAAAATGGCAGAAGTGTTACATAAAAAAAAGTAAAAATCAATAAGTGTATGGTAATAACATGATGCCATTAATAAAAAAATAAATCTCAGACTGTCTTTTCAAATTGATGATTAGGCATTTTGAAGTCTACAAGGGAGTTCCCAAAATTTAAAGTCAATATTTGGAGATATTTGTCCATAATTTTAAAACTGCCTTGAGAAATAAAAAGATTTTGCTGTACTTGCAAAAAATTGCTATTTGTAAAATCACAGTAAGTCTTTGGTGCAAAGTTTTAAATAAACAAAAAAACTGAAAAATTGTTTGTGTTCACAACTAATGGGAAAATTATGTGCAATTAAGTATTAATTCCAGCATCTGAATTAGAAGCAATGCTAAGTTTAGATGGATATAGCATTGCTAATTTTTTCAAGACTTTTGAAGAACATAATCTTTCATCCAATAGCCATTATAATGAGGCTTTCTAGTTTCATCTACAGTTAGAAAGATATAGAGAGTAGAACGAGAAAGTGGAATTAACTATAATTGCCCTTATTCATAAAAAGGAATAAAATATCACCTTTTTTTTCTAAAGAGGGTCTTATTCCTTCATTAAATATACATGTAAATATCTTTCTATGGTTTTGAACATGGTCTGTGAATAATTATTGCAGACTTTAAAAAAAATGGAGAGGATCAGTTTATTACATTTATGAACATTTTGGAAGTATATGCAATAGTATGTACCCAAAGAAATTTTATCCTATTATGTGTCTTTGATAGTTTTCAAAGACCGATTTGTATTTCGGTCAGTAAGATTTGTATTTTGCATCCTTTTAATCAATGAATAAAACTGGTATATACATTCCCTGAGGCAGTACTTGCCACAGAGAAGCACTTTCCATCCAAAGAAATAACTTTCGCAAGGGTGTATCTTGTTGCTCTTATGAAAACTTGCAATAAATTTTATTAGTAAATTTGTCATATAATACAGTCATGTTACAGTTCTCATTTCCTCAGATAAAATTGTACTATCTTTCTTATTCCATAGGAATAACAAAGGACTTTATTAAATAAAAATTACAGGAAAGTTTAGTCCTGTTTTTTGAAGGGTACATCACCAAACTTTTGTAATTCTCCTTTGCACAGTTATTTATATGCAATTGTAATGAATATGTACATATAACCCTAGATGGAGATATGTGTCCAGGGTATCCTGTACAAAATTGCATCCTAGCCATTAACCTGATGGACTGCAAGGAAGGAGGAAACTGTCCAGCTTACACCAATACTGGGAGAAAAATTGGGAGGATAAAATCCTCTTTTTCTCTATGTACAGTATATTAAAGAACTTTGGGATTTATTTGTGATATTAAACATAAAGTTGTCAAACTTATGGAATTAAACTATTTATACACGTAAAGTTGTGAATCAGAAGCATTCCAATGCTACTAAGAAAATATATTTTGCTATTTTATTCTGTGATATCCTATTTAGGGTAAAATAAAAAAAGATTTATAGTAGCATTTCAGAAAAATTGCTTGAGGAAATATAACTTTTAAGACACTCATATCTCATCTTAAAAATCTTCACTCACTAACACAGGTGACTGACAGGATGTTATAACTAAAGTAGTCTGAGAAGCATTTAATACATTCAGAGTAGAATTTGGTGTTCTTTCATATGGACTATGCTGATATAATGCAATTTTAGCAAACTACATAAACTTTTACAGTTATCTCACTTTTTCTGATAAGGTAGCATCACTTCCGAGGTTAGACACAAGGAAACCTAAATGATTCAAATTTGTCTACAAGGAGATAATTCTTTCATAGAATCACAGGGTTGGAAAAGACCACTTGGATCATCAAGTCCAACCATTCCTATCTGCCACTAAACCATGTCCCTGAGCACCTCATCTACCCGTCTTTTAAATAGCTCCAGGGATGGGGACTTAACCAGCTCCCTGGACAGCCTGTTCCAGAGCCCAATGACCCTTTCTGTGATTTTTTTTGCCTGATATCAAGTCTGAATGTCCCCTGGTGGAGCTTGAGGCCATTCCCCCTTGTCCTATCACCTGTCACTTGGGAGAAGAGCCCAGCACCCTCCTCTCTACAATCTCCTTTCAGTTAGTTGTTTCAAAGTGTACAAGTAAGCAGTATAGGTTTACAGCACTTGGATCCCTGAAGAATGACACTACAAAACTGTGCCCACATAAGGAATAAGAAGACAAAAACTATTGAAAACATATTGTAACAAAAATTTCTGAACTTGAACACCTGAAGTTACTATAGGCATCTCTCACTGACCTCCTTTAAAAAAAAAAAAGTAGGTAATAAGGTACTAAAACATTAAACTAAACCAGATACATCTGTTCAAGAGATATTTTGCCATAGCTGAACTTAGGTGTTGGTGTAAGAGTGTTTATTGTTCTCATTCTGTATGTGTGTACAGACCGACTTCTTTACTTATATTTGTTATGTTTCAAATATTGTCTGAGTGCAGGATTGTTTGCAGCTGAGGGGTTTTTCTGTGGCTTCTGGTTAATAGTGAGAGGGGGAGTTGTAGGAGCAGGCAATGCTCACCATCACCACCTGCAGATCAGCTAACTGTCCTGTGCAGCTGCAGCAGCAGAGTGAGGAGAGGAAGTGCAGCAGTAGGCACTGCTCCCCCTAATCTGACTGTGTATAAATGAGGTCATTCTGACAAGGGTCTGTTGAACTGCCAGTGACTCTGAAGACCCCAGCTGCAATTCCAGAACCTTCCTTCTTGCATGCCCCAGTTTGAGAACTCACTTGCCCTGTAAATAGTGCCTGACAAGAAGGCACAGAGCACGTGCCCACCACCCCATGGAACTGGCCTGAAGATGTGTTGCTACTTGAATGGCCTGAAGAAGAACTACTGGACCACATGTTCCTGAAGAATTGCTCTGGGAGGAATTGCTACTAGATGGACAATGTATTCCTAAGGAACTGCTGTGCCCCATGGAGTGGTGAATTTTCCTTTTCCCCTGCAACTTCTTTCTCCTTCTCTGATTTATCTTACCATACCTCTTTTTTTTTCTTGGTACTATGGTTTATCGGATCAGATCCTAATTGTGATGTAATTTGTTTAGTGACCACAGCTGCATTCAAGGCATCAGACTGTGATCTGAACAGATTGTGGTACTAGGCGTAGTCTGAACCCAGAATTAGGTCCTTGCACTTGACCTTATTGAAGCTCATGAGGTTCACATGGACCCTCTTCTTGAGTTTGTCCAGGTCCCTCTGTACAGCATCCCCTCTGTCAGTCATTTCAACCACACCTCTCATACTTTTGGCATAGATAAAATATTAAATGGCAGCCATATGAGTATGAAAACTTGAAGATTATGCTAGGGACAATTTTATAGTGGTCTGTTCTATTTGCTTATATAGGCCATGTCTGAAGAATATAGCTCTTAGATGTTTTCCCCATCAACTATATATTATACATACATATTTCTGAAAGAGAAAATATCTATTTATTACCCTGTTCATCCACATTAACATACCAAGTAATACAGCATAATCTGAGCAGTGAAAAACATTATTTCTGTCGGGCTAGGTAAAGCACAGCCAATGAATATAATCACTATATTTGCTTCAAAAGCACACTTCTGATCATTCTGCTAGTGTAGACATAATCAAGTACTTACCTTGCATAGACTGATGCTGTCCTGAACTGATCAGGGCAAGGGAGAAGACAGAGGAACTACACAGCTGTGACTGTGTCTTTTAAAGTTTATAACAAACCATGCATATTGTTTCAGTAATGTTTAAAAAGTTTGAAAGATGCATGTCCCATATTGTCTTCAGCAACTGAACATCTAGAGCTTTGTAGTATGTGTAAAAAAAAAAAAAAAAAACAAAAAAACCCAGTAACAGTTATAAAGTACTGAGAAGCAGTAACAGCAGTTTCTGCAGGGATACAAAAAATAGGAAAAGATGTACAAATATATTTGTGCAGTAGCATACAAAGAGGTTTAACAAAGGCATTGGAATAACTATCAAACTGCTTTCACTGAATATAAGGCAACTAGATAAAGACTTAAATATCTTGGATATAATGTCAGATAACGTATAAGTAATAGGATATCAGTTGTGATGAGTGAATAATTTTGTAGAAAATCTTAGAAAATGTAAAACGAGAAATCTGAAGAATATTTTCATATTTAGTAACAGATAATTGATAATTAAATATATATAAGATCATACACTGTGTCATTTATTAACAAATGTGGAGCACGCAGCAGGTAAATATGTTACTAGCAAAACACAGATAGTGAAATATGATGAAATAGTCTTTCTTATCATCTTGTGCAAAAGAATTATTTTGCAATTATTGATCTATAATCTACAATTGTAATCTTGAAATAATGTATAAGCAGCAAGTATGAAATATGATACAATATCTTTAGATAGACCAGTAAAAAAAAAATGCTTATCTTCGAATAATTTACCTTCCCGAATATCAATATATGATATACATTATGAGAGTATAAATTAATAATTCATTAAAGAAAAGTGGAAAAAAATCGTAATAGACCATTGGGACTTAATACAAGGGACAATGTCTTCATGTCAGCTACAGATATACAAAAATTCTCTAAGAAATGTGAGAACAAGAAAATAAATCCATCACAATGTTATTGCAATTTATTTGTATATCTCTTGAGCCATAGGTTATTATTAGGAGTTTTGCTGCATGGATACTATACATAGAATCATAGAATCACAGAATTACTAGGTTGGAAAGGACCCACAGGATCACCTAGTCCAACCATTCTCATCAATCGCTAAACCATGTCCCTGAGCACCTCATCCACCGTCTTTTAAACACCTCCAGGGAAGGTGACTCAACCACCTCCCTGGGCAGCCTGTTCCAGTGCCCAATGATCCTTTCCATGAAATATTTTTTTCCTGATGTCAAGCCTGAACCTCCTTTGGTGGAGCTTGAGGCCATTCCCTCTTGTCCTGTCCCCTGTCACTTGGGAGAAGAGGCCAGCTCCCTCCTCTTCACAACCTCCTTTCAGGTAGTTATAGAGAGCAATGAGGTCTCCCCTCAGCCTCCGCTTCTCCAGGCTAAACAACCCCAGCTCTCTCAGCCACTCCTCATAAGATTTGTACTCAAGGCCCCTCACCATCTTCGTTGCTCTTCTCTGGACTCGCTCCTGAGCCTAAACATCCTTCTTGTGGTGAGGGGCCCAGAACTGAACACAGGATTCAAGGTGCGGTCTCACCAGTGCAGAGTACAGAGGGAGAATAACCACCCTGGACCTGCTGGTCATGACATTTTTGCTACAAGCCAAGATGCCATTGGCCTTCTTGGCCACCCGGGCACACTGCTGGCTCATGTTCAGTCGCTATCAACCAACACCCCCAGGTCCCTCTCCTCCAGGCTGCTTTCCAGCCAGACTTCTTCTGGTCTGTAGCACTGCAGAGGGTTGTTTTTCCCCAAGTGCAGGACCTAGCATTTGGCATTGTTAAACTCTGCCCAGTGGTCCAGCCTGTTCAGATCCCTTTGCAGAGCCTCCCTACCCTTCAGCAGACCCACACTTCCACCCAGCTTAGTGTCATCCACAAACTTGCTAAGGGTGCACTCGATGCCTTCATCCAGGTCATTGATAAAAACATTGAACAGGGCTGGACCCAGCACTGAGCCTTGGGGGAACCCCGCTTGTAACTGGCCTCCAGCTGGAGTTAACTCTATTTACTACTGCTCTCTGGGCCCGGCCATCTAACCAGTTTTCCATCCAGGAGAGTGTGCGCCTCTCCAGGCCAGAGGCCGACAGTTTCTGTAGCAGAATGCTGTGAAAGACTGTGTCAAAGGCTTTACTGAGGTCCAGGAAGACACATCCACAGCCTTTCACTCATCCAGTAGCCGAGTCACTTTATCATAGAAGGAGATCAGGTTAGTTTGACAAGATCTGCCTTTTGTGAACCTGCGCTAACTGGGCCTGATCACCTGGTTCTCTTGCAAGTGCTTCATGATAGCACTCAAGATCACCTGTTCCATGACTTTCCCTGGCACTGAGGTCAGACTGACAGGCCTGTAGTTCCCTGGATCCTCCCTGTGCCCCTTCTTGTAGCTGGGCACAACATCAGCCAGCCTCCAGTCCAGTGGAACTTCCTCAGTCATCCAGGACTGTTGGAAGATGATGGAAAGGGCTTTGGCCAGCACATCTGCCAGCTCCTTCAATACTCTTGGGAGGATCCCATCCAACTCCATAGACTTATGTGTGTCTAGCTGGGCAAGCAAGGCTCTGACCACCTCCTCTTGGATCATGGGAGCCTCGTTCTGCTCGTCTAACTCCTGGGTTTATACACAGAGGGAACAACTTTCCTTACAATTAAAGACTGAGGCAAAGAAGGCATTAAGTATCTCATCCTTTTCCTCATCCCCTGTCACTGTTGTTCCTTCTGCATCCAATAGGGACGGAATATCCTCCCCAGTCCTCCTTTTATTGTTAATGTATTTATAGAAAGATTTTTTTATTATCTTTCACAGACTTAGCCTATTTGATTTCTAGTAGGGCCTTAGCCCTCCTGATTTTTTCTCAGTACAATCTCACTTCCTCCCTGTAGTCCAGCCAAGATACCTGTCCCTTCTTCCAAAGCTCATAGACCCTCCTCTTCTTTTTGATGTCTCTCAAGATCTTCCTGTTTAAACAAGCTGGTTTTTAACCCCGCCAGCTCCTTTTCTGGAACATGGGGATGGCTTTCTCCTGAGCTGAGGATTTCCTTTCTGAAGAGCTCCCAGCCCTTAAGGACTGTCTCCCATGGGACTTTGCCAACCAGCCTTCTGAACAGTCCAAAGTCTGCCCTCTGGAAGTTTAATGTGACTGTTTAATGTGACTCTTCACCTTACCTAGAACTGAGAAACTTATCATCTAGTGATCACTTTGTCCCAGGCATCCTACAACCATTACAAAAGAAAATCAATTTCTGCTACAAGGTGCATAAAGTCCAGTCATAAAACAATATATTTTGTCGCATGCTCAGGAAAAAAGGAAATGATTAAACAGAAACTTTCCTGTGATAGAAACCACAGCTCATCAATCTGAACAGCTGTAAAGCTTCTGAAGACAACACAACAAAGGACAACTTTGAGGAGGAAGTAGTAAGAAACAGAGTGGAAGTATTTTTATTCTTCCTAGAATAAGCAGCAGCCTGGGAGAAAGAACAAACTTCTTGTTTATAACTGTGCTCAGCTTAGCAATGGGGTATGACATCACAGACCACAAACTTACTTGATTCAATCTCTTTTCTTGGCTTAAGCACCTGATACTTATTTTTAGGCTTTTGGCAGAATATCAAGAGCCAGATATTAATCTCTGAATCTACATAAAGCTGCGTTTCTTTGGAAGAATATAAATCTCAAAATTCTGGAAATGTGAAAAACTTGAGGAAAAATTATTTAAGACATACTGATTCTGGAGAAAACAATAGCTCCTATAGGCACACATATTTCTGATGTGTAATTTCTCTTGACAGATGTTATTATAGCTATATATGTGTGTATATTTATATAGCAATATAAATACCTTAAGATATTGTCTGTTAGAGGAAAATTTTAATGATTATAAACTTGCTTGTCTGTTGTTTCTTAAAGTTTGTAGGGAGATTCACATTGCTGGAAGAGCAGCACTACAGTTACAGCAAATATCAAATGTATTTCAACAGGGTAAGACAGAGATATTAACACTGTGAACCAGTAATAAAACTTAATCATTTATCAAAAATAACTCTGAAATATTCTAGACCTATCTTGTACTGATATATATTTTTTACTTCCTAAACTGTAAAAGTTAAATTTTATTCCATGTGTTTTTTTCCTGTTTTGTCCTAATTCCTTGTACTTTAATAACCATTAGAAATGCTACTATGATATGGCTACATCCAACAATAAAAGGTGAAATTCTTTTGGAATGTATATAATTCTTATTACACATTGTCTACCACCTATTTCTAAATAGTAAAACAAATGAATAAAAATTAAAAAGAAATTAAAATATGTTGATTCTCTTTCACAGAGGTTATTTCTTCAAAACAAAACATTCCTAAAGGTCAGAGTATTCCTGGACATTTTTTGTATGGCTATTTTCCAAATAGTTTAGCTACTGACTCTCAATTAATGACAGTTTTTGCAGAGCAAGCAAAATCATTGAAATATTAATTTATTAGTTTTACTCAGGGCAATTCTTTATCCTACACATGAATTCATGCCACTTACTCCTAGTCAAAGCTTGCTTTTTCTTTCTGGTAAAAGCTACTGTTCATTTTGAGAAAGCATTAGCTTGGATATTCATTTGCTAGCAAATACCACTTTTGGCTAGACAATTGAAACACAGAAAAAGCAGTCAGTTGGCTTTTAAGGAAAATGTGGTGTTATAGCTGATGATAACCCCCCCTCCTTCCTTCCACAGCAAAAGCAAATAAACTTAGTATTTTATATTGTACCTAGTCTCTGTCTAAGTAAATCGTCTTTGTCTGAATACCACAATTAATTAAAGGTGACCTCGATTTCAGCTAAGCAACTTGTCAAAACTTTATTGGATAAGAATTGACTTGCTTTTCTCTTTCCTCTTTAAATATGCAGTTTATAAACATCCTAGTCAGAGGACTAAGCTTCCTATTACTACCTAAAATTCTACTTGGAATTTTCATGCTTTCCTTTCTCAGATATAGACCTGATTACACTTTTATTTAACCCTGAAATCCTTTAGCTCATTCAAATGACTAGAGCTAGGCATATGTATAAGAGTTTTGCTGAATCAGAGCCTAGAAAATGATACTTTATTTAGTTTTAATGTTTTCACTTTACTTTCTTAAAGTTACCACTGAAAGCTCAGTGTCATGAAATGCTGAGCCGTAGATTCCCTTCAAATGTAAGAAAAATTCAAGCTCTGTTTATTGAAATTGTTTTTCAGGATTTTAACTCTAGCATCCTATTATATTGTAATGTTTTCATTTTAGTAAAGCCTACCTAGTGTATCATGTACTATATAAATCGTGGTCAATTGAAAACACAAGTACAATTCATTTTGTATAACCCTCTTTCATAGCTGATTTTATTCCATGGATAACATAGCTCTCTGAGGAATCGAGTAACACAAGGGAGTCTGTATCTTGTGAGGGTTTGCTATACGGTTTTCTTTCCCTTATGCCTTCAAAACTCCTAATATTTTTAACCACAGCAGAAAAACTTCAGTAACCCTATCAATTCCTAGCATGTTGAATTTCATGCAATTCAGAGATAGGCAGAAGATAACATAAAGGTAACAAGGCTAAAGTTAACATAATATGACAGGCGAAGAATGAGTAACCTGCTATTACATGCAACAGAAAAATGAAGCAAAAAGGGGGAAAAAAGGACTAAATCACATGAACATCTGCTGACTTAGATAAATGTGTTAGCACTCCAAATGCAAAAGGCAGACTTGAACTTGATGGGAAATAAAACACAGATGCAAAAGGTTTTGATGGTTTATTTT
Organism: Clamator glandarius; assembly: GCA_033459285.1. Lineage (NCBI taxonomy): Eukaryota > Metazoa > Chordata > Aves > Cuculiformes > Cuculidae > Clamator > Clamator glandarius. The sequence goes on from JAUNZM010000022.1 coordinate 468,797, forward strand.
ATTTTGTTTTGTTTTATTTACTTTAATGGAGTGAGAAACATGATTATGTGAGAAAGAAGAAATTCAATTTTCTTTATTTTCTGTGATGGATACTTCTTACATAATGATGCTCAGACCTCAATTCTTTACTCTTCCTTTAATTATGTTTTATATGTTATTTAATTAATAAGCCTGCATATTCTTGATCAATGATGAGATATAACTGACACATTCTAGTAACCTCCTTTTCCTGATAGTACTGTTAACTAGTGCAGTAGAAGAGTTTACTTTTATTCAGTACCTTATGCAAGTCTCCTGAGTCTTTTTGATGGAAGTATCTGCAAGGTCTAAGTGGGTCTAGAATTATTTAGATCAAATTACCTATGTATTGGGAGCCACTTATTTTAAATTAGGAGATTCTGTTTCATCGTGTCCCTAATACACTGCAAGAATACTACACAAGCAAGATCAAAGACTGTTAGGAAGTTAGGTATGAAAAAAACCCAAATAATGAGCAGGGCTTGGGGTTTCTATGTTATATACTTCAGCCCTGACTGAAATAAAATTGACCCTTTCTTTTGGTAATAGGAATGGATTCTCAGTTACTGGACAAAAGAAAGAACAAGAAGGGTTAAATTTTTAAAAGCACTAAAAACAAAATAAATAAGTACATGAAATATAATGAAAAGACATTTGTGAGGTTAAAGGACGCATCTACTATATAAAACAGTATCAGAAAAATAGGGTATACTTGGAATTCATTACTTTAACAAACACTGAACACACAAGTACTGAGTGACAGTCATTGCTTCAGAAATACAATGTAGTGTAAATTTTAATATGCATGTTAATTAGACACAAAAAGGTACTATAGAGATACAAATAAGAAGTGTCTTGTCCAAGATTATGCAACAGGTGACTGTAGCAAAAGCAAAAGCCTATTACACTGAAAAATAAAACCACATTAAACAAAATATCAGTATGTGTTTGGTTTAAATTTAAACCAAAGCACTCAGGTAATAGAAGACCTGTACAAGTACTCTGTAACACTGTAACTGCTAACTATCATAAAGCACTAATAATATTTTGTAACAGCTAAGCATAAATTTATAAAAACCAGCCATAATCCCAAATAAGCAAAGAGAAACCTGCCAAGTGTTTAAATGAAAAAGGTGCAGGAAAAAGTCCTAATATCTGTAAGATTGAGCAGGTGGGAGAAGGGGCTTGATGGAATCAGACAAATACTGAATAAGCAAGACAGATGCCTGGAGAAACCAAGACAAGTCCTGATTCCAGAAATGAAATGAGCAATGCCAAGAACAAGTGAAATCAGCATGCTTTTGCTTGGAGAAGGGTCTAAGAAGTGTAAAATACTAGCTAGAAGAAATAGATAAGAAAAAAGGCTGTCTGATTAAAACCCATCTGTAGGCATCACAGGGTCGGTTGCTCTATACTCAGCAGCTGAGAGTGTCAGGGACAGCAGCAGAAGCTTCACGGTATTGTATACTCTCAGCTAATTTAGAAAAATCTTTTTAAGGATTCATGGTTACATTTTGTAGTTTTAATAACTATTAGGGACTTAGAATTAATAATTGGCTATGGGTATTATTAAAAAGTATTAATACAGTGAACTGTTGTTTAGTAGCTTGAAACTAGCCCAGTTTTAAACGCTGTCCTCACCAAGTTCTCTAATTCTCTAACTGATATGCAGGCCTACATATATTCACTTATAATCCAAAACAGAGAGCACTGATAACACATTTCATAACCATTTGTCAGAAAATTAATTTTTTGTGTAAAGTATAGTTTTAGGTGCCAGAGCAGGAATTCCCCAGCAGCCCATGGACAAGACCATGGTGACACAAGTTGTCTCCCTGCAGCCTATCAACTCAATAACACTGTCTATGTCATTAATGACGATATTAAACAGTACTGGCCCTGGTACTGACCCTTGAGGGAAATCACTCATTACTGATTTCCACTTGGACATTGAGTCATTGACTATAACTGTTTGGATTTGGCCATCCAATCAATTCCTTATCCATCAAATCAATTTCTCTCCAATAACCTTACCCATTAAACTTCAGGAGACATTAAAAAGAATTAACTAAAAAGTATAAAAAAATAGAAATTTTACAGCTAGATTATCAAAGTTTATTATTGTCATCCTTCAAGATATGTAAGATAAGACTGCTGATGTCATTCAGTGCTCCTAGTCTTACAAGTGTTCTACATACAACGTGTGTGGTCTGCTTCAGCCATGTATGCTGATGTAATAGAAAACTTCCTACAATAATTATTGAGTGTAGGGCTTAAGGCAAAGAAAGAACTGGAAACTGCAGTACTTAACCGATTTAGAATTTCATTATGATAAATGCTCATACAAGACTGATTTTTCCTGGATTTGAGATTCAATAGTAAGATTCTAATCATGAAACACAAAAAAGTTAAATCCAACTTATATTATATTACTTACTTGAGTGGAAGCAGGATTTCTGACTGTAGGCCTTTTATTACAGAAGGACTAAGTATGTTCTAAGAGGTTAGTTTCCTGCCAATTCATTTCACTCCTTTTAGTTGTGTAATTACTTTCTGCTTTTTGCATACATTGAAAAATTCTTCAGTTCTTTTAATCATCATAGTTGTTTTCTCTGATAATACAAAATACAAAATGTCTCTATTAAAAAAAGTTATAAAAACTCCCTTAAACCACTAAACACCTAAACAGTTATTTTTATATTAGTGGTATGTTGTTTCAATCTCAAGAGTAACAGAAGACACTAGTCTTTAAGCACAGACTTCTTGAATACCGAATGAGAAAAAATATTAGTAACAAGGACAACTTTAACCATGTAAAACCTCTTTTGAAATCAGTGGAGCTACTAACATGTTAGAATTTAACATGGTGGGGATTGGTTTCTTCTCACTGGTAGATAGCAACAAAACAAGGCAAAATGGCCTCAGGATGTGTAAGGGGAGATTATGTTGGATATTGGGAGGAATTTCTTTACTCAAAAGGTTATCAAGCACTGGAACAGTTTGCCCAGGGAGGTAGTTGAGGCATCATCCCTGGAGGCTTTTAAAAGACAAGCAGATGTTGTACTTGGAGACACGGTTTAATGGTGGACTTATCAGGGCTGCATCAATGGCTGGACTCTGTGATCTTAAAGGTCTTTTCCAACTGAAACTATTCAGTGATTCTGTGATTAATCTTTATGTCAATAAAATGAGAGTAAATAAAGATTTCATTGCCAGAACTTGGTTTTATAGAAACCTGAAAAAAATGAATGTATTCTCATACTGGATCAGACTAAATGTTTATGTCTGTATTACTATTCTGTGTCTAAGAATAATTAAAATCAGCCAATCAGAGAACAGCAGGGCACTTTCCTTTAAGCATTTATAGAACTTTTCTGAAAGCAAGCAAATGGCTTAACACCTAAATAAAAAGATTTAATGTGGCTTCAACAATATATTTCCCTGTGCCATTTTATAAGTACTGAAATATACTCCTGATTCTGCTATGTTTTTTAGTTTCATTAATAGGAAGACCTTATTCTTCTGAAAATAATTAACCTGAATTACATTACAGTGAATATGATTTTTTCAGACAGACACACACACACAAAGACATCTATTCTGTACAAGACTTTTTAGGAAGATCCATTGTCTAAAAGTTGTGTGAAGAAGTATAAGCTAATAGTTTTAATAAAATCTTTTTACTATATTGTCATGCAGACAGGATTCTCTGATATACTACAATATTGATTAATTAAAATTTATCAAGTCATGTGTTTTTTTTTTTTTCCCCTAATGGAAATAATCACAATTTTCTTGTATCTTTTCCTCATGTAGATACAGATAGATAGATATAAATACAAGTATAGACATAGAGTAGTATTTAATCAGTCCAATCCTATCTGTCTTTAAGTATCGACACTGATATGTCTTGAATGACAAAGCTGCATTTTATTGACCCTAAAATTCTCTACAGGACAGCATGCCTGGTGTTTAGAATAAGCAAGGAAAAATAATTTAAATGAAACACTGGGGTGTCTTCTTGTTATAAATTAATTCAGCTCTATTTAAAGTAGCTGGCAGTAAAATAATTCATGCTATATGAAGATTTAATATATTATTATTATTATTATGTTAAACTAGTAAATATATACATTTAATGATCTGTTGTGACAGTTTATCTGCTATTGAACACTGAATGGAAACTAGAAATCATCTTCAAATATTATAAATACATGTTCTGAAAATAATGCTTTGTATGTTATCAGATGAGCTGGAAATGCTTTATTTTCAAGAAAATTAGATAAACTCAGGCCATACACTGAAAATTTGGGACAAAACAAATCCTATCTTTCTTAAACACTGCCTAGCTGAAAAAAAGGGAAACCGAAAGTTAAAAACAACTTGCATAATAAAATTGCTTTGTGTTCTGTAAGTTATGAAGCTTCTTTTTTTTTTTTTGAAGGGTTGTGATTTTATTGAGGTGTTTTCTACAAAGTTATGCTGAGCAGATATTGAAACACTCAAGAAAACTGCAAGGTAGAAGTATTATGATAGAAAAGAAGTTTATGGAGCTGAAAAATATTGTACCCTGAAAGAGCTTATTTTCATGGTCTTAGTGCAATCAGATAGATGACCCCAAAGCTTTCCTATAACATTTTCAATTGTCCTTCTCAGACATAATTGCTTTTAATGATTGTCCATTGTTTTCAAATTAGCCTTAATGACACTGTACTAAATGCAATCTTTTTGTCCAACAAAATACTTTGAGTAAATACTATATAATTCAGTTGTTTATTATACTTTCAATGATTATTGATGAAGTAGTATTAAAGTATAGGACACAATCAAATATGGATCATTATATTTAAATAAGTTTATTTGGCAGTAATTAATTATTACAATAAAATTGTCTTAAAGTTGGCAGAATTTCAAATGGATTCTCTACCATGTAGACCCTAGAGTATAGCCAAATATGTAGATTTTATTGTCACTTAATCAAAGCAAGTGTCATAAGCTAAACAAATGTAATCAATGTTTATTCAAAATAACTGAAAATATTTGAAAATCCACATTCTGTTGGTTGTATGTTCTTTAACTTAGTTTAGTTTGCAATAACTTTCTCTCTACAGGCAGGAATGTATTGTGTTCAAAATTATGGTCTATAAAGCACAACTATAAAAAATACAGGCATGATTCAACAAGTACTGTAGTGAGGTTTTATTCAGTTGCTCTCAAATTCAGTGTCCTTATGGATAAATAGTAAAATCAACTTCATACCTTGCTATTTCAACATGTTCAATTACTTAAATATGACAAAAACTTTTACAAGATTGCCCTACAAGACCCCATGCACAGAGAATTTCTGAAGATTTTTTTCCGTTCCCTGCCTCACGTATTTAAATCTGATCTTTGACCCCTTTGCAAGCTTGCAAGATTGTACTTTACAGTTATGGAAGTTGCATTAAAAACATCCAAACATTTATTGTGAAAACTTCTTCCATTATAAAAAATTTCAGATTCCCCAAAAGAAAATAAAGAATTCCACTTTGTTGAAAAGCTCAAAAATAAAATTACATTATTTTCAACATTAGCTGCTGGTCTCATTTTCCCTTGAAAGAATACAGACAAAACCTTTTCCACCCAGCACCTTTCTAGCCAGTGTTCCTCGACCCTGTAGTGCTGCATGGGGTTGTTGTGACACAAGTGTAGGACCTAGGACAGAACCTTGTTGAGCATCCCATTTGCTAACTCCAACTCAAGTGTGACCTTCCCAATTAGCCAGGACTGCTGATAAAAGATGGAATGTGGCTCGGTAAGCACTTAAACCAGCTCCCACAATATCCTTGAATGGATCTCATCTGGCTCCATAGACTTGTATGTGTCTAGGTGGAGTAACAGGTCATTAGCCCCCTGGATAATGGGGGTTCCATTTTGTACAGGTAATATTCAACTCCATCACAATACTAAGGAACCAGGAGCAGGAAATGAGGAATAATAAACGGGTTAATGAATGGCTTAGGGACTGGTGTGAGAAGAGGGGCTTTGGGTTCTTTAATCATGAGGAGGCCCACGCACCCCCAGGCTTTCTTACTAGGGATGGGACACGCCTGTCTCCTAGGGGGACAAAAGCCCTCACCAAAAACCTAGTTAAGCTCATAAATCGAACTTTAAACTAGATGTGAGGGGGGAGGGGATGGGGACCAGGCAGGATGGGAGTGAGCCTGGAGGTGAGACTTCAGAGGCAAAGGGGTGGTGTGCTGGCGATGCCTGCCGGTATATCACCACTAAGCAAGAGGGGGTGAGTGCAGCTGAGGATGGAGGCAGCAAACTGGCACTGTGGCTTTAGTTAAGTCAAGGACCGCTCAGTTGGGGAGAAGCCCTATTACGAAGGCTGAAGCTACACCTGCCCAGCTGAAGTGCATTTACACCAAAGCACGCAGCATGGGAAATAAGAAGGAGGAGCTGGAAGCTGTGGTAGGGCAAGGAGACTACGATGTCGTTGCCATTGCGGAGACGTGGTGGGATGACTCGTACAACTGGAGCGTACCCATGGTGGGGTATAAACTCTTCAGGAAGGACAGGCAGGGCAGAAGAGGAGGCAAGGTAGCCCTCTATGTTAGAGAGGGCTTTGATACCCTCGAACTGGACTACGATCAGGATGGGACTGAGTGCCTGTGGGTGAAAATCAGAGGAGTCCATGGGCAGGAAGGGATTGTGATGGGAGTCTGCTATAGACCACCGAGCCAAGAAGAAGCAGCTGATGAGCTCTTCTACAAACAACTGAGTGTAGTCTCAAAATCACTGCCTCTAGTCCTTATGGGAGACTTCAATTTCCCAGATATAGGCTGGGAGTACAATACATCAGAAAGGAAGCAGTCCCGGAGGTTCCTGGAGTGTGTGGAAGACAACTTCCTCACACAGCTGGTGAGTGAACCGACAAGGGACGGTGCCCTCCTGGACCTGCTGTTTGTGAACAGAGAAGGACTGGTGGGTGATGTGAAGGTTGGAGGATTCTTGGGGCAAAGCAATCACAAGATGATAGAGTTCTCAGTGCAGGGTAAAATGAAGAAGGAGGTTAGCAGAACAGTAGCCCTCAACTTTCAGAGAGCAGACTTTGGGCTGTTCAGAAGGCTGCTCGGAAAAGTCCCGTGGGAGGCGCTCCTTGAAGGCAAAGGTGTCCATGAGGGCTGGGAGCTCTTCAAGAAAGAACTCCTAGCAGCTCAGGAGAAAACCGTCCCCAAGTTCCAGAAAAGTAGCCGGTGGGGTAAGAAACCAGCATGGTTGAGTAGGGAGGTCCTAAGAGACATCAATAGGAAGAGGAAGGTCTACGACCTCTGGAGGAAGGGGCAGGCATCCTGGGTGGACTATAGGGAGGAAGTGAGAATGTGCAGGGAAAAAGTCAGGAGGGCTAAGGCCCAACTAGAAATGCGATTGTCCAAGACTGTGAAAGACAACAAAAAGTCTTTCTACAAATACATCAACAGCAAAAGGAGGGCTAGGGAGAATCTCCAGTCCCTAGTAGATGCAGAGGGAACAAGAGTAACAGGGGATGAAGACAAGGCTGAAGTGCTCAATGCGTACTTTGCCTCAGTCTTTAACAGTAAGGATAATTGTTCCCTCTGTGCATAACCCCAAGGGTTGGAAGAGAAGTATGAAATTCCCAAGGTCCAAGAGGAGTTCGTTAGAGACTTGCTTGCCCGGCTAGATGCCCATAAGTCTATGGGGCCGGATAGAGTCCACCCAAGAGTTTTGAGGGAACTGGCGGATGTGCTGGCCAAACCCCTTTCCATCATCTTCCAACAGTCCTGGATGACTGGGGAGGTTCCGCTGGACTGGAGGCTGGCTGATGTCGTGCCCATCTATAAGAAGGGGCGCAGGGAGGATCCGGGGAACTACAGGCCTGTCAGACTGATCTCGGTACTGGGGAAAGTCATGGAGCAGGTGATCTTGAGTGCTATCAAGAAGCACTTGCAAGAGAACTGGGTGATCAGGCCCAGTCAACACGGGTTCATGAAAGGCAGGTCTTGCCAGAGTAATCTGATCACCTTTTATGACCAAGTGACCAAACTCTTGGACGAGGGAAAGGCTGTGGATGTGGTCTTCCTGGACTTTAGTAAAGCTTTTGATACAGTTTCTCATAGCATTCTGCTTCGGAAACTGTTGGCCTCTGGCCTGGCCGGGCGCACACTCTCCTGGGTGAAAAACTGGTTGAATGACTGGGCCCAGAGGGTGGTGGTAAATGGAGTTAAATCCAGCTGGAGGCCAGTGACAAGTGGGGTTCCCCAGGGCTCAGTCCTGGGTCCAGTCCTGTTTAATGTCTTTATCAACGACCTGGATGAAGGCATTGAGTCCTCCCTTAGCAAGTTTGCAGATGACACCAAGCTGGATGGAAGTGTCGAACTGCTGGAGGGTCGGGAGGCTCTGCAAAGGGATCTGAACAGGCTGGACTGCTGGGCTGAGACCAATGGCATGAGGTTTAACAAGGCGAAATGCCGGGTCCTGCACTTGGGGCATAACAACCCTAAGCATAGGTACAAACTAGGAGAAGCCTGGCTGGAAAGCTGCCAGGAGGAGAAGGACCTGGGGGTGTTGGTTGACAGCCGACTGAACATGAGCCAGCAGTGTGCCCAGGTGGCCAAGAAGGCCAGTGGCATCTTGGCTTGTATCAGGAACGGGGTGACCAGCAGGTCCAGGGAGGTTATTCTCCCTCTGTACTCGGCACTGGTGAGACTGCACCTCGAGTACTGTGTTCAGTTCTGGGCCCCTCACCACAAGAAGGATGTTGTGGCTCTGGAGCGAGTCCAGAGAAGAGCAACAAAGCTGGTGAAGGGGCTGGAGAACAAATCTTATGAGGAGCGACTGGGAGAGCTGGGGTTGTTTAGCCTGGAGAAGAGGAGGCTGAGGGGAGACCTTATTACTCTCTACAACTACCTGAAGGGAGGTTGTGGAGAGGAGGGTGCTGGCCTCTTCTCCCAAGTGACAGGGGACAGGACGAGAGGGAATGGCCTCAAGGTCTGCCAGGGGAGATTTAAGCTTGAGATTAGAAAAAAATTCTTCACGGAGAGGGTGGTTAGGCATTGGAACGGTCTGCCCAGGGAGGTGGTTGAGTCGCCATCCCTGGAGTTGTTTAAGGTTAGGGTGGATGAGGTACTTAAGAGCATGATTTAGGGATTAGTGGGAATGTTTGGACTCGACAATCCAGTGGGTCTCTTCCATCCTGGTTATTCTGTGATTCTGTGATTCTGTGCTCCTGTCGCTGTCTTCCAACTCAGAGAGCTGAGTACTCAGAGAACAACAGGTCTTACTTCTAAAGACTGAGACAATAAAGGCATTAAGTACCTCAGCCTTTTCATCATTCTTTGTCACTATGCTTCCTCTCATGTACAATAAAAGTTGGATATTCTCCTTAACCATCCTTTTACTGTTGATGTATTTTTAGAAACATTTTTTTTTGTCTTTCATGACAGTAAGCAGATTAAGGGTCTGTGGCCCTTCCAATTTTCTCCCTTCATAACCTCACAAAATCCTTGTAATCTCCCCAAGTTGCCTGTCCCTTCTTCAATAGATAAAAAATTCCTTTTCCCCTAAATTCCAGACAAAGCTCTCAGTTCAGGCAGGTGGATAGTCTTCCCTGCTGGATTATCTTTCAGCACATGGGGACTGCTTGCTCCTGATCCTTTAAGATTTCTTTCCTGTGCCTTTAAGTCCAGCCTTTCTGGACTCCTTTGTCCTTCAGGACTGCCTCCCTCCTAAGGGATTCTTAGCAGAATTGGCAAGCATGTGGAATTATTCAGAAACAAAGTAGAGGCAATTTGGTTAGGCAATTAGAAAAAAAAAGAAGTAAAGATGAAAAGGTAGAATTACTCAGAATAATATTGTTGTCAGGGTTTCCTCCCCCCTTACCCCCACCTCACAACTTTTCAGTTCTTTTAATAAAATTGGACATTTAGATGTTATTTATTTCTAGAATCCTGGTTTTTGCCTTTCTCATTCCCTGCCAGTTTTTACTCCAGGTTGGCTCCCCTTTTCTAACCTTGTCCCCACAGGACTGGACAGCATCTCTGTACTTCTCCTAGGTCACCTGCCTCTGCTTTCACCTCTTTCATACTTCCTTTGTACATTTCAGTTCAGTCAAGAGCTCCCTTCTTATGCATTCAGGCCTCCTGCTGCCTGTGATTAAATTCAAGTAATTGTCTTCAAATGCCTGCCAGATTTCATTCACAACACAAACTTCAGGAAAACTGAAGTGTACACTCACAGAAAAATATAAAACAAACAAACCACAAAACTATGACAAGTGACTGGAAAGTTCTATAAACAAAGCATTGTCAAACTCAGTTAACTGTCCATGGAAAAAAGCAGCACAGTCAGTAATTCTAACTTAGAAACAACTTCCCATTAATTTTCGGGAGACTGGAGAGTAAAACCTAGAGCTATTACAAAATAAACAAAAAAACACACACCCCACTAGTACAAGCTTACTAATTTATTTTTTTCAGTACTTTTGTTTCACTGATATTAAGACCTGGTTCTTTAACATTTCTTGATCTTTTGTGACTTTCTCAAATTTTTCACCACTGCTATATTTTTTTCCCTGTTGTTGATTCTGAACTAACTAATCTTCATCATTTTTGTTGTCTACTAAACACTGACAGTATAAAGTTAGTGCTTCATCTAAAATATATTCTGCCTCTCTTTGGCACAACAGCAGAAGAGCAATTAATGAAAGGTATGCTCACAAGGCTTAGATTCAGGTGTAAAATGCTGAACACAAACATATTTGAGGTCCATTCCAGTATTAAACATGTTCATTCACTCTAATTATTCTTTTTTTACAATCTAAGGGTTAGGAACACAGACTGTAAAGGTCATTATTATCGTAGTAAACGGACAGTAGCAATTAAGGCTGTTAGCCACTTAACTATAATAGAACTGCTTGTTCTTATTTGGTTACACATCCCACGGGATAAAACACGTTGATTTATTAATTCTTTCATGAGACGCCTGAATTAGGCATACAGCTAGAGAATGTGTAAAATTCTTTTAAATTCCCAGTCATAATATTCAAAAAGGTAGTACTGCTGTTTACTAAACAGCTGAAATTTGAGTCAGACAGAAATATGCAATCTTAATGAATACATAACGTACACAAAAATATAAGCCATAAATTACTGGAAACCCAAGCCAACTTCACCCTACTTCATTTACTATTGCAGTTATAAAACATGTAATCAATTAGGTTTTTCAGTATTGAGGTTTACTTCTTTTCTTGCATAAACCGATGTTTAATTGTGCCTACTGCTGCAAGGTAAAACTATTCATTTCAAGTCTTATGAATTGATAATGCCTAGAGACCTCTAAGTAGCCTCCTACAACTTATCCATAAAAGCCTTAACCACACACACAAACTCATTTCCACAGATGTGCACATCTTTTTCCAGAACATTTGATTATTATCACTTGTTAGTCAAATGGCCTCTCAGACAGTTTTGGATATTCTTTTCACACAAATTTGCTACATTCACATTACTCTCTTATCTGCTGTTTTCAATGAGGCCAGTTTTCCAGACATCAAATGAAGACCAAGATTGAAAAAGATTGGATTATTCTATCTGTTGGTAGTGAAATGGTCCTTTAGTCTGTAAATAGCCTTTATATATTTTAAAACATGTCATAAAATGTTATGTGAATAATAATTTTACATAACCTTAGCGTAGTTACATTACATATTCTTTTCCAGGTTGAACCTTTTCTGCATTTTCCTGTCTACAGTGTTTCCTATACACTCTCATAACCCTACCACTGCAACAACAGACATGCTTTGTACAGCTGGTGCAGCCAAGCATCTAACAGGAGTGGGAATTCATTTTAGACTTAGATACTAACAGACAGTAGGTTTTTTGTTAGTCTAGATACTCTGCTGTCTCTTCTCTCACTGCTGTATAATATAGAGACAAATGGAGAAAGAAGGCAAGCACCAGGTAGAAGGAAGAAACTGAGGACAGCAGGAAATTCATGTTCATATCTACCAGCACTAATAAGAAAGGCCGCAGGAAACCTACAAATTACATTTAAAAGCAAGACAAAATAACAAATAAATGGCATTCAATTACTCATTTCCCTTTTGTACAAAGCTTTCAGACATTATGATGATATTATGACACTATGATGATACCAAGACACTATGATGATACCAACACATTCTAATTTAATTATTTAATTGGTAGAATAAAGATTTTAAGAAGAAAATTGTCTCAGTCCAGACATTTCTAATAAAATATTCTAGCAATTTTTCCTAAAATATATTGGCTAATTGTCATTGTTTTAACACGGAGCTTTTCTCTTTTGAAGAGAAGTTTTCTGGTAAGTTTTATTCAACTTTTCCAGAACAAGATCTAGTTACTTTTTTTTATGATTTGAAAGTGTCTTTGGAATGAAAGGAAAAAACAGAAGTTACATTCATAGTAAGATTGATTGGAAAATAAGATATTTATAATATAACAATAAATTGTGTTAAAGTATTTAAAGTATAGCATAGACCTGCAAAGGTAGAACTAAATTTACACCTGCATTTTTCAGAAACAGAGATATATGATTTTGTGAGCTTAAAGAAAAAATATACATTTTAGCTGGAAGTATTTATTCCTTCTCTTTTGGGAACAGAAAAAATGGAAATCGTTTCCAGATATTCCTCCTACTAACGCCAATAGTTACAGAAACACCCTCCCCTCCTGAATATTTTCCTTTATGTTTTTGAAAAAGATTTCTTATATTAGCAATTACAAGCTTGCAATTACTCAAGAGAGGCAACAAGAACAGTGCAAACCATAAACCTTCAATTAGTTTAAAATATTTTTGTTCAATATTAGCCTCTAAATGACTTCAAATAGATCTTTAAGTTCATAAGAAATTTAAAGGACTAATAATAAGCAATTTTCAAGCACTGTGGAGAAAAACACCAGTCATCATTTCACAATTGGCTACAGATTTTGGTCTGTAGTTGAAAAACCATTTCATAAATTCACAGAATCACAGAATCACAGAATCACAGAATAACCAGGTTGGAACAGACACACTGGATCGTCGAGTCCAACCATTCCCACCAATCCCTAAATCATGCTCCTAAGCACCTCATCCACCCTAACCTTAAACAACTCCAGGGACGGCGACTCAACCACCTCCCTGGGCAGACCGTTCCAATGCCTAACCACCCTCTCTGTGAAGAATTTCTTCCTAATCTCAAGCCTAAATCTCCCCTGGCGGAGCTTGAGGCCATTCCCTCTCGTCCTGTCCCCTGTCACTTGGGAGAAGAGGCCAGCACCCTCCTCTCCACAACCTCCCTTCAGGTAGTTGTAGAGAGTAATAAGGTCTCCCCTCAGCCTCCTCTTCTCCAGGCTAAACAACCCCAGCTCTCCCAGTCGCTCCTCATAAGATTTGTTCTCCAGCCCCTTCACCAGCTTTGTTGCTCTTCTCTGGACTCGCTCCAGAGCCTCAACATCCTTCTTGTGGTGAGGGGCCCAGAACTGAACACAGTACTTGAGGTGCGGTCTCACCAGTGCCGAGTACAGAGGGAGAATAACCTCCCTGGACCTGCTGGTCACCCCGTTCCTGATACAAGCCAAGATGCCACTGGCCTTCTTGGCCACCTGGGCACACTGCTGGCTCATGTTCAGTCGGCTGTCAACCAACACCCCCAGGTCCTTCTCCTCCTGGCAGCTTTCCAGCCAGGCTTCTCCTAGTTTGTACCTATGCTTAGGGTTGTTGTGCCCCAAGTACAGGACCCAGCATTTGGCCTTGTTAAACCTAATTGTCTCCAAACTTTCACCTTCCTCTTGCCTACTTATAAGTTTTAGAAAAAAAGAAAATCAAGCCGAATATAGTTGGAGGGAGTTGTTTTGTAATAAGGCTGGCTGTATGCAATTTGTTCAAAATTTAAGCTGCAGAAAACAAGACTTTTTACAGCAGCTAAGAAATAATATATTACTCTGTAATAATTCAGGCTTATGCTTGTAGATGTACATTAGGAAAAAACTTTTCACAGAAAGGGTCATTGGACACTGGAACAGGCTGCCCAGGGAGGTGGTTGATTCACCTTCCCTGGAGGTGTTTAAGGCAAGGGTGGACGAGGTGCTAAGGGGCATGGTTTAGTGTTTGATAGGAATGGTTGGACTCAGAGATCCAGTGGGTCTCTTCCAACCTGGTTATTCTATGATTCTATGATTCTATGATGAAGTGATTTGTTGCATTTTTTCACTGCAATCTTTCTTTAGCAGTTCTTAACTGACACTCAGCTAGTGAACATTGTTAATAACTCTCACTTTAATGTAAAACTTTAGTGTACAGAAACATGTTGCAATCAAACAAATGCTATAAAAATAAGATAACTAGATTAATTTATCTTTTTTTTCTAGAGCAAGTGGTATCATTGACTGGTGCAGACCTAGATATATGACCAAATTTTGACTTTGAAGAAGTAATATTAAATTTAGTTAGTTTCTTAAGAGAGTTTTACGCTCATGACCTGTAACTGTCACATAGGTCTATCAGAGGAATAAATTATTATTAGAGAAGTTAACATAACCTGGAAGTACCATACTAAAAATACTGTCTTTAAATAACCTTAGCATTAAAAGCATTGAGAGGGAATCAGAAATCCATAAAAATAAAAGCAGTAAAACTAAACTGAAGAATCTATTTTTCACGTTCTGAACTTGTGAGTTAGACTTAGAAAAGTCTGTTCCAAATATTGTTCTAACACTTCTTACACTTCTTTGTAAATTATAAACTTTCAGCTCTTCAGAAACTGACAATATGTTTAACATAGGAATATATTCTGAATAAAGTAATTCCTGATTATGAATTTCAAGATGTTTTTCTACAAATACAAGACAGTTACAGAGGCAAAATATATTAACAGAGAATATAAAGATTTTTAATAGAGTAAAGAAGACATTTGTTTGCCATCATTCTCATCAAATTTTTTTTTCCCAGAAAAATGCCTTACTACCAGAAATGCCAGACATGGAAAATGGTAAACATAATGTATTTATTTAAAAAAAAAAAAAAAAAGCTTCCAACATATTAGTCAGGATACTGTGTCTCAGTGAGCCTAGTTAAACTGCAAGAGAATATAATAAAGAACAGGCGGATTTATTACAGAATGCAGAAGAGCTGACAGTGTTTTGTAAGAGGAAATTGTGTCTCATAGATGTATTGATTCTCCCTAAACAAAACAGTAATGGATGCAGGCAGGAATGATGTTTGCTATAGTATAATGAATTGCCAAAAAGCTATCGGGAAGTCTCTTCAAAATCTCTTAGGTACTATGGGATAAGAAAAAAGGCCATTTTGTAGATTACTGACTAATTTAACAGATGAACAAGTGATTAGCTTTCCTACTTAGGAATATCACCTGTGGAGAACAAGGGAAAATTGCTGTTTAATATGCTGAAGATCATTTAGGAAAAAAAAGATGCTTCATTTTGAATTTTGAAATTTCTACCACATAAATAATATGAAATTAAATAATTTTCTCATCTCACTTTTATTTCTTTTTTGTCTCAGACTATTTAATATTGTAATTTGTATACAAAGATAAACACCTTCCCTATTTCAACAACTAATATCAGCTCCTTGCAGTAACATAAATTTGGGGGGTTTTATTTTTAAATCTGTCCCTTCTCTTCCTTGTTTAGCTTACATCTTACATTGCTTTTCAAAATGAGCAGAGATATAAATTATATTTCTCAATCCTGTTGCTTCCAAGTTTGGCATGGTACTTGAAAGTCCTATCTAAGTTCACAGTTTTTCATGAACTGTATTCATGTACAGACATTGCTATGTCTGTAAAATGCAAAATGCTATAATAACATTTAATGAAAAGTCATGGGCCAAAAATTTCAGCAACAATTCTGAAATGTCTATGTCCTCATAGTAGAAAAACAAATTTGTATTATGTAAATTATATAGTTTGTTTATTAGCAAACTAGATAATAATGTCTTCTGCACCTCCAGAAATGTCTCTAATATTCAAGGGTGACTTGGAAATGTAAAGACAAGTAATACTTAATTTACAAGGTAATCATGAACTGATATTTAAAATAAATTATCAAGATTAGTAGAATAATTGAGAGTGAGAGGGAGCCCTTGAAAAGGTCCAGTCTAATGGCCTTGCTTGAAGAGGATCGTCTGTTGGAATGTTGAAGGACTTTCTCATGGAAAACTGCCGTGTGAACAATCCAGCCTACGAGTTGATACACTAAAAAGTAACAAACCAAGGAGGGCTGAGGAGTGATACCTGTGAGAATTAAGGGAGTACAAGAACAAATAACTCCCTGATGTTGCAAAGAGAAACTTTGGGCCTGTGTATACATGGCATACGTACAAAGCTGTTCAGCTAGCAATTATTCTTGCTGAGGATACTAACCAATCAGACAATCAGTGTATTTGCATGGACACATGATATTAACCAATGCTAAAGAAAAGATTTACATATTGGTTGTGTGTACTATTGCCTTTTCTATAAAATCTTCTGGTGCTCTGTAATAAATTGAACATTCACTGATCATTTTGATCTCTGTGTTTGATTTCACTATCTCCCCTCAATAATCGTCAAGAATAGGTTCCTCAGGACCATGCCCAGCTGAGTTTTTACTATCTCCACAACCTCTCTTTGTAACTTGTTCCAATGATTAACCACTCTCATCGTAAAAAACAAACAAACAAACAAAAACCCCTAAAATAATATTTTTTGTGTTCAGATGGAAATTATTTAATTTTGGTTTGTGCCCATCACCTCATTTCCCATCACTACTCAATAGAATCACATTTCCCATGTGTACTACTGAACAGAATCTGGCTCCCTCTTCTTCATTCCCCTGCATCAGGCATTCCTCCCTGAGACTGCTCTTCTCCAGGCTGAACAGCTCCATCCCTCTTAGCTTTTCCTCTTAGGGAAGACGTTCCAGTCCCTTAATCATATTTGTAATCCTATGCTGGACTCACTCCAGTATGTGCATATCTTTCTCGTACTGGAGATCCCAGGACTAGACAGAGCATTCCAACTGTGCAGTGGAAAGTAGAGGGAAATACACAGAAATATACTTGCATTCAGTAGGCTGCCCAATCAGTAAAAAAGATACAGATCAGATATTTCTGAGAGTTTATTTATCAATGCATTATTTTTAATAATTTGCACCCTCTAAAAGTTCTCAGCCTTTTCATCCCTAGTGAATTCTATTTATGCATCTTACATCACTGCTCTCTGTGCACAACATCATTGAAGAAAACTATCAATAAAAATATTTGTACAATAAGAGTGGGAGAGGTAGTATTTACATACTATGGAATATTACGGTGTGGCTTTGCAAGCAGTTGTGCAGACAGTGCAAAGAGAGAGGCAAATCTCCATGCTGGGCTTGGAATATGTTTTCAGAAGTTGACAGTAGCTTTACCACCAAATGAAATCCTGCCCTGGAAAAATGTGCCAAGAGATTCTATCTATACAGGAAGACTCTGACTAGAGACATTACTTATCTATGCATGTCCCAGTTCTAACAACATCACAAGCAATATTTTTTTGGCATCTTCTTGCCTACACAGGCCATGCTATCATGTTTGCCTGTATTTGTTTTTTTCAAATCTAGTAACTATTTCATTAACAGTGCCTACAACTAAGTAAAAATTGATCTCCATTTTCCCCTGGTATTATGACTAGTAGCAAGGACTGTTTGAGATAAGCTTGTGTATACTTATCAGGAATGTTAAATGGGCCTACTGGCTTAGTCTCCAAGGACTGCCCAAATTCAGGAGTCTCAAATACCTGTGAATTACTCTGCCACTAAGCTGACAGCCATGAGAACTAATTTGGCCAGAGAAGTCTCCTTTGACAGAAGTTAGTGAGCAAGAAGTTTGTGAGAGGATAGGAGCTGTCCTAAACTTGTCACTTGAGATAACTGGAAAGGTATACCCTAGCAGAGGGCACAACAATTCTGAAAAACTTCAGGAGGAACCATGCTCCTGTAGAAACACCTCTCAGTGGAAAGCAGAGCGGCTTGAGCTAGCATTTTCTAAGACCAATGAAAAAAAGACAAGATTCAGTTATGGCTATAGGGATTGCAGTAGTGTCCACTGCTTTACAGTTACTGAACCAGGAGATTGTTTACTTGCTTGTAAGGAGGACAAAATAAAATAAAAAGAAATAAATTTCTCATCAGCTCTTGAATGAATCCTGTAATGAAAAGTAATAGTATCCGGCACTAAATAAACAAATAAACCCCCAGCTCCCTCCCACATAAACAAATAAATGAAATAACCTCAAGATATAGACCTTTTTAATTTACTTCTTTCACATATAGTGGGATTTTATATCAGTTAAAGACTCTAAGGCAGCTTACAAATTCTCCACTGTAGAAATCGACTGTAGGAATAATGGAATTTGTGAAAAGATCTGTCAAGGTGTTTTGTTTTGGTTTTTTTTCTGGTTTACACTTTCTAATATTTTCATTTTCCAAATAGTTTATGATACATAAATTTATAAGTAATCATTCTGTCTCAGTTGTGTATAATACAACCAGGCCTGGATCTTCCAATATTCCAGTAAAATTATTACATTAATACATTGTGGAAATTGAAGGACTTAATTAAGTTTGAAGAAAGCTTAAAAGGCTCACATCAAAATCAAAAGTATCCTTTCAATTTTTTCCCCTCGTCTTTAGAGTGAATTTCAAAAATAGACATACTTCAGCCTAGTAACAGAGCTCATACGAAGCCATATTCCTCTTTAACTTCATTGCTTTTGACTGAATTAACGCATTGGCACATTTAGTTTCTTTTTAATAATTAAAATATTTGTCAACATTTTGATAGCCTTTAACTATCTCCATGAAGCATGTATCACAATGTTACTGTGACTGCACATATCTATGTTTAAGTTCAGATGTGTCAGGATAAGTATCTGACCATGAGTGAAAGATCATTTAAAAATTTTTCAATTTGTTATATAGAAAAGTATTGTCAAAACATTAATCTCTCTTCCATGCATTACTTTTGGAATAGACTTATACAGATATGAGTTTAATGCTGAATAAAGTCAATGGAAATTTAAAATAGATTGAAGAAAGATTTATGAAGTCGTCAGCTGCTGGCATTTAGTAACAAGAACGTTAAGTCTTTTGATTTTTGAAAATACATTTGAATCGATGCATTATTGTGATCAGAATACCTTATTAAGTTGATCAATTATGCTTGCTGCCACTTCTATTTAGAAGCATATTTCCTATGATCAGAAGACAAAGAGAAGGTAAAGAATATCTTTATTTCTTCTGAAATCTAATTGCATTGAAATATCACCTGGAAATTTTCACAAATGTTAAGTTTTTATATTCTCACAAAAATAACAAAACCCAAATAAAGAACACAACCAATCAAAACAAACAACCTTGGCCAAAGAGAATGTTTTCTGATACATTAATCACAGCTTTATGCAGGCCAAATTTAACCTTGATTTAAGTCAGACATGCAGAGTAGTCTCACAGAAGCACCCTCAAAACAGACAGACAACCAACTATTCAAAATAAAGATTCATTTATATTCATTTCAACAAAAAATATTTCATTCTCCAACAAACAGATTAAAATACAATTTTGGATGCCACTCAGAAATACTACTGCAAAACTGCCTTTAGAATTCCTAAGTTTCACAAGCAATTATTTAGAAGGATGACACAAAATATGCACAAAAATGTGCATAACCACTCACTCACAAAAGGAAATCTCTCCCTCCACAGTACCTAGCAAAGAACTCACTCAGCCAAAGAAACGGGGGCTCACTCAAGGATATACCCAGAAGAATTAATCACTCAACAAAAGCATGAAGGCACTCAGTCCTGGGAAGTTTCCTTGAGTGGCATCTGAGTCCCAAGGTGAGGGTTTCTGGTCAGAGCTCACTGCTCCAAGGACAACCACTCAGAGGCGGGGCTTCATTTTATACCCTAATTGGGTGGGACCTCATTTTACACCCTAGTTGTGTCTATCCCTGGTCAATTCTAATTGGATAAAGCTCCACATCTACCAGGGCTACACAGGTAACCCTGACAACAGGTTTCTACCTCTTCCCCTTCAAGCAGTACAGTAGAGGGGAAGAAAAGAGGTTTCAATGTCCAGAGAGCTCCAGGTTTTGTGTTTTTGGCAAGCCCAGTGTTTGTCAGGTCCTTGTCCAGGTGATGGAGGACCAGCCACAAGTAGATGTAAAGATCTTTATCAATTGAACCATCAGATCTCTTGCAAGTAGTACATTATCCAAATTATTGTATCAAGCCAATTTGGCAACCCCTCCTACCTTGGACCACTACAATAGAACATATGGCTATATCACATATCTATTTGATCATTTTGAACTGAGACTCATAGAAATATTCTCATTTGGTACAAATTAGCATAAGTCTCATTATTTTTAGTGGGATATAAATTCTACATATGTAACCAATTTTCAGATAAACTCATCCTAAGCATTTTCTTTTATGTCACAATCTACAGTTTCTGTCAGAAATTACTAGCAAATAAGACACTTCTGCTAGCTACAAGTATTAGCCCAATATGTTCCATTCCTGTTTAGCTGTAAGAAAGTGATACTGTCCTATATAAACGCACACCTACATTTCTCTGTAGCACATTTCCTTGAGAATAAAATGATCACCTCATTGAACCTTTTGATTTGAACTGTTTTGCCCTCACCTCATGTAATGTAGGACTAGTGCTAGTTATTTCTATTTAATAATTCCAAGAGGCTTAAAAGAAACTCTCACCTACTATGTAAAGTTATTTGTGCTTTGTAGCAAGACATCCCTTTCCTCTTTAAATAGCACTGCACAAGATAATTTTCAGATTATATTAGATTTCTTTAAAGAAGTGTTTGACTTGAATGTGAGACAAATTATTTTTAATTTTGATTAGGACTTGATATTTGGTTTTGTTGTTCATTACCTGTAACTTCATTTTCTATCCAACTTTGCTTCCTCACTCTGCCAAAATTGAGTATTCAAAGGCAAGAAATAAAATAAAAAATCAAGTTATGTAATTTTCAGACATCAAAGAATTTCTTTCTTGGATAAAAATTTCCTTTAATATTAATAGAAGTACAGGCAGCATAAGAAGGCAAGTTTGGTCACTAAAATGGTAGCGTGCTCAACTAATTTTAGTACATTTATCAAAATCTTTTTAGCTGCAGGGACAAGGTTAGTATATATTCTAATAATATGCATCTTGTTTAAAAAAAAATCACTAAACTAATTCATGATCTGTTAGTCCTCTGTAGGGAGGACTACAAATGCATTAGAGGAACATTTAATAATTCACACTAATTTAGTCTTATTTCTATCAGATCACCTCTCTTTCTCTCTTTTTGTCAATGAGTGCTTCTCTTTAAGCTCAATGGCATCATATGATCCATTCCATATTCTTTCCAATATATTTGATAATACTATTAACATATTGTTCTTTGTGAAGAAAATTGTTTATATTTAATTAACTTAGTGTTTCAAGTATATAAAACAAATGTAAAGTTCTTAACCTGTTCAGTTTGGACTATGAAGTCTGAGTGAGAACAAAGACATCCACTTCTGCAGTGTTGAGTGCAGGAGTTATAGGAAAAGTCTAGGACAAGGTGTATAAATACATTTTCAGAAGATAAAATACGAACCATAATCTAATAATTTATGTTCTGTTCTGGATGTTAATTCATTTCATAATCTTTGATTAATTTTGCCGCTCTTTATGGAAAGAAATTAAACATTTCAATTCAGAATTTTTAGGCTGCATCAGACTCAGAAGTTTCATCTGTTACCAGATAGTAAAAAAAAAAAATTCTACGGTTTAAATGTACATCATCAGCATTAATTGATGGTCCAAGTACTGAGGCAAAATAGAATCATGTTTTTCTTTCTTCTCTTTGTCTGGCTATTTACTGTCTTGCTTGTCTTGAAAAAATCTTGCGTCTTGTTTCCAATGTATATATATAATGATATGTTGCAATAAGACAGCTTGTCTACCCTTACAGTCATATAGCAAGTACCTCTACTTAAATATTTTCATATGCACAAGTACATCATCTGTGTGAACTAGGTAGTCTTTGATGAGAAATTGTGTGCTTGTTGAATCCTGCCATATAGGTTACAATGGCTGAAAATACAGCTTCTTTTGCTGGATCAATGAAATATATTCAAAATTAGTATATGTTAAATAATTTTGTATTAATTAATATATTAATTAATATCTCACAATGCTCTACTATTCAATTACCTATACACTAGATACAGATGTAAATAACAGAAAGTGTACTTAAATGTTTCACTTAGAACCTTGATGTCAATGATAATTAATAGGGCAT
This sequence comes from Clamator glandarius, assembly GCA_033459285.1. Lineage (NCBI taxonomy): Eukaryota > Metazoa > Chordata > Aves > Cuculiformes > Cuculidae > Clamator > Clamator glandarius. The sequence goes on from JAUNZM010000022.1 coordinate 491,180, forward strand.
TGCAAATCTAGTGCTTGCTAGATTGCAGACTTTTTCTCTTTGGGGTCAGAAGTAGAACTTAATAGAAAGGATGCTGTGAAAATGAACCAGTTCTGCATGTTTATGAAGGACTACTATGTAGACAAAATGATCTAATATGGTTTTTATGCCTTTGAGTAAAAATCAGTATAACATCCCTACATAAAGCCTTTTTGTCACTCTTACTTGAAAATTAACTGTATTTGTAATTCATAGGTGTTATTATATCTCGGATAGATCAATCTACTTACGATTTACTACTTATTTCAACCACTATATAACATATATAGGAGGTTTTCTTAGTTGTTTGGCATGTCTCGCATTGTGAGCTTCTTTTTTTAAAGTAACTTGTATTATATCTATTTAGTCACTTAGCTGCTTCTCTTAGTCTCATACACTTTCTTTTCTTCTTTTTCTTGTACTTTTTAAACACGTCTGGCTACTCAGTTGTGGTGAATAACAGCTATGTCCCTCCCCCACTCCAAATCTTGTCTCCAAACTCTATTTATTCCTGACAGTATTTCAAATCTTCTCTCTGAAGTTTCTCCATTTACTCCAACTTGTCTTAGAGCTCCCCTTGCTGTTGGATGCTGTTATGAGGTGGGAAAGATTAAACAAAAATTAGCGTATGATACAGGCAGTATTCAAATAACTGTTTGCAGTGTTTTGATGTTATGGTGTTATATAAACCATAATGATATAGCCAGTAGAGCAAATTTTTTAACATTCATTAACTACTACTAAACAATGAAAGGTTTGTTTGTGGAATAAGTAAATCTTTGAAGAAAACAATGTGAGTTTATTTGGAAATACATAGAAATACAGATATTTCTATCAAAAGATAATACCTATGAAAAATACTACTTTTGTTTTCCTAATATTAAAAAATATTAATATTGCCAATATAAAATAAAGCTACTGGAAGAAAAAAGTACTTTGATAAATTGTAAAAAAAATCTATAAAGCAGATATAAATATTTTTGTATTTGTAGATATAATAAATCAGGTATTAAAAGACTAGTCTATAATAAGATCTATTCAGTCTTAAAGGCTGAAATGTCGTTTCTCAAATCATAATTTACAATTTCTCATTCATTCAGGTATCATTCTTAATAAAATGTTTATTAAAAACATAATATTTTAAGCTTATATGATACAGTTTTTAAAACCTGAAAAATAATTTTATTATACAAAACCTATTCTTTAGCTTTAGAAAGGCATTATAACTGTCTAAAAATATCATCAGCAACTGTGTGACTGGATACAAGTTATTATTGTTGGTGGTATATTGTCAATACTAAGTGAAGAACTTTCTCCATTAAAAGACACAGGATTTCACAGGATATTTTAAACAATGCTTTTAATCTGCTTGATATTTCCTCCTTCTGCACTACAAACTGGCACTGAAAAAAAAAAGAAATAAAAGAAAAAGACTTGCACTTCCAATATCAACAAAATCAAACATATAATTAAAGCACTTGTCATATTTCATTCAGATATTATGAGTATAAAAGTACTTCTATTTGTCTGATCTGCACTTGTATTGGAAAGATATTTTGTACCTTTTTGCAGTCTGGCAGAACAGTGAAGAAGCATAAATAGAAAGGCCTTGTGGTATGAAAAGACTCTAGCTTTCTAGCGAGGTAAGAAAAAAAATCTTCATTAAAGGATGTGAAACAGAAGAATCTTACTAGGATCACCAAGATTTTTAAAACTAATTGTTCCACGTTACTCAGACAGGTCCCAAATTTCATTATATTTAGGAAGCAAAAAGTCTTATGACTGTAATAACAGACTAACAGTCTGCCTGAATAAATCTATGTATTCGTAAAATTGTATGACAATTATTTATGGTATTTGTTTCAACATAAAACATTTTGTCTTCCATTGAAAGGGCCTTTTCTGCATTTCATTCTACTGACTTTTGTGTTTGTCTTCTTTCCTCTTTTGCTTCCTTCTCATTTTTGTGTGAATTGTCCTTGCCCAAAGATAAACATTTTCAAATACATCATGAGCAGGGACATCTCCCACTGGCAGCCTGCTTCAGTGGGAGGTGTCCCTGCCCATGGCAGGAGCGTTGGAACTAGATGATCTTTAAGGTACCTTCCAACCCAAAACATTATATGATTCTATGATTTTGGTAGATCTTATTAGGTAATATGAATTTCACAGTTTCCTCAGATATTATTAGATTTTGTTGTTATTATTATTGTTTTCAAATTACTTTCATTTTCTCACTGGCAATCTTTAATTTTTAATTATTCAACCAGATTTTTAATGGTCAAGCTCTATATAACGAGTTCAAGATTATCAGATAGTTTCTGAAATTCTGTTTTCCTTCATGCAGGTGAACAATGGGATCACCTAACTAAATTAAACACTCAAAAAATCCCTGTTTAAATGCATTACAGGAAAACAGAAAGTAGTTTTACTTTCAGGTAAAGCCATGAAAAAAAAAATAGGCCCTATTATTCAATTATTTATGTCTCTGAACTTACTTACTACTTTCACTAGTTCCACAGTGTATTTTTTTTAAGGTCCCTCACAGATGTAGAGAATAACCACGATTAATACAACCAAGAGACAAATAAAAGTGTTGATATCATTTTTATACTGTTACTTATTATGGATTATAAAAGGCAAAAGACAAGAAACAATATAAGCATGCCAAGGGTTACTCTAACACCAGCAAGACAGGAACAAGGTCATGGCAGAAAACTAGAAAATGCTGAAATACTGAGTTGAATGTTTAGTTCCTACTTATGATTGCCTCATGTGCTCAGATTCCTTGCTCTACTGAAACAAAAAATAAAAAAGGTCAAAAAGGGAAAAACAACAGTTCCAAGCATAGAGTCATATTTTTACCCTTACAAATAAAGAAGGGAGGAATAGAAGAAGAATAATTTTAATTAATTAATTAATTAATGCTAGTGCATTATCTTACTCTCTGAAAAGACAGATTAGGAAGAACTAACCAAAAGTACAGTCATGTGACCTTTCCTATTCATTTTTTTAGAAGATGATCAGTATAGGAATCCCTCAGCACTACTTCGTTATATTGTTCTGCACAGTTTAAAAATCAAACAAATAAAACCCAATGATTATAGCTTAAGATTGCTTTACCTACAGCAAATTAACAATTCAAGGTTTCTTGAAACTAAGTTCTTCTTTTTCACCTATGTTTTCTCCCACTAGCTATTCCAACATTCATACTGTAGTAACTCAAAAAATTCTTCCAAAACTTACAAAATAGGTATCAATGTCCATAGATGAAAAAGATTTAGCTTGCATAATCATATAAAGAATTCTAATCTTATTTTTGACATTGCTACTTGACCATTTCTTTTATCTTCTGGAATGGCATTGCTTTCTGTATTTAATTTACTTCTTCCATTGGCATATAAATTTTGTATATAGTTAGTAGAGTGGTTCCGTTCATAGAATCGTGGAATCATAAAATCACTAAGTTGGAAAGGACCCACTGGGTCATTGAGTCCAACCATTCCTATCAATCACTAAACCATGCCCCTCAGCACCTCATCCACCCATCTTTTAAAGACCTCTGGGGAAGGTGACTCAATCACCTTCCTGGGCAGCCTGTTTCAGTACCCAATGACCCTGTCCATGAAATTTTTTTACTGATGTGATTCCTTGTGTTACAGTGAACACTGACAGAATTCTTCATCACTGTGCATATGTTGATTGAGAATAAAGGAATCTAGTCTGGAGAAAAATGTTTGTGGGGGCCTTAGAAATAATAAGATGAGAGTGGTGAAGCGTACCCATGTCTGCTCTTAGTATTCACTGTTTTATCACAGAGGAACTGTGTCAATAGTACCATATTAAAGGAACTTTTTTTAGTAGGCACTCTGTTCATGCAAATATAGTGCAGAATGAGAAGTGACTTAAAACAGGGCTTTCAGGAATCTAAATTCTTGGATATAAATTCTTTCACAGCTACTCTCCTGACTTTGTTATCTTAAGGAACCTGCACTTCCTAAGGAACAGGAAAGATAGTATACATGAATATTTGGGGAACTTATTTTATAATAAACCACACCACTTCCCCAAAAAGAATCTTAACTGGTAAATATAAATAAAAATAATACAAATACAAATATTAAAAAGTGCTTTGAAAATACCTGAACAGTGTGTCCATCTTTAAATATGTGTTTGGAGAATGCAAACACCCTGACTACTTTAGATACTTCAGTGTCACAGTGAGGATACATGTGTGTGTTGGAAGAGTTTAGTTTACACTGAAAGACAAGTTTCAGAACTGTAAATCTTTGACAGAGACTGTGGAAACGCTTAGTGTTTTAATGTGTGAAATCAAAGACATGAAAATTGAAAATGAACTGCCCATTCTCAGAAGAAAATATCATATACAAAGGAAATTAGTGAATTAGAGTAAACTAAGGTACAAATATAATTTAAATTGATGAATAAGCACCTTTGCTCTCAACAGAAATAGACCAAGAGTGTGATTTTGAGTCACAAAATTCATCTGTGATGCAGTGATCAGATGGGACCGTAGATAAAAATTCAGAGTGGAAAATAATTGATACATAAGACTGTGGAAGGCTTCATAGGACAGTGTACAACTTGGAGACTCATCTTGAGGTCACCAAATGACAAAGCACAGTCTAGAATATATGTATAATAAAATGCCTTGGGTTGGAAGGGACGTTAAAGATCATCTAGTTCCAACCACCCTTGCCATGGACAGGGACATCCCACTGGGTCAGATGGCCCAAGGCCCCATCCAGCCTGGCCTTGAACACCTTCATGGATGGGGCATCCACAACTTCCTTGGGCAACGTATTCCAGTGCCTCAGCACTCTCATAGTGAAGAAATTCTTCCTTATGTCAAGACTAAATCTGACCCTCTCCAGTTTATACCCATTCCCCCTCATCCTATCACTGCAAGCCCTTGTGAAGCCCCTCCCCAGCTTTCCTATGTTCCCCTTGCAGATACTGGAAGGTTGCTATAAGATCTCCTAGGAGCCTTTGATTTTCCAGTCTGAACAAGCCCAACTCTCTCAGCCTGTCCTCATTTGGGAGGTGCTCCAGTCCTCTGATCATCTTTGCACCCCTCCTCTGGACCCGTTCCAACAGCTCCGTATCCTTCCTATGTTGAGGATTCCAGAACTGAACACATTACTCCAGATGAGGTCTTACAAGAGAGGAATAGAGGGAGCAGAATCACCTCCCTCAAACTGCTGGTCACACTTCTTTTGATACAGTCCAGGATACAGTTGGCCTTCTGGGCTGCGAGCGCACATTGCCTGCTCATGTTGAGCTTCTTGTCGACCAGCAACCCCAAGTCCTCTGTAGGGCTGCTCTCAATCACATCATACTCCATCATGTACTGAAACTGTGGTTTGCCCCCAGCCAGGTGTAGGACCTTGCACTTGGCCTTGTTGAATCTCATGAGGTTCACACAGCCCCACTTCTCCAGCCTGTCCAGGTCCCTCTGGATGACATCCATCTTTCTGGCACGGAAATTGCACCACTTAGCTTGGAGTCATCTGCAAACTTGCTGAGGTTGCACTGAATCTCACTGCCAATATCTTTGCTGAAGATATTAAACAACACTGCTTTGAGCAGGGGTTTGGTCTACATCTTGAACTGAATTATGACATATAAATTCCTAAGTGTTTTTTTTCTTCTTTGTTGGTTGAGGTACTACAATCATATGATTACAGGAATAAATAAAGAATATGGATAAAATTAAAATTGTTGTATTTATTTACCTCTAAAGTGAATGCAGCTTTTTGAAAATGGTACATCAGTGTAGAGTTTCTGTCTGAAATGAAACTAATGATTGAATTTGATTGGTTGATTATTATTCAGTAAATTGAAACACCCCAGGTAGGATATAAACGTTAACTGCAATAAATTGGGGGGGGGATTTGTTTGTGTTTAGGTGATAAGAAATATCAGAAGATAGCTGACCATCAGTTGCATAAACATCTGGCAGTCTATGAACTATGTATTTGGGATCAATATCTGCAATACAAGAGGTAAGTCACGGTAATAAGTGCTTATAAGTAGTTAATAAACATCTATAATCTTCTGAACAGCTTTCTCATTGCCACTCTGTGACTTAAAAGAGAAAGCAGTTCAGTTTCCAGAGGAACATTAGCTGAAGTACAATGTTTGATTCTTGAAATACCTTATAAACTTGTTTTCCATTTTAAGAGGTAGATGTCAGCTGAACAAGATATTTCAAGGATATAAATGTTCATAAGGTTCTTAAGCCTTTAATTTTGGCAGAGACCTTGCTCTGTGTAAGGGATATGTCAGTATTCTTCAATTGTGAATCTAGGCGAGCAGTTGTAACGCAAAATTCAATTCTTAGCATGCTTTCTTCTTTCCATAAGAGTAATTACTTGTTCAAAGCTCAAATTCAGTCACCAAAAAAAAAAAAAAAATCAGTACAGGAATAATTTGGGGAGTGATTCCGTTGTCAAATCCAAATGTGAGAAAACATTGTAGATGTCTTACTGTATCTGAAACATCCACATAGGGCAGGTAGGTATAACCTATTTATTGGAAATTGTGGCTGGTTGACTTTCACTTGTATGAGAGTATAATTAACTGCTGTTTACTGAATGATCAGGAAGAAAAAAAAAACAGAAAATTTTCCTTCTAAATAGGGATTTCTCTGGTTTTTATTCTATCATGCCAAAATTTTACAACTGTTACAATTTTTATCTCTATAAGTTCTAACAACATGCACCATTATAAAAGAGATACCAAAATGAAACTATTTGCTTCATTGACCCTATGGCAATCCAAATTTTGGCTGATGTGTAGTTTCTTTTCTGAAGAAGAACCTGTTAGAAAATTCCTGTATTTTTAAATCCACCCCATGCCTCATTTTGTCTTATTTTCAGGGATCATATACCACTTCAAGTATTCTCATTTGTTGTATTATATTATGACTAAATCTGCTGTTTGCTATTGATTTTATTCACAGCTCCTGCATGTAACCCTACTTCAAAAAGAACATACATTTTTCATGAGATTCAAAACAAAATCATGGATCCAGTGTTTAAATCTATTTCATGATACTTTTGTTCATCTTTTAATATTTAAAGGTCAGCCAAGAAACATAATTCAGTACAGCCTCTACATACAGAGAATGCTTTCCATTTCTGCAAAATATCAGAAAAAAAAGTAATTAAATTAAAGTGAGAAGAGTCAATAGAAAATGTTGAAGAGCCTGAGGAGACATAACTTCAAAGAATAACAAGCAGCTTGAAAGAAAGAAATGCGCTTAGTAAAGAACTCTCAGGAATGATATGTTCAGAGAAATACTCAAGTCTCTTTAGCTATAGGAAATATAGCAAAATGACAGAAAACAAAACCAGAATCAGATACATTAAAAAAAAGTAATTGTTTTAGAGTTTCTGTTCTATGAGGGTTTATGAATATGAAAGCCCCTTTAAATATACATAACTGCTTATTCCTATTACCTGTTAAGGAAAGAAAATACTTTCTGAATTTATTTTGAATCATTTGCCAATAAAGAGCATAAAGTCAAAGTTATGATGAGTCTCACAATAAACAGAGCTTAGTTTTGGATTGCTTTTTCTTTTTTCCCTAATTATGAACGTGTACTGGGTAACAGTCATGAACTTGCATCCAGCAGTAATTTTTCTTTAGATCATCTTCTATATTGCCTGAAGAGGTGTTCCCACTGTTTATGCAGCTTTGGGGATGAGATTATTAAGACACTGTATAATGCAAAGAGGGTAATCTGATAGCCCACAGACTGCCCAGAAACCTTTACAAATTTCTTTACTTTAGATTCACACATGTACTCACCACTTTCCATTACCCATTGTTTCTTGTAAAGCACTTCTGTTTCTTTCAAATGGCCTACACAATTCTATTGGAACATACTCTGTGGAAAATATGTTAGGAAATCAGGGCTGCAGTACTTGCATTTTACATCTATTAAATCTTAACTCACTGCTACTGAAACAAACAGTATTGTCAGAAATGTTTCTGAAAGAAATACGTAAAATTAAAGGAAATCATACCAGTGGTTTTGCCACACCTCATACCAAGCCAAATGTCCTTCCTGATTATTTGTTTATTTGTGTTAGATCTTTTCCTTACTCAGTTTATCAGAATCACAGAATCACAGAATCACAGAATAACCAGGTTGGAAGAGACGCACCAGATCATCGAGTCCAACCATTCCTATCAAACACTAAACCATGCCCCTTAGCACCTCGTCCACCTGTGCCTTAAATACCTCCAGGAAAGGTGAATCAACCACGTCCCTGGGCAGCCTCTGCCAGTGCCCAATGACCATTTCTGTGAAAAATTTTTTCCTGATGTACAGCCTGAACCTCCCCTGGTGGAGCTTGAGGCCATTCCCTCTTGTCCTGTCTCCTGTCACTTGGGAGAAGAGGCCAGCACCCTCCTCTCTACAACCTCCTTTCAGGTAGTTATAGAGAGCAATGAGGTCTCCTCTCAGCCTCCTCTTCTCCAGGCTAAACAACCCCAGCGCTCTCAGCTGCTCCTCATAAAGCCTGTTCTCCAGCCCCTTCACCAGGTACTCTATCTTTGTGCAGATTCTGTTTTATTCAAAAATAACTTACTGATTCAACACACAATCTTATAGTCAGATTCCTTCAGGGATGATCCAGATTTTTTATTTTTTTTTTAATTCATGTCTCCTCATTTTGCCTCCCCATAAAGGTTTATTTTTCTTTAATTTGTCTAGGACAGTCCTGATAGTCTTCAAACTAAAGTCTGAACACACAGCGTTCCAGGTCTGGCCTTGCAGCTGCTGTCAGGAAGGATCACAGCTTTGACCTGTTAGCAACATTTTGCTTAATGCACCCCATCACACTGTTACTTTCCTTTCCAAGGGGGGTGCTTTACTGGTTTATGATCAGCTTGTCCACCAGAGCCCCAAAGTCTTTCTCTGCAAAGCTATTTTCTGTTTTCCAGTTGGTTGAGCCCCAGTGTGCACTTGTGGCATTAAACAGCAGTATCAAAGACTCAATTTATCTTCCTTTTCAATGAGAGAAATTGAGAATGCCTATAGCAACTGCTGGGGCTGTGCTATCCCTGTATACCATTTCTACCTGAAAATATTAAAAATGTACATTAAAACCACTAGTCTTCTCTTCCTTCCACTTTGGAAAAGCTGTAATTGAAAGTTCTGATAAAGATTTTGCCTGTCTTAAAAAAGGTGTCCAAAAGTGGGAAAAAAGATGGTGAAAGGACTAGTGGGCATGAGCAGCAGCTGAGGATATTAGTTTTGTTCAACTTAGAGAGGAGGAGATTGAAGAGTAAACTCAATGTTGTCTACACCTTGTTTACAAGGAGGAGCAGAGAGGGAGCTACTGATCTCTTCTCTCTGCTGTCCAGTGATAGGATGCAAGGGAATGGCTTACATCTGCATCCGAGGATATTTAGATTGGATACAAAGAATTTTTTCACTGAGAAGTTGGTCAAGCACTGGAAAGCTCCACAAGGAAGTGGTCAAGGTCCCAAGACTGTCAGTGTTCAAGAAGTGACTGGACAAAGCTCTTAGATATATGGTTTAACTTTTAGGTGGCGTCAGGAGTTAGATTCAATCCTTGTGGGTCCTTTCCAACTCAGGTTATCCTATGATTCTATGATTTTAATTCTATTTATGTAAGGGGAACTTTTTTCTTCCCCTCCTCCCCTGTTTCAGTAATGTGCTTAATAAATACTGATTTTAAAGTATATTCTTGAAAGTGAAGCCTAAATTCTCACTAGAGTGTTCCATCTGCCTAGTTGAACTCCAGTTTGATTAAGCTCACAGAAAGAATCTGTGGTGGATGGATGAAAGATTACCAAAGAAGAACACAGCAATGAGGTAGAGAAATAAATCCAAGCTATAATGCAATTGCTGCTAGCTTTAGTAATTTTGCTTTGCTTTTTTTTTTTTTTACCTTATGGATACTAACATTGATGTTAACACACTTTAATAATGTTACCCTCTGATGAAAAAATGTTCTAAATAGCTCCAATTATCTGTTATACTTAAGTGAAACTCAAATTTATTGACTTAATTTTAGCTTTGACCTCAATTTGATTACTGCATTGATCCATCAGTAATCTATGTAGTGAAAGGTTGTAAATTGCCTTAAGAATGTACCTACTTAGGGGAATATATTCTTGCTTAGAATTTGTAATTACATCTAAAAGAACTACTTTGTCATATTGCAATATGGGTCATTAATTCTGATAGAGCAGATGATTTGAAAGTACTTATCAGTGCTTAACACATAAGTCTTTCATAAAATAAATTGCTTTAAAGTACTTATAAACTACTTTGGACAACCATTGTCAGCTGTAAGCAATATGTACTTACTGCCATTATAATGTTATTTTCATGCTAGTGAAACTTCACTAGTTTTTGAGCTGTGAATTCGTAACATATTGCTTGTCCAAGTCATAGGTCATTTGCTAAAATTAATTTTAAAGAATTATGTAAAAAGTTACATTCTTGAAATTATGAAGACCGTTTTCTTTAAAAGATATTAATTTACTTTAGAAAAATGACTTTTAACATCAGTGAAGGAAGGCCAAAGCATCACCTATAATGGCCCAGAGCTAGGGAAAACGTGTCCTTGTTTCATTCAATATTACAGATAAACTTAATGAATATTTTTTTCTGTATTCACTCATTCTACCTTTTCCTCAAGAATACAGCAAGAATCATTTACAAGGCAATTTACTTAAGCCAGGTTTCCAACTGTCTTACCATGCAGCTCTTTCTTTTGAAATTAAAGTATTTTTCCACCTTTTTTTGTTTCCTCATGGACAAATTACAAAAATAAACTTTTAAATTCACAATAAACTAGAATAGCTGTGCTTGTATTTGAAAGATAAATACGCTACAGTAGCATTTACTTTACAGCAGTGTTCATACCACTGGTGTTATCACTATGATAGATTGCACAGCATGTGACTAATAAGGAAATTTATTTTGAGACAGTAGTCCCTTCAGTATGTATCTTTTCATAGACTGATGAACTCACAGGTATACACAGTAACAAACTACAGTTAAAATCCCAACGGAAATCCAAAATCAAACAGAAAATCCTTCACACATTTATTTTTAAATTAAAAAAGGATGGAAATTGCCATGAAAAAATTGCAAAACATTGTTGTAATACTACAGGTAATACAAATAGATTCATTATGCAAATAATCCTATTTAACAGCCAAATATTACTTTATGTGAGATTCTTAAAGGTTTGGGTTTTTGTTTTTGTTTTGTTTTGTTTTGTGAAGTTATTGTGTCCTCTTCTGCCAAACAAATGCTGCTGAAGTTTATTCATCGATGGCTAATGGAAGCCTTTAGATCCACTGAGATCCATAAAGAAGCAACATGGATTCTTGGTTCTCAAATGCAAAAAGCAGACTCTTGCATGCTAACACATCTTAATAACAAAGAAAGCAGAGAAAGATATCTTGAAACAAGGTCTGGGATCAAAGACTCCTCCTTTCTACATAAGTTCCCAAAGCACTGATCTCCACAATAATGTTTTTGTGCTTTCTTTATGGCCACTTTCCCATCCCCACCTTAATTCTTGTGTGAAATGCAGTAAAAGCATTTATCCAGAGCTAGAAAAACCTCTAATACACTAACAGCTTCAATATATATGATCTTCAGCGAAGGTGACAGATAAATATTTGTATTATTTTATTATTTCATATGTACTTTATTTATATATATTGATATTTTGAAATCTGTAAATAATTTAGAAACATAAATATTAATATTCTTTTTTAAAAAATAGTGGTTATCTTTTACAAATATGCTGCTTCTTGGAATGTACAAAATTCTTTTACTTAAAGGCTGGAAAACTGCAGTGGAAATTTTCCTTTCCTTGAGATGAGAACCTAATTTACAGAACTGAGAAGGAAGTATACACTTTTTCCACCACTTTCTCACTTCGATGTTGCTCTCATGTTTCTTGTCTAATGTGTTCACATCTTTCATAGGCTGAGTGTAGCACCACAGAAGTCCACTTCTATTTGGTCTGCCCTTATTTTATATCCAATATTCTGACTGGTTGCTCCTGAAATTAGTGAGTTATTAACATTCCATTTTTGAATTTTGAGAACATTTCATTGTGAATTGCTTCTCCTGTCCCCGGAAAACTTGTTAAATGACCACATGTAAACTGCTATGGACAACAGTAAGAGAATTATAAAGATGAATAAAGCTTGCAAATGAGTATATTTCCTGAATAATCAATGTCTGAATTCTTAAGTAGCAATGCATCATTTTTACTGTATAATGAATTCAGTGTAGTCCTACCAAAGAAGATTCCCTGTCTAGTACCAGACAGTTAGGATTCTACAGAGAACTTCAGTGCTAAACATTATACAAGAAGTCTCCAGTCAATTTTCCACTAAAATAAGGAGAAGCTGATGTTGTGGGAAAATTACAAAGTTAAGCATTATGAAAGCTATTATTTTATTTAGTCGTTATTTTAAATAGACATGTAATAGGAATGAATATAAAACTGTAATGTGTGGAGGGTGTAACAGGCCTCACTTAAGCTGTTTTATACATGCCTGCATAATTATGCAGTAGACTTAGTCAACTTGAGTATAGAATATGTATAGATTCAATGAGCAGGAGTATCTTCATTCAAGTAATATTTAAGCAAGCAGTTTTCCTACTAAAGCACAATTATGGTGTTTTTCAGTTCTGACAGAACAGCGGAAGAATTCTTACTATATGGGTATTTCTTCTGTTCTCCAGGTGCTAGTCCATAAATAGATTTAATAGGTGTCAGATAAACTGCATTTAAGAGTGGATTCAGTTGCACAACAATTATAGACATATGGAGATTGGTACAGTAAGAACTACAGGAGTCCTAAAGAAAAGCAGATGAAAAAAATATGTAAGTTAGTGAATACGTCATTCAAATAAAAGAGCATAGATAAGACAAAGAATAGCAAAGAAATTGTGATTGATATGTACAGCATGTTGTAAAATCATTTGTTTTCTCAAATTCCAACCTGGTGATTCTATGGTTCTATGAAATAAATTTAAGCATTTACTTAGACTTTACTAATACCATAAAGTAATACACATACAAGTATCATCAAACTATTACACAACTCTGTTGACTTAAGTCAACACCACTGTGCAAGCAAAGTTTCTGCTAACATTCATTCACAATATCAAGACTGGGACTGTAATTTAGAGAGCTGCACTTCTGGCAAGGCTTCAAGAAGACACAAATGAAAAAGAATGAAAACTAGAAGAAAAGGATGACTGTGATCTGTCTCAGCTGATCTAGGTTTATTATCAAGTTCACGTTAGACTCAGTGGTTAGAGAAAAAACACTTCAGGTCTGTCGCAGACTCTCCAAATAATATTGCTCCTGTACCCTGTCAAGCTATTTCTGCATCAATTAACTTTTTTCATTAAATTAAAATACTAAAGGGGACAACTTAGATGATATAAAATCTAAGAACAAGAGTAGCCTTCTCCCAGTGATTTATCTAGTACAATTAAAGTAAACTGTATGTGCTTGAGTAAGCTCAGGCAAAAAGCCATTAGAAAAATTACAGCTCTGAAGATTCTTCCATTTGCCTAACAGACTTCTGTTCCAAGAAAAACAGAATGAAAAGACTCCCAAGGTATTTATTAAGAGAGAATGATTAGAAAGGGAATGTATAAATTTTCAATGCAGTAGGAAACAGAAAGACCGAGAGGAAAATAGTAATGAACTATAAATATAAACTAACACCAAAAAACAGGACTGGAAAGATAAAATGTAATGGAAACAATACTTACAATCACATCAGAGGTAGCATACTAAGAAAAGCTGGTCACATTTCAAATGGTTCAAGACATTTAACAAGTCAATTGATAACAAGTGTTTTGTAATAGGAAAAAGTACTAGATGTGTCTGAAAATCTGTGCTGAATTTACCCTATGTCATTTGAAGGTTTATATTTTTAATTTTTACTATGACATCAGAAATTTCTTTGATGCTGAAGATAGCTTGGTGAGTTAAATAAAATGGCATAAATTTATTTTGTGTGTCTGTATTTTAAAATAGTGAATACTAAATCCATTAATGCAAAAAATACTAAAAATCTGTGAGATGCCTGAATATTTTTGCTGCTAATGTTTGGCATTAGGGCTGTCTAGGCAACTAGGTAGAGCAGCTTCAATGCATCTAGGGCATTTCAGTTATGTGACATTCTGAGCTTCTACCTTCTACTTCCATCACCTATGTCACCACACTTTCTTACTGAAAGACATTCCCCTTTAAACAGAACAAATACACATTTCTTACAAACATATGAAAAAATGGTTTTCTACCTAATGGTTAGAGTAATGTTGTAGGAGCAGAGACCTTTATGTTTCAGTTCTCTTCCCTTCCCTTCTCCATTATCCCCAACTCTTACCTTTTAGTAAACACAAGTTTGAACTTAAAACTACATTTTGGGTTAGATTTGATTGACTATACACAAGTATTTGCTACTAGTTTTTATTTTCAAGTAACTGCTAGTAACCTATTTTACCCAGCACCATTTGCTGCTCCAAAAATATCTGTATTATGTGTCATTATCTGACAGCTTTCACTGGATGTCTGAACTGTCCTTGGATACATCAAAGAGTTTCATTTGAATGGCCAAGAACACTTATTTTATATTCTACTTAATTTCATTTTTTTATTATCAAGAAATTTTTATGTACAAACAGGTACAAAAAATCCACCAGTAAGTGGAACTTATCTGAGTCCTTAAAATTACTTAAATTCTTTTCAGTATCATTAAAAAGACACTTGTTAAGGAATGAAAGTTTGGATCAGAAAGGATAATTAAAAAAAAATACACTATCAAGCAGTAATAAAGTCTGTAGATATTATTAATAACACTGTATTTATTATTTATTTTGATATTATAAAGTTCCATATATTCTTGTATTTACTAAAAGCAAAACTAATTTTTCCATATAATATTCTTCCCACTTATAAGATTGCTTTTGTTACAAAATTTAATTCATGTAGAGTATTACTTTCCTTGTAAAAGTAATATTAATTTAAATAACATCCGTGTTACGGGCTAAGGGAAAGACATAGCAATTAAAAATATGTCTAACTTCCATTAAAGTGATTTCATGATTACCAAAAAAGGGTGTGAAGATCCAAATAAAAATCTGTGTATAGATATTTATTTCAATTTACGTTTGAAATTAATGGAAATAGGAAAGGTAAATTATATATAGGCTACAGAAGGCTAACAATTTTGAGTAATCAAGGTGTCTTTAGTTTCTTTGATTCTTAATATACTCAAATGAACCATTATACAAATAGACAGTATTTTATAATAAAGACACTTGCAAAATTACTAACTTTTCCTGAAATCCACCTTGCCATTGGTAAGAATCACCACTTTTCTGTCGATGTTTCATGTGATTCTGCATTTGTTTTATATTCTGAATGTAGAGGGAGAAACAAAAATCTTTGCCCAAATATTTGGACTATCTTAAGGAAATACATGGCAGCAGGTACAAATGCTTGCTAGCAAAAGGAAATCATGTTTTTATAAGGTACTGTTGGCAACTGGTCAATTAAGGGCTGCAGCTGTCTCTGTGCAAAATTAAGCCTCTCTACTAAAACACATTCTGCAGAAAGGCAGATTGAAAAATATGCCCTGGTAGAAGTTCATTGTGGATGTTAAAGATCAGAAGGGGAAAATGTATTGCATACTCCATCATTCTAGAGCTAATACACTGACAGACATTTACAGTGACTTATGGTCCTTGCATGCATTCCCACCTTAAATTGGTAGATTCTGGTAAAAATGTAAGATCATGCAAAAATAAATATTTGGTTAATATAGATTAGTCAGATTAGGGAAAATAGGAAATTTTAGGAATAATATTTTGGATTTCAAATTAGATAACTACTAAATTAATAATTTGAATATTTTTTTCTCAGAAAAGAATTTAAAAGCAGCCCATGGAACTCTTGTTTTACAATAAAAAATCTTCAAGGAGCAATAATCATTTAGGTTGTGGCTAAGCAAATGTAATGTACTAGTGTACAAAGGGGTTTTTGATTTTATCTTCACAATGCCTATTTTTAAAATACACATGTATTTTTTTCATTAGATTTTTAAGTTATCCAAAGTCCTAATGCTAGACTCGCTAAAGGATAGAGAATAGAAAAATAAACAAGAAGTCTACCTTGTGGAGCTCAAACAGATATAGTTCAGAGGAATGTTGGAGGAAAAGGTTATCTTAAAATTTCACCTTCACCAAGCCAGACTGAAATCTGCTGACCTGTGATATAATATAGGCTTCCAATTAAAGCACGCTTCTGTGCTGCAGAATGTAGGAATTTCTGTAGATTTAATTAGAAATTATGAAATAATTTCATGACTTTTCAGTTTTACGTTACTGTTTCTGTTTCTCATGGGTGAATACTAAATCTAAGAGGAATTTTATGAGATTTTCCCAGTATTTTCTTTAAGGCTTAATAAGGTAGTTGTCCTCTGGGATTGCTTATGGAGTCACAAAAAGGGTAGAAATAAGTGTAGACCTTTTGTGTCTTTATTTATCCAAAATAGATTATTGAGAGTATGTGGCAAAGTGCTGGCAGCAGGGGGCTGTGGGGGAGGCTTCTGTGAGGAGAGGCTGGGGCTGCATCATGCACCACAGGTCACAGTTGAGTCCATCAGCTAAGCTGGTGGCACCTCTGTGATAGTATATTCAAGAAAGGGCAGAAAACATCAGGCAGAGTGAGAAGGAAGGAACAAAAAGCATGAGAAATCGCAAAGGAAACACCAAGGTAGGATGTCAAAGTCATCAGAAATATCATTGAAACTTTCAGTTGATTTTGTCCCACTGTAAATTAGAGCAAACTTTTAGTAGGTCTGTTTTGCTGACTGCATGTTCACGCTCTGAGCTGTCACAGCAATCAGGGTCAAGACTATGTTATATAATATCGTAAGGTCATTTACTCCTGAGAAATTGTACAAGCTCCAGCTAAGGAAAATGAGCAAAATGTCACATCGGTCATTCTCCTACAATGCCAAAATTAGGCATCTGTATCAATTGCAAATGCATCATATATTTCAATTACACTTATAGCTGTTCTGTCACATGCCAAGGATATAAATATACTTAGTTCTGGATTGTGTTTTGCTACTCTTTAAGTTATTTCCCTGTACCTGAAACTGCAAGGTCAGAACAGTAGTGATAGGTACAACTGTTTATGTGCCATACTAATTAAACTTTTCAGCTGACTTGCCATTATTTCTGTATGACATCATAATGTATTCATCATTATTCATTTGCCTTTTACAGTTCTGGCAAGATAAAATTTTTGATAAATCAAAAACTAAGAGCAATGTGGTGAAGTGAATCTATGCTATGATTTCTCAGGTCATTTGAAATTATGTGGTGTTTTCTGATTCTGCCTAAGCTTTATAGGAGACAACACTGTTACAAGATTTCATGTATCTTCCTTTCAAGAATGAATGGAAGGGTCTTGAAAGCAAATGGACAGAAAAAACTAAATTTAACAGATCCATTGATACAGCTTCTAAATTATCTGTATTATGATAACCTTGAGCCTCATGATATTTGTGTCAGCCTGTACAAATTTATAATTGATTGTGAAGAAGTTATTGGAACTTAATTCTGAATGTCCTAACCAGAGAATTATTCTCTAAAAAAAGATTTGGACAGGCTTCCACAATCTAACCTGGATGGCCATATTTGGAGATGTATTAAGACAAAACTTCATTTAAAAGTATGAAACTATATAGTGCCTTCCCCATTTAGTGCCTTAGATATAACTTAAATAAAAAAAAATGTAAAAAATAAATCAGACCAATAATAACTGCTAGGCAAGTTGTCTAATTTAGCCAGAAGACTGCCAAATTCTGAACTAGCCTTCATTTGCCCATATATTTTTTCATAGTATTTTAATATTGAGGGAGTAGTAGGTAAAACAGCGTTCTACTATTTCAGTGCTACAGCACTCTGTGAGACAGCTCAAAAAGTCTGTTCGTTAAACTTGCTTTCATAGGTATGACCTTTAGATAAGTTTCTACACAGAAATGCATATTATCAGTTCTGCATTTTAGTAGCAAGATCTCCAGACCGTTTTCAAAAACTGAGTACTTACATTAAACCTTTTTAAATGAAACTCATTTTGCTAGGTATATCTAAATATTCTTTCTGATTCAGGCAATATTACTTTCAGAAGCAACTCAATTTTACGTGTTATCATCATGTAAAATTTACAAGACTTAACAAATGTCACTGTGAGAGAGGAATTCTTAGATTTTTATGCTCTGTTTGGTAATGTGGAAAATCAGATGCAGTGAGGAAATGGACAGGATTGTTTCCAAATATTTGATACAAAACCAAACTCCCTCCAGCCTGAATTCATTTGGCAGGACAAACAACAGGAGAATAACATTGCCAAGACCCTGCTGTCTATTCTCCTGTGTGCTTAATTGTTTTTGGTTGTTTGCTGTTAGGATTTGGTTTTGTTTGTCTGCTTGTATTTTTCTAGCACAAATTCACCAAAACAACTGCTTAAGCTTTCAGTTCATTTTCCAGAAAGCTGCAGATTTCAAATACTTAAGTCATATTAAGTAAAAAATATCAATAATGTTCAATTTAACAATTTCAAGTGCTATATATCAATCCATGTGAAAATGTAATCAAAAAGAAAAAAAACCTCTAAAACTATGATCATTTTTCTCCTGGAGTTCTCCAGTGAGGATGTGGAGCCTCAGTTACTCAGGCATCCTCTTCAGCTGGAGTGCATCTTTGGCTTCCCTTCAGGACCTGTTGTCAGATGAAGTACTAGAAACGGCCAGAAAATAAGCCTCTTTTATTACTATGTGACCAGAACTAAATATCTCCACTTGGAAAAAAATGCATCATTAATTCTAATGAGACCCTATATCTTTGTCATAACAAACCCATTTTAAGTACTGGTTTGGCTTAGTTTCTGAGCAGTCTAAATAAAAGTTGATCATTATTGTTGTAGTTGCCTCATCTGTTATTATGGCCTTTTGTGAATATCTATTTTACTTGGAAAGATAAAATATCTACTACTCTGGTTGATGCTATTAGCACAGGATTTCCTTTCAGATCTTCAGAGTAGGTTTTGTAATTAGGAATATCTTTTCCGATAAACACTAGTTCAATTTCTTTTTTTTTTCTCTGTTATGTTAGTTTTGACTTCTACAATGAGAGAAGCTGGAAAGAAGAAAGGGCACAAAGACTGAGTTGCAGGGTAAAGTAAGAGCAACAAGTCTGACAATCAAGTGGCCAATAAACTTTACAGCAGAAACATAAATTTAGATGAGGTCCTAAAAATACCTCAGAAAAATTTCAACACAGAAAGCACTACTTGAAAATCTCGTAAGTCTTACGTTATGGGAAATTTCTGGATCTGTTTCCAACTATCCTAAATAAGAATGATGAGTTAGATACTGTATTGTTTGTTTATCTGCCTTCATATTAAATAGGGAGAAAACCAGATTGTGCTGAAGGTGTTGCCATGACCGGCAATGGCAGGTGCATGATGAAGGAGAAATTATACCCAGCATTCAGCAAATAGTGTCATCCCCCTTCACTTATCAAGTCACATGGAAGAAAACAATGATTTGCATAAACACCTTTTTTTCTTTGCTTTCCTGCATATATCCAACCACTTCCTTCATTCCACATGAATAGCTTTTAGGCAAGCCTCCAGTCTGTGATGAATGTCAGAGCACTAGCAACAACAAAAGCCCATGCAAATAGTGGGGAAGACTGGTTTAGCAGCTCTGGCTGGACTGGGACCTTATACAGAATCTGCTCTGGTGTCATAGTGAATATGAAGAAGTCAAGCTGAAGCAGCTTTGAACAATCAGTCAAACAAAGAAAACAAAAAAAGAAACAAAAAACCAAAGAGGTTTTGGATAGTTCTAAAGAGATAGTGTATTTCTGCTAAAATGTAGCATGGACATGTCCCTCCAAAAATATTTTAAGACTATGTTTTAATATCTGTGAAATGATGACATTTAGTTATTACAGTTTTCAAAAGAACATTTGTCTCCTAGTGAGATGTTTTAATACTTCTCCTTTAGCAAGGAAGAAGAGAAAAAAAAGGCCACTACTTATTTTACATAAAACATCACAGAATATTTCTCCTTAAATTTAAGAATATTTTTTGTTATCTGGAAATTAAACATTTCCTGCTGCTTATAAAATGAGAATGCAGCAATCACCTAAATATGTTACTCCGAGTCATATCTACCAGTCTTGCCTTCATGATGTGCATAAATTATATTTGTTGTCAACGTGTTCTACAGTAAAGAGTTCTTCATAAGCATTTAACATTGTGGGCTGTGAACCCCAAATTTCATTGTTTAGTGGACAGCAAACAGGAAACTGTAACTTCTATATTAAAGATATAGTATTCTGATTTAAATAATTTACTTTGCAATTAAGATTAGTAGATGACATTGCAACACCTTTTTTAAAAGTATTTAGAAATCACATAACATTGCCTTAAAAATATTTTAACTATTAAAAACCCCTATAAATTTATGAATTCTTTTCCATTTTAGGAACTTTTAGTTCCATTTTAGGAACTTTTTTTGGAGGAATTGCTAGGTATAGCAGCTGTGTATATATAGGTGCATGTGCATGTGCATGTGCATGTGTATGTGTATGTGTATGTGTATGTGTAGAAAAACAGCCTGAATTTGTGGAGCTATTTAATCTATGTGGAAATAATTACAGATAGATACTGAAAATTATTATATAAAAGATAAGTCTTTAGATGGCAGCTGAATTTGTACAAATAAGCAGCAGATTAAAAAGTTGATTTATTTAAAGTATTATCTCCTTATGCTGATTTTTGACATTTTAATTTCTAGATTGCACAAACTTGCACTATCAAAGTATTTCATGATACAGCTGTAGAAACAAATGTTGTGCTGAAACAGAAGTTATCATCTAGACCAGTGCTTTTGTAGCTGTTAGAAATGTTTTCATTAAAATGTTAGATCCACAAATGTACAAAGACACAGAAACACCCTGAATAAAACACTTACATAAAAGCCATTCAAATTATAAATAAAAATAGGTAACTTCTTTTCACCCTTTCATATGTAAACAGCCCATAGAAGGCTTGCCTTGTGTGATGGGGCATTGTCTTCCTGCAAAGGGTTCTTTCAGAAAACACAGAGGTATTTTAGAGAAATAAAAACAAAGTAAGTGAAGAACGGGGATACAGTCTACAGTTATGAAGAAATTCCCTGTAGAAGACCTGATTCATAGTCCCTCCAGCTGTGTTACCTGTAAGAGACTTCTATGTATACTCTGCAATCTTGAAGCTATATACCTTTCATACTGGCTGTGGTCCTCCTTCCTGGGTGCAAGATCTGCTGTACGTTACAGTAGCAGCATTTTTATCTTCCTCCAATTTTCTTTGGGCATAATCAGAGCTGGAGAAGTGAATGCTTGCATCCTAAAGCAAGTGAACAAAGGTTGAAGACCTCTCTCAGTGAATGTCATGCTATTGCAAGTGCCAGTGAAGTATAGGTTATAATTTGTACCTATAGCATGACTATATTTTAGCCTTTCAAATACTTCTTAAATAACTTGGACTGAAATTAAAAACCTATTGTTGAAAAAGGTTTTCAATTCATCATAACTATCATATAAAGTCAACTCTAATAAGCAAGAAAGGCATCAGTACCAATACAGAGAAATAAAAGTGATAATGCAAGAAGCAGTTTAAAATGATAATTTTGAATTTCAAATATCTAGACAGATGCTAAGATTCCTCATTTTTTGAGACAACAGACGTTTATAGGCTACTTAAAAGGGCACAAATAATTTTCAGTCCAAGGTTAAATCAGCTGAAGAATGCAGTGGTTTTAATTGATTCACAGTTCAAGAGTGAGGATAATGTTTGTTATCACCAAACAGGGATTTCAACAGATAAAGAGAAGCAATAAAACAGGACCTCAAAACACATCATCATGAGTTTACCCATAAATTGTTAGTTCTTTAAATTTTCTTAAAATTAATTAAAATTTAGATTCTATATGGAGCTAAGAGGCTTGATAAATTACTGAAAAAAATCAACATAACCAATGACAATTAATTGAGAAAGAAAGACAGTCAAATATGGAGGAAAAAATGGATTGTGTTTTTCAAAGTGGCCAGCTATATCATTTTACTGTCATTTTAAGCCCAAGAAAACGAAGATGGCCTCTACTGATCTAAAACTGCAAGACCTGCTGAATTCTTCAAGTTCGTTTTGAACTACGGTACGCTTTTCTTTTTAATTCTTCTTGCAATTCCCTGCCTCAGAGAGGCATATTTAGCTGAAAACTAGAGACAGTGCTCTGACCAGTTATAGATCAAAACATTGATGGTTTAAAAGCAGTTTTTAAATAGCTTTTAAGTAGTCATTAGCTATTTCAGTATCAGCTAGTTCCACAATTACATATGAAATACTTAGAGAGGGTATTTATAAAGCCTTTTTTGAGTATGTGGAAAATACTTTAGAGAGAATACCTGAAATGGCCATTTGTAGTACTGGAGCAGCATGCAGAAGACTGAAAAGCTTGTCTGAAGTGTATTCAGCCAAGGAGACAGGCTCGTATTTTAAAAATGTAAATGAGGACAGGCTGAGAGAGTCTATGTCTTATTTAGCCTAGAGAAGAGAAGGCTCCAGGCAGACTTTAGGGGAGGCTTCCAGTAGTTAAAGGGACCCTACAGAAAAGCTGGGGAGGGGCTTTTTGTGAGGAAGTGCAGTGATAGGAAAAGGTGTAATGGCTTTAAGCTGAAAGAGGATAGATCTAGATTAGATATTAGGAAGAAAGTTTTTACTGTGAGGGTAGTGAGGCACTAGAACAAGTTGCCCAGAGAAGTTGTAGATTTCCAATCCTTGGAGGTGTTCAAGCCGGGGATGGATAAGGCTTTGAGCGACCTTATCTAGTGGAAGATGTCCCTGTTCATGGCAGGGGATTTGGATCTGGAAGATGTTTAACATCTTTTCCAACACAAACCATTCTGATCATATGAAATCAGAAAGGTTTTTCCAAGTAACATTTTTTGTCACATTTTTTGGACATCCCCCCTAAAACATCTTTTCACTTTGACTTTTGAGTAAAAATAATTTTTCAATGATAATACAGCAGATGTGCATGCTGTACTCTGATAATAATTTTTATGAAAATCAGAAAGACTCTGGCCTTATCACTGGCAGCATTCCTCTGGAAAAAGATCATTCTCTCACTTGATAATTAATCAAGAAATGATATTTAACTCACTTATAAGTGAAGGTTTATCCATCCTCTCCAGCACAACACAAACTTCAAAACAGCAGGTAATTTGTTGAATTATATTACATGTTATCTCTCTGTTCTATGAGAATCCATTAAGATCAATATATACTTCTATTTCCATAGAGCCTTTCATAACCGATTTCTCAAAGTACCTTGCAAAGATTAATACTACACATTTTCATGTCACGTAGAAATCAGTATTTTGTTATTAATTCATACTAAATAGTCCTTAACAGTCCAAAATTTAGATTCTGATTTATCCTGGAGCAAATAACGTAGCATGTTCGTTGACAATCCTCAAAAATATAATTTCACAGAGCCTTGGTCAAATAACTTCTTCCTCCTACCAAGACTAAAGGTGCTAGCAGAAGCATGTGGTTAAAATTCCATCAACTGTCTGAGAAGAGAGTGAGAATAAGCAACTAATTCAGTTGATGGTTTCAATTAATTTTACTTCTCATACAGCATACCTGAGCACACTGGCTTTCTGAATGCTTTTGGAGTGGGTTTTTTTTGTTTGTTTCTAAAACATTCAATATGTTTTAGTAATCCTGATGTCAGCTGCGATGGAATTAATCTTCTTCCCAGCAGGTACTTTTTTGTAACAGTTTTAATTGTTTCTAAGGAATATAGGACTTTTCCAGTTTCCTATGTTTTGCTGGTGTATAGGTTCAGAGCCAGATAAGCTATCCTAAACTGGCCAATGGTATATTCCATATCACAATATCATGCTCGGTGTAAGAATGGGAAATTGGCTGAGGGGCAGGTAGGCAGTCATTCCATGTTCCATATTGAGTGCTCCACTCACTTATCACACTGCTCGCTGTGACATCCATGCTTGCTGCTGTTGCAGCACTCATTGAAATCACTGCTTGGGGAAAGCTAATCATTGTGTGATGAACGACTGTATTTTAATATATTCTTTTATATTTTTGTAGTAGCAGTGGCAGCAGTATTACTAGTAGTAACATTGTTCTGTCTTCTACATTGTTCTATTAAAACTTTCTTTATCTCAGTCTAGGAGTCTTACTTTACTTATTAGTTCTCCTCCCCATCCCACTGGGGTTGGAAGAGGAGTAAGAGAAAGGCTGCATACTGTTTATCTGCCAGCTAAGAGCTAACGACAGGTACTATAATGCTTTCATATTTTGTGAGAACTTCACTCAATTGCCATGCCTGACACATACAATGAAAATCCAAGAATTTCTTCACTTTCATTAACTCTAGAAGTGTGAATTCTTGCACTACTACTCTTGGTAAATATTCTTTTTCCTAAAATGGTGTAGCTGAGAATCTAAAGAGTACTGAAAGGACTTTTTTGGGTATACAGAATCTCTAAATTTCTTTCACAGTTGATTCCATAATAGTTCTCTATACTGCCAGTGAATTGGTTATATGAAAGGTTAAATATTTTTATTGCAAAATTCAGATAAAAAGACAATGAAATCACACTAGATGTATTAGAAAAATGAAAGTATATAAAAAAACCCAAAAGCAAATGTCTTTTCAGCCAATGATCTAATAGAAAATTATGGTTTGTCACATATTTTATCTGAGTTTCTAACTAATTCTGATGAATTCACAGAAATAAAATACAAAAAAAAAATGCATTTTCCATTTTGTCATTGAAGAAACATGTTCTTAATTTATATTTAGAAAGTTCTGTGAAATATTATATATATATGAAAATATATTCACAAATCATCTTCCTTCACTAATTGGTTTAAGATTCAGAATTAAGCCACACAGCTATAGTATAGTATGAAACTTGAATATTCTTTCTCAAAATGGTGAATGTTGACACTCCATGTTGATATATGACATGCATAAGTACTTTTGTTGATCTCCAAATGGTAAATATTGAGAACACTTATATATTCAGTGCAAATTCATAAAAATTCTTTCCATAAAGTATCTGTATGCATGGACCTGTATCCACACGGAATTAATTAATTATGCTAAAAATATGTTGTACAGTCTGTCTTGATTTTTAGTAGATTTTGGTTTAAAATTAGTAAAGAGGTAACTAAATTTATAACTTGATGTTCCTTGTGTAGTCTCTCCCAGCTAAATTCTGTCCTTTTAGGTAGCTGCTTCTGTAAACAGTATTACTGCAAGTTCTGCGCCTCAAATTTAAATATACCTACCATCCGACCTACTCACCTAAAGAATCTATCCAACTAAAAGAGCCCTCTGTTTCTTCATTTAAGGAAGTTTTTAAAAGAAACTATTCCTTTTGCCTCTAAATAACCAGTGATAAGGAAAGGACAGGTATTTCAGATTGTCTTTGACAATTAAAAAAATGCAAGATAAAGCACTTCAGTCTTAAAGAATTAAATGTAAAAAGCTGAAACATCATAACAATTTTACTACTTAAATTTTCGTGCAACATCTGTGGATAGTGCAAAAAAATGAAGTCTTTTGTTCAGGCAAGTTTATCAAAATGCAAATGATTAAAAAAATCAACACAAGACCTATGGGAAGAAATGAAACACACAACTTCTTGAACAACTGTGGCTAACGAAAATAATATTCAAACACATGCTAGTTGCTCCACAAAGGTTTTTTCTACTGCCTTGCAACTTGTACAATGAATCTCTTCAAACAGTGTAAGACATTAAATTTTTATTTTCTAGGCATTTACATTGACCTTACTGAGGTAAAATTTACAAAGGTGAAATATGTGGTTTATATCTTTCTTCAAAGGCCACTTAATCTTCATTTTAAATAACTAGGAACTTACCTTGAATTGTGCCTTAGAACATGCTTTTGGCTTTAAAGTAGACAGAATCATTGCTGAAGATTTTAAAATGAAATTTTGGTATTTATTGTTGGTCTATGGACCCAGTAGATTTTATAGAATCATATAATGCCAGGTTTGATCAAGGATAATAAGGTCCAACCTTTTTGTGTGATTTATAGTTTAAATGAGATAGGTTAACACCCTGTCAAGCTGCGCATTAAAATGTCCAGTGCAGAAGAATCTACTGCTTGCCTGAGCAGAATATTCCAATGTTTAATTCTTCTCATGGTGAAAAATTTTCTTCTGGAATCCAGTCACAATCTCCCCAGGAACAACTTATACTCATTACCCCTTGTCTTTTCTATGTGACTCCTTGTAAAAAGGGAGTCTCTGTCCACTTGGTAGACATTCGTTATGTGCTCATACATGGTAATAAAGTCTCCCCTAAACATCCTGTTAAGGCTCTCTCAGTCTCACTTCAAATAGTAGGTTTCCTAGCTCTCTGATCATCTTAGTGGCTTTTCTATGGACCCTCTACAGCCTGTCTGCATATTTTTTTTTAATAGATTTTGTATTTTTATTCTATATTGCTTTATATTTACTTGTATTTGGAAAGTGGTGTGGATTTGGTTGTGTGTGTCCCCCCCCATCCATATGCAACACAACTTTTTAAAGAAAAATTTGGGTTCCTTTTCTTTTTTGTATGGAGCACATTTCTAAAGGATGTGTCATTCCTAAGACATAAAAGACTCCATGTTACAATAAATAAAACAGTTAAATACCAAATTATTCAAACAAGCTTTGTGTAGCATGAAAAATAGCTTTCTCTTGTGGATTTTATTTCAGAATAAATCTTTAAATTATTAGATAGAAGCTGCTGAGAAAGTAAAATGAAGTATTTCCTCCCTACTTGAAGCTTCCTAATTCGTTTAATACTTAGTGAAGCATAAAAATTGGATCTGCAGCTGTGTAGTTACCCTTACCTGAGTTACAAAGGTATAGCCAAGATCTTAATTTAGCAGATGACGACACACACAGATGTACAGAGAACTGTTTGGTGTCCTCCAGTCCTCCCATAATGGAGCAGATAATAAGCATTCTATTAATTTTCTGAAGTAGTTCATAATTAAGAAACTGCACCTGAGAACTTGACTTAGTAGTGAAACTATGGAATATGAATAATAGAATCACTAGGTTGGAAAAGACCATCTAGATCATTGAGTCCAACCATTCCTATCTGCCATTAAACCGTGTCCCTGAGCACCTCATCTACCCGTCTTTTAAATACCTTCAGGGATGGTGACTCAACCACCTCCCTGGGCAGCCTGTTCCAGTGCCCAATGAACTTTTCTGTGAAATTTTTTTTCCAGATGTCTAGTCTGAATAAATATTAATAAATATAATTAATAAAGTCAAGATATAAATGAACAATTTGTCACTAAGGGACTTAAGTATTAGGTCACAGATCTCAAACTTATTTGACAAGAGGTAAAACTAATTTTCAATGCCTGAGTCGAATATTTATTAGATAATACAGGTGTACCTCCCCATCAGTTTCATATGATGTGTCTTTTATGTTGTATTATACTTGGCTTTCTGCTGCCCTTCTCGGTCCTAGGGTTAAGAGGTTCACTTGGGGAGAATGTACAAAAGGTCATCAGTGCTCCATATCTTCTTCCAGGAGGATGACGATGTTAATGGTTTCTTTTTCCTAATTCTTGCATCCACTTGTAGAGTGTTATCAAATGCACAGAAACAACTTGTACTTTCTTCATTGGTTCACTTTTCCACAGAAATTTACCATATATCTTGTGTTTTACACATTTTGGATACTTGTTCTTTGGGATTTATATTACCACTAAACCTGCTTTTACTACAGTTCCCAAGGTTGCATCCCTTTAATATCCAGTAAATGACCACTGGATAGTCAGGAATATAAAGTAAGCAACAGTCATCTGCACATTAGATAATTTCTTTGTTACAGCTAAATAAGATAAAACACAGGTCCAGACAGGCTAATGCAACTTTTAAGAAAGTCTGATAATTGTGGCCTCTCTTGTTAGCTTTATGCAGTACTACATTTACTGGGTTGCTAGGCTACATACAAGTATGGACATATGAGTTACATATTTACTATTTTTAAAGTAATATCTCCACAGTGAATTTTAAGAACACATTTTAAGAACACATAGGAAATACATTTTAAGAACACATAGGAAACAGAAATACAAATACTAATGGTCTTACAGGGAATCAGTTTTTCTCAAGGACTAAACACTTAATCTGAAAGAAGAGTCTCTTCTGTGTGGCAGTAAAGACTGCTACCCTGTCATTTCACAAGATGTTTTCATATGATGACTTACAAGACATAAAAAAAAATGTGTTTCAGTTTGTCTACATTTATCATACTTCTAAGTCTGTATTAGTGGAAAAAAACCCAGCATAATGACTTGTTTCTTCTGTAAAAAAAGTTTTAGAAACATCAGCGTGTGTTCAACCAGAAGAGGGAATAAAGTACAGAAACCTGTAGTTTGTGAAACTCCTAGATTTCATAGAATTTGAGTTTTCCATATTTGATCTGTTTGCAGATTAACTGTCTCCCCTCGAATTGTTGGGTCCCTTTAAAGCTATAAAGATACAAAGATTGTTTAACTCTTCTGGAAACAAATTTGATACCAAAATATCCTTATCCTTCTCACTGTTCTTTTCTGGGAATTTGCCATTGTATCTTAGAATAAAATAACTATGTTCTGGGGAAAATGCAGTGAAATCACAAATGAAATTGGGAAAGGCCAGGTGAAAAAATAATGACGTGCAACAGTTCTAAGCTATTTGAGAAACTGGTCATAAACCAGATCATCTTTCCATGATGTAAGACTACAAATTTATCCACAATTTGCACATTATCATTATTGTAATTGCTACCATTACAAAGCTGGCTTGTTTAACAATACTGAAAGTAGAGATTTTCTACTATCAAACTGTGAGTCTAAACAACTTTACGGCATAGGTAAAATAAACCATAGGGATAAGCTCTTTAGTAAGAGGTGCTGTTTAATCCAGTTTTATGTGTGTCTAGATCAGGTGAATTGCCACAAGCTTTCACTGTAGGCAGAACTAACATACATTTGTTCCTGCTTGTGAATACATACCCTTCTTTTGTGAGTACGCTGGTAACTCTTCCTTGTATATTTAGAACTCTGTCAAATGCAAATACCTAATTTTTAATATAACCAGCTTCTCTGAGGATCATTTGCTTATTAGAAGAGATATTATATCAAATCCTCTGGATTTTTAAATATGTAATTTAATTTCCCTCAGTTTTAAATTCAGGTTGCCTAAATAATGTAGCTTAACCAGTATTTGCCTCAGGGAAAAAAACATATGAGGAATCTTTCTTCTACTACAAATATATATTTCACTTAAAAGTACTCTGAAAATTTATGAGATAACACTCTAAAACTGACAATACCCCCAACCTCGATTTGCAAAACTTTCCCTTGCTGGTTTCAATTTATGTTTACCAATCCTTTATTAAAGAATACACATCTGCCTTGAAGGCTACTTAGATCTTCTCATTATACTTTGTAAAGTCTTCATCTGTACAAAAAAAACCCACAAGGGTAGAGTTTATATTTTACATAATCCCCATCTGGGGAGAAGGAAGAAATTCCTTCAGTTCTTGATAAAGAAAAATAACATTAACAGCATCCAACATAAGCTTCTAAGAGTGCTACTGCTAAAGAACACACATTACGGAAGAGGGAGTAAGAGAAGAGGTCAGAAGTAGATCGATAATTACAGTGTAATTATAAGTATCCTACAATTAAACCCCCAAACCAGAGGCAAATAAAAGGAAGACATTTTTCCAAAGAACTGTATTTTAATATGGATGCTTTAAAATTCCATCACCACTGGTTCTACAAGGAAGCACAAAGACACTATTTTCAGCATGCTTTAAATGTTGAGATAAATGAATGATAATAAAGTGCATTGACTCTTCAATTTCCTCTCTCTTATTCACTTGGTATAAAGCCAAACAAAATTTTTAAAGTTTGGCTACTTCCAGTAAAGAGAATATTTATTTCTGCTGTCAGACAGTCACTCCTTTGCACTCTAGAATTACGTGTTTAACCCTATATGAAAAGTGCATGTTAAGGTTTATTTTTTCTATTTTTTTTTAACTAGAAAATTCAACCTGCTTTTCGGTCCATGTTAAAGTAGATCTAATTGTACCTTTCCCTTTTATTTTACAGACACTTGAGGAAAAGGCTATGAAAACAAGGAATATAGTAACCTCTATGAAATTTAACTGTTGCAACATTCAGCGCTGCTGTATCTGAGGTATCAACAAATACAGCAGGATCCATTCTTGTCCTTTAGTGGCCATATGGGCAATATGCTGAATAACTTTCAGAAGACCCCATGTTAGATTGAATAATCCCTCAGAATATATAAAAATCTTATTAAAATTACCACTTTTCTGAACATCACTTCCAAACTTATTAGACATCTTAAAAAAAACATACGTGCTTTGCATGTGTGATAGGTCCAATTAGTTGCAGTCACTGTCAGAGCCCTGAAGTCAGCCATGGCCTCTGTGACCCCTCATCAGTTTTACCTGGGGCCACCACCAGCATCCCTGTGCCCAGGGGCACTAGTTGAAACAGAAGAGTTCAGGAGCAGGGCTAGGACTGTGCTGAAGGAGAGTCCTGAGCTATAGGCAGTGGTGGGAGAAGATCTCAAGCAGGCTATGTAAGGCTAGTGAGGTCTTGTGGGTGTATTCAGGGCCATGACACTTGTTTCACAGGCTGTCAAAGAGGTGCTATTTATCTTTTTCTACTTCCCTTAGTTTTCAGCATAGAATATCTGGCAACCTAAACCTAGCCGTCACTATTACTTAAAAGATACGTAAATTTTAATAAAAGTATGTGGGAATGACTTGGAAAGCCAAAAAATTATAAAAAAATGTTTCTGTCTTCACCTTTAAAAACAACTGTTCCAGGCTTGGAATTACAGTTTTCAGATTGAACTCTAAAATATGCTGATTTTTTTTTTTTTCCAAGTAGGGTAAGACTCAGCTGTGGCATTTCAGCTGAGTATGTTTAATCACTCGTGGATTTCCCAAACTTTTACTTTTTTTTGAGGCTTTTACTTCCTTTTCCCCTGCTTTAGCCACCTTTGCTCTGATGGTGTATAATAGTCTAAAACGGTCATTTTCTGAATGCACTCTATCACTACTTCACTGCAGTGTCAGTAGGACACACTGTCATGGGCCACAAAAATTTTTAAAAGGCTAAAGCACTTATAAGAGAGGCTAAGGGAGCTGGAAGCATTTAACCTGAAAAACAGAAAATTCAGAAGGATCTTGTGAATGTTTATAAGTACCTGATGACATGATGTTAAGAAGACAAAGGAGATTCAGTGGTGCCCAGTGAGAGAACAAGAAGAAATGGGCAAAAATAGAAATGCAAGAAATTTCATTAAATACTGGGGAAGTGGGAGAGGAATCACGCTGTGAAGATAATTGAGCAGTTGAACAGGTTGCCCAGGGTGTTTGTGAAGTCACGAACCCGAGCAGTGTTTTGTGGAATCGAACTCTATAACTCAATTAAGGGTTATAAAGCAGGTATGTGTTGTTTATTTGCTGACAATGTGCAAGGGGGTAATCAACCTAACTCACACATCATTTAATTGAACAATAGTTACTTACGGTGTAAACACATGCATATTCATAAACACCTACTACATATTCATGACCTTTCCCGCGTCATATTATAATTGGTTCTAGAAGGATCTTTCCAGTCCTGTGCTTGTACAGTGCTTTCCGTGGGCTGGGCTGTCAGAGATTAAAAAGCCTTCATCTTCCTCATAAATTGTCCCTGGACTCAATCTGTGCACAGGCTTAGTCTCATCCTGGTAGATTTCAAAACCGCAGAGTAGGATACAGCCAGCTTTCTGCTGCCGCTCACATTCCAGCTTCCTCTTATCAGTACTTGTCTACAAACCAGCTCCTTCCTTATCTACACCCAGGGTCTTCAAGGCCTTTACTGACAAACAGTGCAAATTACAGTGAGCTATGCCCTTCCTTATATGGTGCAGTCTGCAATGAGCTAAGTCTTCTCTAAATTTCTCCTAATTTTCTCCCTCCTATACTATATGCCTGTTTATTATAGCCTGCCCTAGCTGAACCTCCTTGAGCAGGGTATTGGACTAGATGATCTCCAGAGATGACTTAGAACCTCAGCCATTCTGTGATTCCACCTGCTTGTACAAGTGACCACTGCTCTGCTAAAGGGAAGATATTTTTAAGACTCCAAGTGTAAGAGTATGTGGAAGGAGAGAGCGTCTGCTCCATCCTTCCCTCATGTATCTGGTCAAGGATTTTTTTGGTGTAAAAGATGATAAGAAGAAAAGAATGAAGCTGTAAACAAACATACTGAGACACAAAAATGACCAACAAATGAGGCAATAAGGAGAATCAAAGCTGGTCAGTCAGTGATTGATGGGGTTAGGTAAAATGTGGGAACATTTATTTCTGTAAGATTATGTGATCAAGGACCTCGTCAAAATAGAAAAAGTGGAAAATAATAAAACATGCAGAGACGTAGGGCTAACAGATAAATGTAAGGGAGACAATAACTGGAAACAAACCTGATCAGTCACACTACTTGATGAAACAGCAGGCAAACTAGAAGCATTCAGATTATTAATAAAGGTGTAAAACTGAAGGTTCAGGTTGTTACGGAGGGTCAATGGAGCTATGCAAATTGATGGCAGAATGTGCAGGGGATGGAGATTAAGGAGGAACAAAGGAAAGACAGAAATGGATATAAAAAGGGTCAGTCACATATAAAATGGAGTCGGTACGTTTGGCTGACTGAGCTCTGTACCTAATCACCACAATTTATACTATCTTCTTACTAAAAACTTTCTTAATTTTCTCTCTGTGAATCTCTACTCTCTATCTCATCTGTTTTTGAAACCCTATCATTTAAATTTTAGAAAATGTTCCAGCAAAACACACAGGTAATTGCAAGGCATTAAAGGACTTCTCAAAACCTAGAATTTGGACCACAGAGGGTTATCCTTTTTAAGAGAATTTGTATTAGGTCAGGTATATATCAATCAACTCCTGTCATTTATAATTAGCAGTTATATACAGCTTTGAAGAAATTAAATGCATCCCTGTGGTTTATATGAATACTGTAGTAGGGGAAAAAAGCTTACTTGGCTTCAGTGAGGAAAATTCATCCTACTATTCATGAAGTATCCAGGGAGAGCTTTGCTGTTTCCTTATTATGTTCCATTTGAACTCTATAAAACTCACACAATGCAAAATATAAAATCCTGTATTATTTATGACTTCTACTATTTCACCACTTACAGTCAAGAAATTTATAGGTGAAACTCTATTTCCTAGACTACTCTGTATCTAATATTGTTTATGAATTTTATATTCTTTTTCTGACTGAGTTTATTATTTCAGTGTATAGGACAGCTGAACTCCCTGGAAACTACTGCCCACTTGACTAGGAACAGGTATGTGAAACTGCGAATATATTGGCACTGTATATTACCAACTGAAATATGAAATCGTTCATCCACATCCCTAATAAACAGTGTCTGCTTTCCCTTCTTGCAGCTTAAAAAATGGCACAGGAGTTTCTTTAAAACTTTGTGGTTTCATAGTGACAAAGCATCAAGAATAAAATACTTTGGGTGAACTTAAACTAGTGCAGTTTCACTGAAACTGCAAAGAATGTTCATTTATAAATAAAGCAAAACAATACATATGACAAATTTCTCTAGAATCACAGAGTTCCATCAGTAACAGAACAGAATGGGGTTTTGTATTGCTCATCAGCAGTGGCATTTTTTTAATGCATATTTGTCCTTTTCAATTGGCAATTTCACAGATTCCATCTCCCTTTTGTTTTGCAATTGACATCTCATGACATGTGCAAAGAGTGTATAATCAATCAAAATAAAATAGAAACTATTGTGGTGTCTTTTACAAAATATATTTCTCTTAATTCCTACTTTTTATTATTATTATTTTTTCTTCTTCTCTCACACCTCACACAGCTAGAAAGAAAAGACAGACAGCGATGTGCAAACATGCACTTTGAAGGCTACATCTCAGCTGGTGAAATTAGGAGCATTTCCAAGCTCTGGGACTCTGGTGCAGGTCCTCCTACATGGCCTTGCACCCATGTGGGACCAAAGCCTGCATGCATAGAATTCCACTTTACAAATACAGGAGTTGGGAGAGACTTATCATATATTACCCTGGTGAACCAAAATCCTGGTGACTATGTAGGAAGTAAGCAATCCTTCTAGATCAAATCAGTTCAAATGAATCTTCAACAAAGGCTCTACAGGTTAAGAACACAGTTACAGAAATTCTAATCTAAAATGTTGTAGTGCCTAGCTAAGACCAAAGCTTTGCAGTGTTGAAAAGAGCAAAAAATAATTTAGCCATAAAGGTCTTAAATTAGAGGCAGAATCAGACTCTACCCTCTTACCCTCTGAGTATTTTCTGGTTCTGTTTCTTTTTAATTTTTTTTGTCTTTTGCTAAAGAATGAACATGCAATGGCAGAGAAATGAGCCTCCACAAGTAACTGCCAGCTGACTCTCAAATAAGTAGGACAAGTGGAGCTGCCTCTGCTTCAGAATATAAAGGACTGGAAAGTGATTGATCAGTTCATGGAGTTTGTACTAAAACTCAGGATGGTTAAGGTGTAGCCAGATATATGTGTGTGTTGTAAAAAAAAAAAAAATCTGAAGGGAATGACTGATAGATACACATATGCAAGAGGTATGAGTGAAGAGATGAAGTCCAACAAAACAGTCCTTTCTGAAAGAAAATAATAGTAAAAATATTTCAGTTTCAGAAAAAAAAGACTTTCTGTTAAATGAGGAGGACTGGAAAATTAGAAGGAAAGAAATCTAGGGCTAGCTAAACAAATTAAGATTTACCAGTTCTGTGGATGAAGCATTAAACAAGCCAAAATAAGGAAGTGGAGAATTTGAGGACTCCCTATTTCGATATTTGCAATTATATAAAAAAGGAAAGGAAAGGAGATGCGAGGAGATGCGAGGAGAGGAGATGCGAGGGGAGGGGAGGGGAGGGGGAGGGGAGGGGAGGGGAGGGGAGGGAGGGGAGGGGAGG